>CP139509.1:408314523-408914523 GCA_021014915.2 Artemisia tridentata subsp. tridentata
AATCGAAGTAATGCAACCGCGCCGATCAGCACCCTAAATCAGTACAGTAAGTCTTAGCGAAATATTCGTGTCTCAAGTGTCTTTATTTTATCTGAAAAGTTTACGTTTGACCTGTGCTCGTGTATTTCTTGCTTGCTGTGTGGTAAATATATTTCAAAACAATTTATCGTTGTAACTCGTGGTGGTGGCTCATGGTGAAAGTGTATGGTGGGAATACGTAACTGAACATCCGTGCTAGTATTCGCGGCTTAAATACGCAAGTGTTATATATATGTACTCATACATTATATATGTATATATATTTATTAAATTAATTACTTATGTATTTAATTAATTTAAAATAAAAATTAATTAAATAAGCTTTTGAAAAATGATCAAGATAATAATGTTGGTGAAGAATTATTATAGTAGAAACATCGTTTATCATTTCTGATGTAACTTTTGAATATAAGAAAACAAGTTTTGTTAAGTAATTCCATAAAGTTTACTTAAGTTAAGTGTTTCACAAAATTTATTCTAAGTGTTGGATTTTTAGAAAATTTGGGCATGACCCATTCGTTTATACAACGTTTCCATTTATCTCATGTGTTGCAAACTTTACTCAAATATTCCGCTAACTAGTTATAAGTGCAAAAATATACCTTTGTGATATATATATCAAGTGTCGTGAATATGTTTTCGTCGTAATATTATTCGTTAGCTTCATTTTTAAGTATTAACACTAGATTTCGACACAAAGTCAATATTTTGTCAAAAAGTCAACAAAAGTCAATCTCAATATCAATTTAGTAAAAATGTCAATTTTTACCCTTTCGGGGACTAGACGTCTCAAAACAAGTCCAAAAATAGTTATCGTTATATTTATCGTTTCGTTAAACATTAACAACCACGGCGAGTCGGAAAATATTCCAAAAATCAAATTTATCATTTTTACTTGTTAATTGGGCCGAAACTCTTAAATAAGCCCAATTACCATTTTTAACCCAAAACACATTTTTAGTTATAACGTATATATCGACACGTTACTAAAAATCATTTTACTCGCTCAATAGGTTCGCTTGGTCAAAAAGTCAAAACTCCAAAAATGTTCATGGGCTTCGGCCCAACAGTAACTTAGTGGGTTTTATGGCCCAAAAATCCATTTAGCCCAATTTGTTATTATTTGGTACTTATTAGTGATTATTAGTTACTAAATATACTTTTTACTTATCAAATAAGCTCTAATAAATAAGCTACTTAGTCAATATTTCAAGTTGACTATTTTATGGTCCATTCGACCCATATATAGTGTCTTAACTTATTTTCACCTTTTTACTAGTTATTTTCAATAACTTAGGGCTTATTTTCAATCCATTCCAAATAAACACTCAATTATATTTTTCCACCATTTCACCACTTGAGCCAAAATTTTATGTTTTTCAAAACCCCAATAATCTTTTATTTATTTTACTAGTCGAACCATATATAAGCTTCAAAAATCAATATAGTGCTTAAATTAGTGCAAAAACCATAACTAATGTTTGTATCATCAAACTAGCACCATATGTAACAATATTTACCACACAAGCAAGAAATCTACAAACTAACTCATGAACATCCAAAAATGTCGAGCACTATGCATAAAAGATCAAACCCTAGCTTTTATCATATTATCAAAACATACACATTTAACACTTTTAAACATCATTATACACCAAATGAACAAGAGATTAACAAGTTTAGAAAAGTTTTATGAATCCTTACAAATCCTTGAAGTTTAACGTGGCTAGGAGGAACAAGAACACCCAAAAATTCAATAATTTTACCCAAAACAAGCTCCAAATTACCCAAAAACCTTATTTAAACACTTGATGATCTTGATCTTTTAGAGAAAATTTTTGGTAGATGATGTTATGTGTGTGAATAGTGGCATACAAAATGAGGATAATATGGAGATGATGAGTTCTAATCTAGGTAATATTAAAGATAAGAATGTGAAAAACCTAAAAGTGTTGCACCATATTTAGTAAAAATTTAGATTACATTTAGATAACATGTAAATTATTGTCCCATGTTGTGGAGAGTGTTATATGGCCGGTTATGGCTTATTTAGGGAAGGGTAATTTTAGTTTTTACTCCGCGTTGGTGTATCGTGTGTCAGTTTGAGTTTAAATGTGACCGTAAAGTCCCGGTTTGACATTTTTGGACACGTTTACGTAAAATAAAGTTTTTATCCGCGTTTTTGTCAGAAATATAATAAAATGTCATTACTGACTCAAAAACATATTTATTTGACTATTACCATGTGTACTGTGCTGTCGGTACGCGCGTGCGGTTGTTTTTCAGAAAAATACGAGAAAGCTCTCAGTTAATTACGAGACTTATCAGTAACTATCAGAAATGTGATAATTTAACTTTATTGACAAAAATATACTTTTTCTGCACTGACTGTAAGCTACAGTATGCAAAACGGCTCTCAAAAATGCCCAAAAACACTCAGAAACATGCAAATGCACATAGAAATGCTTAGCTTAAAAAAATAATTAATACTCATATAATATTAATTAACAACGTGAAAATTACCATTTGTCACAATGGGATTGCACACTTTACATATGAGAAATTAATGTACGATAATTAATATATATAAACCGTTATATATTTAATTATTTAAACACAAAATAACGACTAATGGACGTTAAGTAATTAACGAGAATTGACTGACTACCGTTAGTGAATAAAGGAAGGATTGTAAGTGAAATTAGAAGATCAAGAAAGTTCTAGAATCCCTTGAGGAGTTCTAGGGCCGATCGGCCTAAGGGTTGCCAAACCCAATCCAAGGCAAACTTGTTCTCTAAGTTTTCCACTCTATAAATACAAGTCCTAGGGTTATTGGTTTTCTATCTTTGCACTCTTGCTATAACCCTAAGTCTTGTTTTCTCCTCTTCTTCTTTATTGCCGATCGATCACACATCCCTTTGGGATTGTCGATCCAACTTTTCTTAAAACAAAGTTTGTTTGGTTTTAACTTGTGTTTATTACTAGCATAATCATTAGTTCGGTTATAATATGTGTGTACAAGACCTTGGTATAAACTCACTATAGTTTATACATCTTGGATTGAGATTCAAAACGGTAAGGGGTATCTCGCTAATCCACTTTGATTATTAAAGAAGAAGATTTGAAGTATTGATCCTTGTTCTTGCTAGGATCAAAGGTACGTGTCTTTAATTTTTGGTTAATCTTTTATATGTTAAAAAAATGATCCTACGTTTCCGCATACGTGTTTGATTGATTTAGAATAAATATATGATTGTCATGATTGTAAAATTCTAACAGTGGCATCACGAGCCGTTTTAACATGTAATTGTATTACCGAAACACATAAAAATCGAATCTTTGATTAGGATTAAAGTTACTAGAATTTTTTTAGGGTTAAAAAAATTCGAAACCCTAATTTTTAGGGGGGGGGGGGCATGCCTCTTTATTTTAAAATTAGTTTTGTAACCCTAAATTGGAACGTGTTTATGTGTGTAACGAGTTACGTATCTTGTAACTTGTAAGTTAATCCATGATGAAACATGCATGTTTATCATGGATTAGGGTTTGAATTAATTGTTAAGTTGAATTGTCACATGGAATTTAGATAGATCTAAAATTGGGGAAGACCTCAATTATATATATTAATGAATCAATTTATGTGCTACTTGGTATATATTTGCTAGGACTTACGCAACCAAATTGTTTGGTGTATGTGGTCCATTGGTACCGTTTGCTCGAAAACCAATGGGAGTCTTAGTTAAATATATGAATATTAAAACATAGATAGATTATTAACAGGATTTTATCAAAATGTTTGCATGTGGCTACATGATTTAATGGTTAAGATTATGTGTATTATATGGTTATTTATTTTTATTAGAGTAAACTACACCAATGGTCCTTGTGGTTTGCGTTGACTGGCGGATTCAGTCCTTTGACCAAAAAAGTGGCGCCGGTGGTCCTTAAGTCAGAAACGTTATGCACCGTTAGTCCCTCATTCCAAGTGGCCCCACAAGGCCCCACAAACTGATGATAACGCCCGTTAAGTAAGGATGTTAAAGGGGGTATTTTCGTCACTTCACATCTTTATTATAATATCTCTTTCTCTTACCTACAAAACCCATATTCATCTTCATCTTACTCTTCCCCACAACTCTTTTCTTCCCAAACTTTCATCCACACCATCACAGATTCATCTTCATCTTCTACCTTGAGGTAAAGAAACAAAGCAGAAAAAAATAAAGACAAGTGAATCTTGTGGGTTTTGATAAAATGATATTTTGTGATAAAAAAGTCAATAATTACCAAACAACCCATTTGGTCAAATCCATACTCCTCTCCTGGTTTTGTGAAAGAAAGGTTGTATGTATTTTGTGCTTTCACTTGAATGAATGCTTTTAAATTTTTTCAATTGCATAACTTGCGAGGTGGGTGGGTCAGGGACCGCCTATGGCTCTCAATTTTTTGGGGCCTGAAAATTTATGTTCCCAGCTATTATAAATGATGTCAAAATTTTATATAAACATTGAATATCCGTTCGTGATCATTTGGTCAAATCAAAATCAAAAGAATTTGGTCAAATCAAAAAATTTTCATTCATATAAATCGAACAGCCCATTTGGTCAAATCAAAAAAATTTCATTCATATAAATCAAAATCAACCCACAAAGAACTCTTGATCTATACAAAATCAAGATTCCCGTGACTGTTACAATTCCGGTGACGGTGGCGGCGACTACAACTAACCATAAAAATGGTTGCCGACTCAGGAGTAGGGTGCTAATGGTGATATGGGTTTCATCTCTTTTGAATGTTTTGGCTTTATTTTTTTTGAGATAAAGATGAGTGTGATTCAAAGAGTGGTTTATCTTTGATTATTGTGAAGATTTATATGTTATTATTTTATTGTGAAGATCAACATCACTTTTTTTTTCCTTAATCTTTAAGTTAAATCCTTAATACCCTTTTCATAAAATCCAATTTCCTCATCTGGGTCAGTTTTGGATTTTGATAATCTGATCTGGGTTGACTTTATATTGGTCAACTATGGTGAGGTTTATGATGATATGTGTTTGTGTTTGGTTTATGTTTATGTATGGAGGATAATCGAATCAAAAGGCTTGTCAAACTTTTGATTCTTCTTTGAAATCTCAACATGCTTCTTCTGGTTCTTCGACATGCTTATCTAGCTTGTCAAACTTTTGAGATTTCAAAATAGTTGTACATGCTTCTTCTAGTTCTTCGACATGCTTAGTTGTACAACTATTTTTTGACGCTTTTGTTTCTATAACAAACTAGATATGCATCCTTAATTATTTTGCACCTATGTTTTTTTTTTTTTTTTTGGTTCTTTAGTGTTTGAGATAAATAGATTTATGGGATTCAAGAAGACGAAAATGGGGTTATAGAAGATTCGATCCTGGTTCTTCGATATGCGGTGGAGGTGCTGGTTCACCGGAAATGGAGATGGTGGTGGCGGCAGGTTGGTTTGTTCTTTTGTGTGGTTGGTTACTTTTTTTGTACTTAAATGAGTTGTAACATAGGGATGACTTTTGGTAGGTAGGTTTATAAAGATGATGATGATGATGATGATGATGGATTATAATATGAAGAGGATGATGATATGGGTTTTGTTTCATGTTTGATTTTGTTTGAATTTGTTGGGTTTTGTTCTAAATAATCAACATCAGATCATGTTTGTTGATGTTAAAGTGTTTGTGTTTGTGTTTTAAATTACACCGTTGGTCCTTGTGTTGTGAAGTGACCAAAATGTCCCTTTAAATCCAATAGATAACGGGAGTTAGTATCAGTTTGTGGGGCCATGTGGGGCCACTTGGAACGAGGGACTAACGGCGCATAACGTTTCTGACTTAAGGACCACCGGCGCCACTTTTTTGGTCAAAGGACTGAATCCGCCAGTCAACGCAAACCACAAGGACCATTGGTGTAGTATATGGTTACTCTTTTTATTAAATTACTTGTTTTTTTTGTTTAAATTATATGTCGAATTGTAAGCAAAAAATGGGGAAATTTTTCGAATAGAAAATAAATTGACCTAATAACTATGAAACTTGATGTGATAAATTATATATTGCAAAGTCTTATGTGCCGACAGTGGTTCACTTCGCAGGTAATTTGCTCCCAGGCGAGACTAGCAATATTATAGTTTATAAAATATTTTTTTAAGACTTATAATCATAAACTTTTAGTTGAGTGATGAGTTTTGTACCAATAGTGTGAATGGCTCACCCAGTTTAGACAAACTATAAGAGGGGTATAAGGAGGCTTGACATTAAATTGTCATCCGAAAGAGACGCGTTTTTAATTAGCCTTCGGGCGGACGTTTGTCTCTCCGCTCCTTTGCGCGTCTAATTGGAGCTACCAAGTAAGCTATTTTTTTGTACAAAATCATCTTAAGGGTGAATTGACCTCAATTCCACGCGCCACTTTTGTGGTAATTATCCGAATAACTTGGGTCTTTTGACTCATGCAGCAGTAGAATATAGTGGGCCATAATTGTAGGTAATTCTTTGATTGGTGAACCCAATATCTCAATTAAAACTTTGTTGATTTAAATCTTAGCCTAATTGGTAAAATAAAAACGTTTTGGAAACTTATGATACGAAGATGTGTGCATGCTTCTTCGTACATATTTTGATTGTTACATCAAAATTAATACCCTAAAATTTAAGTCCATGCTATCTAATTATAAGAAACACTTGGAGTTAATATTTAGCGTAAGTGAGACATTGCCTAGATATTAATGACAAAGTAAATTTCCATTATGCGTGAGACCAGTAATGGAGAATTTGCAGTTTCTAAATTAGGCGACTTAATTAAGTTGTTAGTGAGACCTAGAAACTTAATGCATGAGATGGGAAGAAACATGCTTACTTTGCAAATTGTATTTGTCGAATGTAATTCCCATAATGATCTAGGAGTCGGAAATTGTTTGCCCATTATTGTACGACAGATTACCATATTTTGAACTTTCACTGCTAGCAGATCAACTGATGTAGTGAAACTATGGAAATTTGGATCCTAGTTTTCAAGAAGATTAAATGGTTATATGTATATTTCATGGGTAATTTTCTTTTCTTGAAAAATTGTATTATTAGAATACTAATATTTGAACTTTTCTGTAGAAATGGCTCAACCCGATAATGCTGTACTAAGTTCTGCTTTCAAAAATCACTTTAAAAGGGAAAAACTGACTGGCCCAAACTTCAATGACTGGCATAGGTCACTCAGGATTGTATTGAGAGTGTCCAAAAAGCTGGAATATTTGACTAAGCCTTGCCCTCAAGAGCCAGCTGCTACTGAACCTGAAGAGGTCAGACAAGCGTAGCAATTGGAGTTCGAAAAACACAATGAAGTTGCGTGCTTGATGCTCGGAAGTATGGTTCCCAAGTTGCAAAAGCAGTTTGAGAAC
Source organism: Artemisia tridentata subsp. tridentata (assembly GCA_021014915.2). Taxonomy (NCBI): domain Eukaryota; kingdom Viridiplantae; phylum Streptophyta; class Magnoliopsida; order Asterales; family Asteraceae; genus Artemisia; species Artemisia tridentata. The sequence goes on from CP139509.1 coordinate 408,321,977, forward strand.
TATTTTCCTAAAGATATGCTGGAAGAACTCCAAAAGGCTTATGAGAAGCCAGCAGCTATTGTACTGTATGATTTGATCGATCAATTGCACAGCTGCAAGCAGGGGGAAGGTAAACCTGTTCGTGATCATGTGTTGGAAATGAAAATGTACATAGACCAACTACACCAGATCAACTACGTCTATCCTGAGAATGTGTGTGCGAACCTAATCAATAGGTCCTTGAACAAGGATTTTAAAGGTTTTGTTCAAAACTATAACATGCATTGCTCGGGGAAGACAGTCACAGAATTGCTCGCAATGCTTGTAGAATATGAAAAGGGTTTACCAAACAAGGCACCTACTTCTCAGGTATTAGCTTTACAAGGAGGTAGGATTCAAAAGCCAAAACCGCTGGCGAATAAAAAGGGTAAGGGTAAGGTTGACAAGGGTAAACAAGTTATGGCCTATCAACCTATGCCCAAGCAGTATAACCCTAAGAAAAACAAGGTGACTCCGAACAAGAAGGATCAGGCTTGTCACCACTGCCATGAGGTAGGAAATTGGAAGCGGAACTGTCCACTCTACCTCGAGGAGTTGTGTGTGAAAAAGATGAAGGTTGAGGCTGGTAAAACCAGCACTTCAGGTAACTTTTTCATGATTGAATTATTTTCATTAACTCATAAAATAAATTCCTGGGTATAAGATACTGGATGTGGTATTCATATTTGCAATACACTACAGGGGTTTAGAGTTGAAAGGAGACTGGCCTATGGGGAACAAAATCTGCACGTGGGCAATGGAGCACATGCAGCTGTTGAAGCTATAGGAGTCTTTAAATTAGTTTTGCCTTCGGGCTTAGTACTGTTTTTGAATAATTGTCATTATGCACCTTCAATTGTTAGGGGCGTAGTTTCCTTTTCGTGTTTACTGAATATTGGTTTTCAACATACTGTTTCATGCAATAGAGTTTCTGTTTCGTTAAATAATGTTTTTTATTTTAATGCTATTGCTGTGAATGGTGTATTTGAAATTGATATGAATGAATGCAATGATTATAATTCGATGTATAGCATCAATAACAAGAGAGTCAAGAATGTCTTGGATTCATCTTATCTTTGGCATTTTCGACTTGCTCACATAGGCAAGACTCGCATGCAAAAGCTGCAACGTGATGGGCTTTTGCAAGATATCAATGATGAATCATTTGATAAATGCGAATCTTGTACATCTGGGAAGATGACAAAGAAACCTTTCAATAAACGTATGGAAAAGGCTGATGATCTACTTGGTTTGATACATACTGATGTATGTGGACAACTTAGACATGTGTCAAAGAGAGGTGCTAGCTACTTCTTAACCTTTACTGATGATTTCATCCGTTATGGATATGTTTATTTACTTAAACATAAACATGAGGTATTTGAAACATTTAAGGTTTTCAAAGTTGAAGTAGAATTGCAACTTGGAAAGAAGATTAAAGGTCTTCGATCCGACAGAGGTGGTGAATACCTGAGTCAAGAGTTTAAAGATTATTTAGCTGAGAATGGAATTGTCCAGCATCTCACATCTCCATATACTCTACAACAAAATGGTGTATCTGAGAGAAGGAATCGTACATTGTTGGACATGGTGCGATCTATGTTTAATCTTACAACTCTTCATTTATCCTTTTGGGATTATGCCTTGGAATCTACGATTCGCATATTAAATATGGTTCCGACCAAGAAGGTTGATAAGACACCTTATGAGTTATGGTTTGGGAAAATGCCTAACTTGTCTTATTTAAAGGTCTGGGGTTGCAAGGCATTTGTTAAACGTGACTCAGCAGATAAACTCCAACAGAGATCTGTAAAGTGTATCTTTGTAGGATACCCAAAGGAAATGATGGGTTACTACTTTTACTACCCACCTGAAAACAAAGTAATTGTTGCTAGGTATGGAGATTTTCTTGAAAAAGATCTTATATCTCTAGAATTCAGTGGGAGGATCTATGATCTGGAAGATGGTCAAGAGGATACATTACTTTCTGAAAACACTAGCGAACTTCCTGTGGAACCTGAAAGTCTGGGTCCTCCATTGAAGTTGTTCCCATTCGCAGATTTGTAAGAACTGTGAAAGCACCTGAACGTCTATGTCTGAATGTAGAGGTTGAGGAAACTATATTAGGGGATCTTGGAGAACCTGCTAATTATAGAGCTGCCATGAATGATCCTGAAAAGGATAAATGGCAGATTGCTATGAATGGGGAAATGCAATCCATGAGAGATAACCAAGTCTGGATTGAAGTAGACCTTCCTCCCAATGCCAAGGTAGTTGGAAGTAAGTGGCTCTTCGAGAAGAAAACTGACATAGATGGCAATGTACACACCTATAAGGCCCGTTTGGTAGCTAAAGGCTTTACCCAAACATATGGTGTTGACTATGAGGAGACCTTTTCTCCTGTAGCTGACATAAGGGCTATTAGGATTCTCATAGCCATAGCAGCATACTATGATTATGAGATTTGGCAAATGGATGTCAAAACCGCCTTCTTAAATGGTCGCCTAGATGAAGACATCTATATGGCCCAGCCTGAGGGGTTTGTGAATCCAGAATTTCCAAACCGTGTATGCAAACTTCAAAGATCCATTTATGGATTGAAGCAAGCATCACGTTCATGGAATAAGAGATTTGATGAAGAAATCAAAAAGTTTGGGTTTACTCAGAATCTGGATGAGCCATGTGTTTATCACAAAGCTAGTGGGAGTGATGTTATTTTTCTAGTCCTATATGTTGATGACATATTAATCATGGGTAAAAATATTCCAAGATTGAAAGAGGTTAAAGCCTATCTTAGGAAATGTTTTTCCATGAAGGATTTAGGAGATGCAGCATACATTCTGGGAATCAAGATTTATAGAGATAGATCAAAGCGGTTGATTGGATTAAGCCAGAGTGCTTACATTGATAAAATATTGAAGAGATTCAATATGAAAAATTCCAAGAAGGGATATTTGCCAATGCAAGAGAATCATGGCTTAAGTAGCAAAGCATGTGCTTCAACACCTGAAGAGGTGACACGCATGAAGAGAGTCCCATATGCTTCGGCTGTGGGATCTATTATGTATGCGGTGAGATGCACAAGGCCTGATGTGGCGTTTGGTCAAAACATATCCATTCAATATCAGCAGAATCCAGGTGAACTCCACTGGACTGCTGTTAAACATATTCTCAAGTATTTGAGAGCTACAAGGGATATGTTTTTAGTATACGGGGGAAATCCAGAAGCAGAGCTTGGTGTTACAGGTTACTACGATGCTTCCTGGAAATGTGATAAAGATGATACGAAGTCTCAGACGTGTTATGTCTTTGTCATTAATGGAGAAGCTGTGGACTGGAAGAGCAAGAAGCAGAGTACTATAGCGATGTCTTCATTAGAAAGTGAGTATATTGCTGCTTCAGAAGCTGCAATGGAAGCCGTCTTGATTAGGAAGTTCATTTCAGGGCTTGGAGTTATGCCCTCAATCGAAAGACCTATAAAGATGTATTGTGACAATTCAGCCGCAATTACATTTGCCAATGAACCTGGAATCATGAAGGGCACTAGACATTTCCCGATTAAATATCACTATGTTAGAGAACAAGTGGAGATAGGTGAAATCGAGTTACTCAAAGTTCACACAGATAATAACCTAGCTGATCCCTTAACGAAGGCTTTACCTGGTGGAAAGCTTAATCAACATGCTGAAGGCATAGGACTTCGTTTAGCTAGTAGTTTCATGCCCATCTGTGATTAGTGTTTGGATAATGGGATGTTATGAACAATTATTATTTTAATGGAATAAAATACTTGTTATGTTTGATTATCATTTTCTTAATAATATATCCTGTATTTGTATGTTTAATCCTTGAATATATTGATTATTCTAAATTGTCCATTGTCACTTAATGATATGGGAATATCATTAAATTAAGACAAATCTGAGTATTGGTAGAATATACTTGAAAGTATATTGATGCGTTGACATACCAATTTCACATGACATTCAATGAATTAAATATAGGACTTATCCCAACTTCCTGAGTTTACTTTATGGATCTTGTCATCAAATAAATCATGTATATATAGTTATCTTCAGACTTGAGATACCAGATAACTGTCATGGATGTAGTGCATTTATGTGAAGCAATTTACCGCTATACGTAACTGGTAGCTATAAGGATTGATTTTAGGAGTGTTGCAAAGTTCATGGGTTAGGCTCGTAGTCAAGAAAGAATTTGTTCCTTCAAATTTGTTTGAAGTTTAATACTGTTGGGCCCCTCGTAGGGTTGGCAAGATGTTTGTGTGGCCACACCCAAGATCTCCCCTGAATAGGTTCAGAAGTTTGGTAATCTTGTTCAATCAGAAACAACGAGAAACAGAATGGTTAATAAAGAATGACTGAGATCCATATCTTTATTAATGTAGTATTAGAAATAAAATGATAAGTATGATGATGAATTATCGAATGGTTTTTCCAGGAGACCACCACCCGAGTTGTACTAGGGGCATTGGCGTGTTGCTAGATGCTAACCAATGTCATTACTATTAATAGATATCCAAGTGGGAGCTGTTAGTTTTAATGGATAAATATTAATGTGTATGACTAGAATCGAACTCGGGACCATGGGATTGCACACTTTACGTATGAGGAATTAATGTACGATAATTAATATATATAAACCGTTATATATTTAATTATTTAAACACAAAATAACGACTAACGGACGTTAAGTAATTATCGAGAATTGACTAACGACCGTTAGCGAATAAAGGAAGGACTGTAAGTGAAATTAGAAGATCAAGAAAGTTCTAGAATCTCTTGAGGAGTTCTAGGGTTGATCGGCCTATGGGTTGCCAAATCAAGAAAGTTCTAGAATCTCTTGAGGAGTTCTAGGGTCGATCGGCCTAAGGGTTGCCAAACCCAATCCAAGGCAAACTTGTTCTCTAAGTTTTCCACTCTATAAATACAAGGCCTAGGGTTATTGGTTTTCTATCTTTGCACTCTTGCTATAACCCTAAGTTGTCACAACCGTGATTTTTAGCAGGTTAGTTTGACCTATAGTCTCAACTCATTTAATTTTGCTTGGTGTGTATTACTTGTTTAATTGTGATATGTGTATTATCTGTGGTATATAAGTGGTGTAAGTGCGTGTGTTGACCACTAAATCCCTTGGTGTGAGATTTTGTCATGTTGAGTAGTGTTGGATTTTGGGATGAGTTCATTTTGATCGCCTTTGTGGTGTAGAAATGACTTGTGTATTTGTTTGGAGTTTTGTGGTTTTGTGTAACGATTCTTCGTTCAAGTGTTTTGAGCGTAAGTAAGTTACGTGGAGTTGGTTATTATGGTTTATATTAATAATAAGTATGAAAAATCTATTTTTGGAAACTTTGAGTGAGAATGATATTTTTTCGGTTGTCGTAAAATTTAAGTTATTCGCGTAAGACATTAGGTTTTGATACGGGGTTTTTATAAATTATCAAAAATACAAGGTTTTAAGTGTAATAAATAAATTTAAAAAAAAATAAGAAATATATATATATATATATATATATATATATATATATATATATATATATATATATATATATATATATAGATATATATATATATATATATATAGTATAATCGGCCGAATAAAGGGAAAAAGAAAAAAAAAAGAAACCAAATTTGATTAGGATACAAATCTTGGAGGAAAAGTTATTCATCACTTAGGGTTTCTAGAGGTCTATAAATACAAACCAAAAACCCTCATTCTCCTCTTGTTGAAAATTCGGTCGATCACATCCAAGGAGAAGAGAAGAAGTTTTTTTTTGAGTTTCAATAATTCAATTTAAGGTATGTCTAGTAAACCCTAATGGTGTAATTAATTTTTATTTTGCATGTAACAAATTATGGTGGATCTAGGGTTTATATTAAGATCTGTAAATTTATGATATTAAACATGTAGGAATCAATAATTAAGGTTCTTGTGATAATTGGTGAAGTAATTAGGGTTTAAAAGTTGTTAATTAAAGAGTCATGAATCTGGCAGATTTAAAGGTCTGTAAAGATACGATTGTAATTAGTAGATGAAGATGAGTTAGATCACGAATTTTATGTCTAAATTATAGTTCAGAGAAAGAGCTTTCCAAAAAGTCTGATCACGATCAATTTTGAGGTCGGGAAGGCAGTCAAACGATTTTTGTAAGTTAAGGTGTCAAAACAGTTAAACCGGGACAGAATTAGGGTAAAAGTATTAAGGTCAAAGGTGGCTTTGAAAGTGGAATTTGGATAATGCCTTCTGTGGGAATCAATTTCTATATTATATTTGACTTCCACGCGAAAATTAGACGATAATAAGTTGTGTGAGTGGGTCTATGAGGTCAAAACTTTTTGATGTCCGATCAGATCCGAATCTGGATAGTTGTCATGTTTGATTTTTCATTGGGTACTTGTGTGTGTTTTTAGTGCATGATCTTCTGGGACAAGCTTGTATGCTTATAAAAGATCATGGTTGATTTTTGGAGTGAGTTGTGAAGCATTATTCCCCGTGATTTTATGTGGGTGAATGTACCCTATAAATCTGCGTTTTCTGAAAGTTTTAATAAAGGGATTTAGTGAGTGTCAAGTATTGGGTGGTGATTAGTATGGTGTCTAGGTAATCCATAGTGGGTTATATGAACCTTAGACATCCATCATATGTGTGTTACATGGACTATGGCTTTTAGCTTGGTCGCGTGTAACGTGATTGTTATTTTTGTATGATATAGATTTGTGTGTTGATAACTTGGAAGCTGCGGATTTGAGGTGAGTTCATAGTCTCATATTTTTAGTTTGTTTTAAACTTGGGATGGAGATGATGCTTGTTTAAATTATTTTTGAGTTACTGTGATTATGTGGTTATAAAATGCATGGACGTGTAATTGTTATTATACTTATACTACATGTTATTATGGTGTTTATTTGTGGTGATTATACGAGTGGGAAGATGCCCTAGTGGCTCTACTCGTTATTATTATGTCCGGCCGGAAGGGGAATTATATTGGATCGGTGGGCGCGTTCCGTCCCAATTATTGTGAACTTGGATCGGTGGGCACGTTCCGTCCCAATTGTGGTGGTTATTGGATCGGTGGGCACGTTCCGTCCCAAATTTTGGATCGGTGGGCACGTTCCGTCCCGTAAGCTATGATTGCATGCTAGTGTATAACAACTATATATCTTTGCTGTCCTGCTATGCTATGTTTTATAATCACAGTGGACTGATGATAAAGGTGTTTTGTGTGTCTTAAACCTATGAATCTCACCAACATTATGTTGACGTTTTAAGCATCATTTTCAGGTGAGCATTCTAAGGCTAAGATAGAAGGGCGCGATTAGAGGAGACCTAGATTGCATTGGGGATGGCTTATCATTGAGTTTAGTTTGATTAAAAATGGATTTCGTTTGAGATACTTGATTTTCTTTCATTTTAACTCTTTGTTTTAATGGAGATTCCTTGGAGATTTTATTTGGATTATTTATATTGGGGTATCGTTACGACACTTTGTGTTTGTACTTTGCTCTATTTGTTTGCATGTAGTATTTTCTCTATTTAGACACCAAGTGTTGTGATGATATCCATGATGTTGCACTCGCGTTTCCGCCATTGGCGAGGTGTGACAGATTGGTATCAGAGACTTGGTTATAGAGAATTAGGTGGTTGAGCCTAGAATATAACCTAGGAATCCCTCATATAGTTGCATTTAGGGCCTATGTGTTAGTATAGTACTTTACGTGTTTTTCCTTCTTGAGATTATGAGTAGTTTCGATTGAGTTTTAGACGTCTATTGGATCCTCATACTTACTATCATATGTGTCATTTTTAGCATGGCACCTCTCGCGCGTAGCAAATATTGTTGGGCAATTGTTGTCGCTACTGGTTGCAAGAGGATCGGTAGTTTGAGACGGGCTACCAAGAGGATTATGATTCCTACTATCATGTGGCCATGTCTGATTGAGGAAAAGATGACATTAGTATACGTGGGTGGAACGAAAGTACAAATGTACGAGACGGAGGTAACCGATAAAGACGGCTTCACGACTAGGTACCCGGGAAGGTGTCCCAAATTCATAGAAGATGGAGGAATAGTTCGGGCTGAGCCTCGTGATTTATATGGGTTTGTGGACCATATAGAGGAGGAAAGAAGGAATCCCGAGAGTGGCTTTGATAGTCATCCACTACCACAGCCCGAGGGAAACCGAAATGGATGGCTAAGTGAGGAAGACGAAGTGGATTCGGACCTGGAGTCTACGGCGAGTAGTTGAATTATTTCAAGATAGACGAATGTTAGGATGGAGCTCGAGCCACGTGCGACATTATTGTTTAGCGTTATGTTTTGATATGTCTTTTGTGTTTTTGATGTGGAAATTGTGTTGGAATATAGATTCCGTTGGATTTTGGGATTTTTCCTAAGTGATTTTGATTATAGAGTTAAAGTGGTCATAGGAATTGTTCCATGATCGTTGGAATTGTTCCATGTGAGATGATTGTTTGCATAAAGTGTGGTCATAGGAGGAAGTACACTTGTGAAAGGAAGCATAGATAATTATGGTGGCCAACATAATTATACATGCTTCACAACACAGGTGGACTTGCAAGTATGATAGCATGGATTGTGTTGTATATTAGGTGCTATGTGATATAGGTGTGTTATCATTGAGATGTGTGGTTTTGGAAGCAAGTGTACGTGTGGAATCGGTCTTATAACTATGGTCGCGAACATAATTATAAGGGTATCACACACGTGGACTTGTGACCATGATTACATTGATTGATGTTTGTTGTTATATGTTGTGGTAGGTGTTATGTGATATCATGTTGATGATGGTTGTGTGGTTAGAGATGTATTCTCTTAACCGTTTGGGAAATCGTTGTATGCAGCAAGGTGTGGGTGGTAAGATTCCATTCAACCTATCATATGCTGATACCTCGATTATCTGTTGGTGCTAATGTTGTGGTATTTAAGTTGGTTCATTTATTAGACTAATGAATGATGAGCCTAGTAAACTTAGACCTAGTATTGTGATTGAAATAGCTAGTGGTAAGGAGGTGGAGGTTGACAAGATTATTCATGGGTGTACCATAGTGTTAGAGGGTATCCCGTTCATAATTGATTTGATACCTTTTGGGCATGGAAATTTTGATGTGGTGATAGGGATGAGCTGGTTGTCTAAGAATAGGGCCGAGGTCATATGCCACGAAAAGGTAGTTCGTATTCCTTTAGAGAGTGGTGTTATATTTCGGATACAAGGAGAATGCGCAGGAAGTGAGTTGAAGTTTCTTAGGAGCGAAAAAGCCAAAGAACGTAAGATAGAAGAGATTCCTGTGGTATGTGAGTTTCCTGGCGTTTTCCTGAGGACTTGTCCGGATTGCCTCCAATCCGTCAAGTTGAGTTTCGTATTGAGTTGATTCCTGGAGCGGCACCTGTGGCGAAATCTCCATATAGATTGGCACCCTCAGAAATGCAGGAGTTGTCCGAACAGCTGCAAGAACTTCAGGATAAGGGGTTTATCCGACCTAGTCATTCTCCTTGGGGAGCACCTGTGTTGTTCGTAAAGAAGAAGGATGGTTCATTCCGGATGTGTATTGACTATCGGGAGTTGAACAAGTTAACGGTTAAGAATCGATATCCTCTTCCTAGGATTGTTGATCTTTTTGACCAACTACAAGGAGCTTGGTTTTTCTCGAAGATTGATCTACGTTCTGGGTATCATCAGCTGAGAGTGCATGAGGAGGACATTTCGAAGACTGCTTTTAGGACGCGTCATGGACACTTTGAGTTCACGGTTATGCCATTTGGGCTGACAAATGCACCCGCAGTATTCATGGATTTAATAAATCGCGTTTGCAAGCCGTACTTGGATAAATTCGTGATTGTGTTCATAGACGACATTCTAATTTATTCTAAGTCGAAGGAGGAGCATGGAGAACATTTGAAGTTGATCCTTGGATTGCTGGAGAAGGAGAAATTGTACACCAAGTTCTCAAAATGCGAGTTTTGGCTTGAGGAGGTACATTTTCTTGGACATGTGGTGAATAGTGAAGGAATACATGTAGATCCTAGTAAGATAGAAGCGGTCAAGAACTGGAAGGCTCCTACGACGCCGTCCGAGATACGCTCATTCTTAGGATTGGCAGGATATTATCGAAGATTTATAGCGAATTTTTTGAAGATTGCTAAACCCCTTACTTTGTTGACTCAGAAAAACAAGAAGTATGTTTGGAGAGAAGAGCAGGAGGTGGCTTTTCAGTCACTAAAGGATAGTTTGTGTAATGCACCTATTCTGACGTTACCTGATGGGCCAGATGATTTCGTTGTGTATTGTGATGCGTCGAAACAAGGATTTGGGTGTGTATTAATGCAAAGGGGTAAGGTGATAGCTTATGCATCCCGACAACTTAAGATTCATGAGAAGAATTATACCACTCATGACTTGGAGCTTGGTGCGGTAGTATTTACTCTTAAGAATTGGAGACATTAGCTGTATGGCACAAAGAGTGTTGTTTATACAGATCATAAGATTCTTCAGCATATGTTCAGTGAGAAGGAGCTGAATATGCGACAAAGAATGTGGAATTGAGTCATTTAGTGATTATGATTGCGAGATTCACTACCATTCTGGAAAGGCGAATGTGGTAGCTGATGCTTTAAGTAGAAAGGAGCGGATTAAGCCTAAGCGTGTGCGAGCGATGTGTATGACATTACAGTCGAGAATTAAGGGTAAGATATTGGCAGCACAAGAGGAAGCTCTTAAGGATGAGAATGCGACCGCTGAGATGCTGCGTGGATTAGATCAACAAATGGAGAAAAAGGAGGATGGTGGACTGTATTTCGTAGATAGAATATGGGTTCCATCGGTAGGAGGTGTAAGGAAGTTGATCATGGATGAGGCTCATAAATCGAGATATTCGATTCATCCAGGATCGGATAAGATGTATTATGATCTTAGAGATGCTTACTGGTGGCCGGGAATGAAGATGGAAATAGCTGAATATGTTAGCCAATGTTTGACTAGTTTGAAAGTTAAGGCTGAGCATCAGAAACCCTCAGGATTGTTGCAACAGCCGCCGATTCCGGAATGGAAATGGGAGAGAATAAAAATGGATTTTATTATGAAGTTTCCTAGGACGAGTAGTGGACATGACACGATATGGGTCATAGTGGACAGGCTAACGAAGTCTGCACATTTTCTAGCCATTCGTGAAGATTATAAGATGGAAAAGTTGGCGAGAATTTATATTAATGAGATTGTGGCGAGACATGGTGTGCCAGTGTCGATTATCTCTGATCGCGATAGTAGGTTTACCTCGTGATTTTGGAAATCGTTGCAAAAGGCGTTGAATATACAATTGGATATGAGCACTGCTTATCATCCACAGACTGATGGGCAAAGTGAGCGAACGATTCAGACTTTGGAGGACTTACTTTGGGCGTGTGCTATTGATTTTGGAGGAAGCTGGGATACTCATTTTCCTTTGGCTGAGTTTTCCTATAACAACAGCTATCATTCCAGTATTAGATGTGCACCATTTGAGATGTTGTATGGGAGGAAGTGTAGATCGCCTATTTTATGGGAAGAAGTTGGGACGAGCCAACTAATTGGTCCTGAAATAGTGCAAGAGACTACATATAAGGTGTTTCAGATTAAGGAAAGACTTAAGGCAGCAAGAGATCGCCAAAAGAGCAATGCGGATAATCGCCGTAAGCCCTTGGAGTTTAGTGTTGGTGACCTTGTAATGCTGAAGGTGTCTCCTTGGAAAGGTGTTGTACGTTTCGGTAAGAAAGGTAAGTTAGCACCTAGGTATGTGGGACCGTTTGAAATTACGGAAAGAATTGGGCCGGTGGCATATCGGTTAAGATTGCCTGAGGAATTAAGTAGTGTGCATGATACGTTTCACGTATCTAATTTGAAGAAGTGTTTGGCGGATGCTAGTTTGCATGTGCCATTAGAGGAGATTAAGATTAATAAGACACTTCACTTTGTTGAGGAACCTGTTGAGGTTATGGATCGAGAAGTCAAGGGTATGAAACGTGGTAAGATAGCGTTGGAACTCAAAGCGTGGTCCTGAGTTTACTTGGGAACGTGAAGATCAGATGAGGTCCAAGTATCCTAAATTATTTGCTGAAAAGAGTGATGAGGCGAGCTAGTAAATCTCGGGACGCGATTTTCCTAAGTGGGGGATAATGTCACAACCGTGATTTTTAGCAGGTTAGTTTGACCTATAGTCTCAACTCATTTAATTTTGCTTGGTGTGTATTACTTGTTTAATTGTGATATGTGTATTATCTGTGGTATATAAGTGGTGTAAGTGCGTGTGTTGACCACTAAATCCCTTGGTGTGAGATTTTGTCATGTTGAGTAGTGTTGGATTTTGGGATGAGTTCATTTTGATCGCCTTTGTGGTGTAGAAATGACTTGTGTATTTGTTTGGAGTTTTGTGGTTTTGTGTAACGATTCTTCGTTCAAGTGTTTTGAGCGTAAGTAAGTTACGTGGAGTTGGTTATTATGGTTTATATTAATAATAAGTATGAAAAATCTATTTTTGGAAACTTTGAGTGAAAATGATATTTTTCCGGTTGTCGTAAAATTTAAGTTATTCGCGTAAGACATTAGGTTTTGATACGGGGTTTTTATAAATTATCAAAAATACAAGGTTTTAAGTGTAATAAATAAATTTAAAAAAAATAAGAAATATATATATATATATATATATATATATATATATAAGTATAATCGGCCGAATAAAGGGAAAAAGAAAAAAAAGAAACCAAATTTGATTAGGATACAAATCTTGGAGGAAAAGTTATTCATCACTTAAGGTTTCTAGAGGTCTATAAATACAAACCAAAAACCCTCATTCTCCTCTTGTTGAAAATTCGGTCGATCACATCCAAGGAGAAGAGAAGTAGTTTTTTTTTTGAGTTTCAATAATTCAATTTAAGGTATGTCTAGTAAACCCTAATGGTGTAATTAATTTTTATTATGCATGTAACAAATTATGGTGGATCTAGGGTTTATATTAAGATTTGTAAATTTATGATATTAAACCTGTAGGAATCAATAATTAAGGATCTTGTGATAATTGGTGAAGTAATTAGGGTTTAAAAGTTGTTAATTAAAGAGTCATGAATCTGGCAGATTTAAAGGTCTGTAAAGATACGATTGTAATTAGTAGATGAAGATGAGTTAGATCACGAATTTTATGTCTGAATTATAGTTCAGAGAAAGGGCTTTCCAAAAAGTCCAACCACGATCAATTTTGAGGTCGGGAAGGCAGTCAAACGATTTTTGTAAGTTAAGGTGTCAAAACAGTTAAACCGGGACAGAATTAGGGTAAAAGTATTAAGGTCAAAGGTGGCTTTGAAAGTGGAATTTGGATAAGGCCTTATGTGCGAATCAATTTCTATATTATATTTGACTTCCACGCGAAAATTAGACGATAATAAGTTGTGTGAGTGGGTCTATGAGGTCAAAACTTTTTGATGTCCGATCAGATCCGAATCTGGATAGTTGTCATGTTTGATTTTTCCTTGGGTACTTGTGTTCATTTTTAGTGCATGATCTTCTGGGACAAGCTTGTATGCTTATGAAAGATCATGTTTTATTTTTGGTGTAAGTTGTGAAGCATTATTCGCCGTGATTTTATGTGGGTGAATGTACCCTATAAATCTGCGTTTTCTGAAAGTTTTAATAAAGGGATTTAGTGAGTATCAAGTATTGGGTGGTGATTAGTATGGTATCTAGGTAATCCATAGTGGTTATATGAACCTTAGACATCCATCATATGTGTGTTACATGGACTATGGCTTTTAGCTTGGTCGCGTGTAACGTGATTGTTATTTTGGTATGATATAGATTTGTGTGTTGATAACTTGGAAGCTGCGGATTTGAGGTGAGTTCATAGTCCCATATTTTTACTTTGTTTTAAACTTGGGATGGAGATGATGCTTGTTTAAATTATTTTTGAGTTACTGTGATTATGTGGTTATAAAATGCATGGACGTGTAATTGTTATTATACTTATACTACATGTTATTATGGTGTTTATTTGTGGTGATTATACGAGTGGGAAGATGCCCTAGTGGCTCTACTCGTTATTATTATGTCCGGCCGGAAGGGGAATTATATTGGATCGGTGGGCGCGTTCCGTCCCAATTATTGTGAACTTGGATCGGTGGGCACGTTCCGTCCCAATTGTGGTGGTTATTGGATCGGTGGGCACGTTCCGTCCCAAATTTTGGATCAGTGGGCACGTTCCGTCCCGTAAGATATGATTTCATGCTAGTGTATAACAACTATATATCTTTGCTGTCCTGCTATGCTATGTTTTATAATCACAGTGGACTGATGATAAAGGTGTTTTGTGTGTCTTAAACCTATGAATCTCACCAACATTATGTTGACGTTTTAAGCATCATTTTTAGGTGAGCATTCTAATGCTAAGATACAAGGGCGCGATTAGAGGAGACCTAGATTGCATTGGGGATGGCTTATCATTGAGTTTAGTTTGATTAAAAATGGATTTCGTTTGAGATACTTGATTTTCTTTCATTTTAACTCTTTGTTTTAATGGAGATTCCTTGGAGATTTTATTTGGATTATTTATATTGGGGTATCGTTACGACACTTTGTGTTTGTACTTTGCTCTATTTGTTTGCATGTAGTATTTTCTCTATTTAGACACCAAGTGTTGTGATGATATCCATGATGTTGCACTCGCGTTTCCGCCATTGGCGAGGTGTGACGTAAGTCTTGTTTTCTCCTCTTCTTCTTTGTTGCCGATCGATCACACATCCCTTTGGGATAGTCGATCCAACTTTTCTTAAAACAAGGTTTGTTTGGTTTTAACTTGTGTTTATTACTAGCATAATTATTAGTTCGGTTATTGTATGTGTGTACAAGACCTTGGTATAAACTCACTATAGTTTATACATCTTGGATTGAGATACAAAACAGTAAGGGGTATCTCGCTAATCCACTTTGATTATTAAAGAAGAAGATTTGAAGTATTGACACTTGTTCTTGCTAGGATCAAAGGTACATGTCTTTAATTTTCGATTAATCTCTTATATGTTAAAAAAATGATCCTACGCTTCCGCATACGTGTTTGATTGATTTAGAATAAATATATGATTGTCATGATTGTAAAATTCTAACAATATTGTAGTTGAGCCTATTGTATATAGAAAAAAAACCCATGATTGTGATTCTTAAGAGGGTGAAAAGTGAAATATTTGGATAACTAGACAACCAAGCAAAAAGATGTATAAGTTGTTTTGCTTAAACTTATATATATGTGGCCTTGTGGGATATCTTTCGAAGTGATGCACCCTTAAAAAGGCTCTGGCTATACTTGATTGCTATAACAAAATATGTAGTTGAGTTTATATTGTACTTAAGGCGCGGGATGTGTTTCTGTACATGCGGTTAGATAAACATTGAGCGGATTTGGTGACGAGTCAAAAACAATTAGTTAGCTCTGTGTTCAAATCAGCAAGAATCGAGCCAACCATTAGCTACTTTCTAAAAAATTCCATTAGATAAACGATCTAATTAATCAATGCATTTGAACACACGTCTCACCCGTTTGAAACAATGTCACATAGGTTAACTCGCTTTGCTTGCATTGCTGCGCACAGATTATTTGAATAAACATATCAGTACGGGAAATTAGTAAGTCGAAATACACTAGCATAATATGGCCGTCATATACTCATATGGAGACACAATCCACTAGATATTATTTGTGCGATTTGTGTTGGAAAATGGGTTTTGCAAAATGAGTTTTTGCAAATTTTGGACACTATTTAATATATTTATATGCTATATATATTTATATTTCTTGGTAGCTTTGCGTTCTCCTTGAAGAGAGCTTCGCAACGAGCTAAAGTATGTCCAAAATAGAGTTAATATGAATGAGATATCGTGTATCAAAGTGAGGCATTTGAAACACAAAAAAATGGAAAATGGGAGAGTATCCCACATCGCCCAAAACAAGAAGTGAAAGCTTGTTTATAAGGAAATCTTGGTATTGGCTATCAAATTCTTTTAGGTGGGTTTTACTCCCACACCTACGTGCGCGAGCGCAGGGGGTGCAGATTTCTGGGCCAAAATGGGTTCGAAGCTTCTAAACTCATGCGAGCCCGCGCGACCTGCGGACACGAATGCAGCTCCGAAACTTCGCCTACGTGCGTATCTTTTTGCTGCAAATTCGTGATTCATTTTTCCAGTTTCTGTAAATCTATTTTAGGAATAGATTTAGACTTTGTGAAGAAGTCTTTACAGAATATTTTGTGTAAATAAATGATATCAAATCATGTTTATTGTTTTAACAGATTTGCATATTGTTTATTTTTAGCTGATATTTAGTCTTGATGAGCAAGATAGGTTTAGGATATAAAATAAACCTCTTCTCATTCAGTTTTCGATATCCAGAAAACGCAAATCATACCAGACGATTTCCAGCAGTCCTTCGATAAAAAACACGCAAGATTTTCCGTGATCTTTCAGGCAAGTTTGTCACGTCCGGCTGTACATCAGCTTTGGCAGTTGTACCCTGGAAAACAGACGACGAATCTGTTTTAAGGGAGTCGTGTTAAACACGAGCCTCGTGCCTTGACATACCTTTACTGCTTTTGTTTAAATTTCGTTGAATAGTGTATGTCTTTTGCTTCTACTCCTTGCTGTCTGTTATTTAATTTTCTGTTATTTACACTCTGTTATTTATTGTAATATGATTTTATTAATAAAAAGTGTACACCGTTTCTCACAGTCTTAAAACAGATTCTGTTTAACATAATTAATACACTTTTCGTATAATCAGATTAATTATTAATTAACAGATTTCATATACAAACTGTTTTCTGTCGAAACCAGGATTGAGTTTCTTTGGAAAACCAGTTTTCTTAATAGGATTTTAATTTTCAGATTTGGTGTACAGATCTAAAACGATTTTTAAAACAGTCTATTCTTATCAGTTTATATTGAAACCAAGATTGAGTTTCTTTTAAACTTATCTATTTTATTTAGTCTCTTATTCGGTTTATTTAAATCTAGATTCATTGAAATCAAAATAGAGTTTCTTTGAAGCAGATTTGGTACAAGCTTTTAAGAAATCAGGATAGAATTTCTTAGATACCGATTGTATAACAGTTGACTTAACTGTTTGTGTTTGGTGATTTTTCAGGATGACTAACACCACTACCCCTCCTGTGACTACTACTGTGAATGTACCTGGTGCGCCAGTTACCAACATGGTTGCTAATCATGCTGAGAAACAAGAGAAATTCAATGGGCAGAATTTTAAGAGGTGGCAACAGAAGATGTTATTCTATCTCACTACTTTGAACCTTGCGCGGTTCTTAAAAGAGAATCCACCTCACGTGGAACCTCCTGCAAAAAGTGAATCCTCCAATCAACAGGCCGTTCAAGCCTTGGAAGCATGGAAACATTCAGACTTTTTGTGTCACAACTATGTTCTGAATGGTTTGGTGGACTCTTTGTACAACGTGTACTGCAAGACCAAGACTGCCAAAGAATTATGGGAGTCATTGGAACGCAAGTACAAAACTGAGGATGGTGGTACAAAGAAGTTCATGGTAGCTCATTTTTTGGATTACAAGATGGATGATTCAAATAACATGATGATTCAGGTTCAAGATCTGCAGGTTTTGCTACACGACATTCATGCTGAGGGAATGACTTTGAGTGAAACTTATCAAGTTGCTGCTATCATTGAAAAGTTGCCTCCAAGCTGGGTAGAATTTAAGAACTACCTGAAGCATAAGCGAAAGGAGATGAGTGTTAAAGACTTGATTGTTCGTCTTCGTATTGAAGAAGACAACAAGCGGGCTCAGCAAAACACTTATACGCCTGATTTTGCCAAGGAAAATATGGTTGAGCATGCTTCGTCATCTTCAAAGTCCAATGTCAAAGGTAAAGGCGAAGGAAAAGGAAATAATGACAAGAAGTTCAAAGGGAAGTCTGAGTACCTTGCTCCTAAAGCTGCAATTTTGAAACAGAAGTTTCAAGGGGTGTGTTTCAACTGTGACCAACTGGGTCATCGTGCTGCTAACTGTAAGATGCCAAAGCGGGTGACTCCACGCCAGGCTAATATGGTGAATGATAATATGGACATGATTGCTATGGTGTCTGACGTCATTGCCATGATCTCTGAAGTTAACCTGGTAGGTTCCAACAACAGGGAATGGTGGGTTGATACTGGGGCTACCCGTCATGTGTGTGCTGATAAGAGTATGTTTCACTCTTTCAGAGCGGTTAACAATGGAGAGAAGTTGTACATGGGCAACTCTGCAACTGCTGATATCAAGGGTGAAGGAGATGTAATCTTGAAGATGACATCCGAGAAATAGCTCAAGTTGACTAATGTCTTGTATGTTCCAGAGATTCGCAAGAATCTTGTGTTTGGTTGGCTGTTGAACAAGTTTGGTTTTCGTCTTGTTTTTTAGTCTGATAAGTTTGTTCTGTCTAAGAATCAAATGTATGTTGGTAGGGGATATGCCCTGAATGGTATGTTTAAGCTCAATGTAATGGTTGTTAAGAATGATATCAATAAAATGAATTCTTCTGCTTACATGATTGAGTCTTCTAATGTCTGGCATGGCCGTCTTGGACATGTAAATTTTAATTCAATGCGTCGTTTGATAAAATTTAATTGCATACCTAATTTCCATATTGACTCAAAATATAAATGTGAAACTTGTGTTGAAGCCAAACTTACAAGATCATCTTTCAAATCGGTTGAACGAAAAACTGAACCACTTGATATGATACACACTGACATATGTGATTTGAAATCACTAACCACAAAAGGTGGCAATAAGTACTTTATCACGTTTATTGATGATTGTACAAAGTATTGCTACGTTTACTTGTTAAAAAGTAAAGATGAAGCTATAGACAAGTTTGTTCTATACTAAAATGAAGTTGAGAATCAACTTAATAAGAAAATCAAGGTTGTACGAAGTGATAGAGGAGGTGAATATGTAACAACCGTGATTTTAGCAGGTTAGTCTAACTATTAGTTTCGATCAATTTAATTTTTTTGCTTGGTGTGACTTAAGTGTTTTGTGTGGGATATGTGTGATATACGCGTATTTTTAGCACTAAATCCTTTGTGTGACTCTATTGATGTGTCTTGAGTAGTGTTGTTTTGATTAAGTTCATTTTTGCTCACTTTGGTGACGTGGAAATGACTTGTATGGTTTTGTTCGGGGTTTTTGTGTAACGAGTTTTGTTCAAGCTTGTAAGCGTTGGAAAGTTAAGTGGTGATCGGTTTTATGGGTTATATTAAAACTGAGCGTGAAATTCTATTTTTGGAAACTTTGGTTTGAAAATGATAATTATTCGAGTTGTCGTAAAATGAAGGATTACCGCGTAAGATGTTAGGTTTCGGTATAGGCTTTTATAAAATAACGAAAATACAAGGTTTATTGTAATAATTAATATTAATAAAATATATATATATATATATATATATATATATATATATATATATATATATATATATATATATAATATATATATATATATATATATATATAATATATATATATATATATATATATATATATATATATATATATATATATTATGGGGGGGGGGGGGGGCGGCCGAATATTGTAGGGGAGGGAAAAAGGAAACCAAATTTGATCCCAATTACAATTCCTAATAATAAGGGTTATCTAGAATATACCATAGGGTATTATAAATACAAAACAAAAACCCCTCACCCCTCTCTTTGTGAAATTCGGTCGACCAAGGGGAGAAAGCAAGAAGAAAAATTAGGGTTTTATTATTGAAGCCTAAAAATCAAGATCAAGGTATAATTTTCAATACATGTGTTCAATTAATTATTATAATTCATGTAACAAGAATATGATGGATTAGGGTTTATGTTTACTTCTGTAAATTAATAATGTATAACATGTTGGGATCAATAATTAGTAATATTATGATGATTGGTGAAGAGATTCGGGTATAAAACATGTTAGTTATTGAGTTAGGGTTTGGACAGATTCATAAGGCTGTAAAGATACGAAGATATTTAATAGATGGAGATGAGTTATTACATGAATCTTGAGTGTAAATTTTAGTTCAGAGAACTTGCTTTCCAAAAAGTCTGGCCGCGAGCAATTTCGAGGTCCGGAAGTCAGTCTAATGATTTTTGCAAGTAAGGGTGTCAAAGCTGTTAAACTGGGACAGATTTAGGTTAAAAGTATTGAGGTCAAAAGTAGTTTTAAAAGTGTAATTTGGGTTATCCCTTCTGGAGAAATTGAGTTCTATATTCCCTTTGACTTCCACGCGAAGGGTATGCGTTAATAGGTTGTGAAAATATGTTTGTTAGGTCAAAACATTTTGGTGTGTGTTCAGATCCGAATCTGGATAGTTTTCATGTTTGATTTTTCAAAGAGCACCTGTATGTGTTTTTAGTGCATGGCCTTCTGAGAGAAGCTTGTATGCTCATGAAGGACTGTCACAACTCGTAATTCCAGGCCATTTTTCCGAACCTCGACAATTTACTATTCACGAGTTACTATTCATTTTTACTATTCACTGGCACTATTCATTCCAAATTTTTTATTTCATATTCTCGTAAGTTAAACTATTTTAATGATAACCCGAGATTTTGGCACTCGTCGGAAAATTTCTGCAAGAATCACGAAACCGTGTCCGAGATTTACCTTAAGGTTTAGACATCATTTAGGCATCCCGATATGTCCAAACAACATTACCAACAAGAGAAATATATGTTTTCCACCTTCTGTGACATTTTCATGAATTTAGGAATTTTAGGATACCCGGTTTTAAGTTTGGTGACTTTACGACTTACAGTTAGCAATTAACGGGACCAAAACCCACTCCGTATGTCAAAGATAAATATCCAACCTAAAATATCTAGATATTTTCTCAAAAATATCTAGATATTTCAAAAATATAGTGAAATTACCATTATACCCTTTCATTGAAATTACCAAAATGCCCTTGGACTATATAAAGCCTAAACTAGTTCATTTTTATGACAAAACAAGATCAAACTCATCTCTTTTTCCTCTCTATATCTCACGGCAAACCACAAGAACCAAGGAGGAATCAAAAACTTTTCAAGAACAAGTGTTAGATTAGTTCCATATATGATCCTTGTTAGGGTTTTGCAATAAAAACTCCAAGGTTGTGATCTTTTTCCATCCAAACTCATCAATCTTCAAGTAAGCTTCAAGTGAACTTTTTCATCATCTCATACTTTCATTTGATCATTAACATCATGTATTTTCAAGTTATAATGGTTTAAACATGCGAGTTACATATGTTATTCATACCACTTTACAAGTTTTATGGTTTTTATAAGTATATATAAAGCCTATGATCATTCCCTTGAAATCCTACAATATTTTGTGAAGTTTAGGACCCATGACACCCTAAGAAGGTGTATGGTAGATTAAGGGTTGTTTTGAAGTTGATTGGAGTGGACTTGAACAAGTTATAAACTAGAAAATTCATTTTTAGACACTAATAGAAAGTTGCTGTCCATTTTCGAAAAACGTGGAAACCTTAGGGGCTAAGGTGTAACTTTGGACCAAAGATTTAGAAAATACTTTCAAAAACGAAACTATGGCCGCTGGAATGAACAAAAACGAGTCTATAACGAAGGAGATATGATTTTTCAAAGTTTAACGACGAAAAACTATTTTCTGAAAATAATACGTGCTGTTGCACGAATTTCAACGGACAAAATGAGGCATTAGCCGTAATCTATCCGACCCGAATTATCAAAAATATATTAGTATGTTGTCCCACGATTCCGTGGATATAAAGAACGTTGAAAACAGACTTGTAACGACCAAGATATATACGTTTGAAAACCCGACGAAACTTATTTAATTTTGACAGCTTCTAATAGCAAAATATATTCCAAGTGTAAAACAGTTTTCCTTTCAAGTCACCATATTGCGAGTTATTTTCCCGTTGATCGAGTCAGTTTTGAGAAATTTTCATCAGTAACTAAAATGAAGTACACCTGGCCTATTTTCCAAATCAATCAACCGTTCGTTGATCGGACTTATAACGAGTAAGATATAATTTTCCGATTATCTCCGAAAACAGCCATTATATGAAGATAATTCCAAATCAATCAACCGTTCGTTGATCGGACTTATAACGAGTAAGATATAATTTTTCGATTATCTCCGAAAACAGCCATTATATGAAGATAATACTAAGTATAGAAATTGTTTTTACAAGACACTATATTCATAGCCGATTTTCTTTATGATCGAGACGCGTATGATCAAAACTCATAAGAGACGACATTGAGATTATGTTACAAGGATTTCAAAAACGACAAGTTTTATTACTAACTCTTAACGTGCAATAATTTGCGGCTAGTTTTGCGAGGCCGTTTGGTCACATTTTCACAAGTTATAAAAAGTATTATTTTGCGACGAAACTAATATATTTGACTATATAGCACCGAATAAGGATCATGGAGTATCGTTTCAACATTTTTACACGAAATGTAGTTTATGACTTAACGAAACGTTAAAAATGTATTTTTCGACAATAAACGTTATTTTCAAAACTAACGAGTGGTATCGTTAACATACGTATTTGCATGTGTAGCATCACTTCATTTGCTTATATTAGATCATATCCTCATATTAGGTCGCGGTTAGAGACCGAGCCTCACTTTCATCATATGCATTGTGATCATTGTGCTATCATATCAGGTGAGTTTTATAGCCCCTACTTTATACGTTTTGAACTTTTTGGGGGAGATACATGCTTAAACTGCTTGCTTACATACATGATTGTATTAAACTTATTTGCGTTACTCTTGAAAGCATTTCACGGACCTAAGTATCAAACACTTGGGGTAGCCGAACATAAGTCTCCTCGTGAGCAGCATTGATAAGTCTCAAGTCTCCTCGTGAGCAGCATTGATAAGTCTCCTAGTGAGCAGCATTGATAAGTCTCCTCGTGAGCAGCATTGATAAGTCTCCTCGTGAGCAGCGTTGATAAGTCTCCTAGTGAGCAGCATTGATAAGTCTCCTCGTGAGCAGCATTGATAAGTCTCCTCGTGAGCAGCATTGATAAGTCTCCTAGTGAGCAGCATAAGATCTACTAGTGATATAGAACGCATATCGTATACTTACATGTCTTACTCAAGCTATATTTTAGCAGTGGGTTGTAAACACACAGGTTGCAAGTGTTGTTATGGGCGGGATTTGCAACTGAGTGGATTTACAATGCCTTTGCTAGGAAAAATCTTTATTCGAATACTTTACTTGCTGAACAAACTCTATGAACTCACCAACCTCGTGTTGACACTTTAGCATGTATTTTCAGGAACTAAGCAATAGCACGCTACTGGAGGCTTTTGGCAGGGCATGGCATGGTCATAGAAGACTCTGATAAAACATTTGGGACCGCTTAACTTATTTTATGGGCCAACTTCCGCACCACTTTTCATAATGTAAATTTAACACTTTTGACTTATCAAATATATTCTAAATGATTGATGTGAAAACCGTTCTTTACACTTGTGTTATGATACCAATTGAGTTGCACCCCAGCGACACGTAAGCTTCCGCTGGACCCCATTTTGGGGGTGTGACAAGGACCATGCTGAATTTTTGGTGTGAGTTTTAGAGCTTATTTTGTTGTGATTTCATGTGGGTAGAAGTACCCCAAAAATCTGCGTATTCTGAAAAATGGTATGCAAGGGATTTAGTGGGTGTAAGTGTTTGGTAGTGGTTAGTATGGAGTCTAGGTGACCCATGGTGGTTTACATGAACCTTAGACATCCATCATATGTGTGTTACATGGACTATAGCTTTTAGCTTGGTCGCGTGTAATGTGATCTTATTTTGTTGTATAGATTTGTGATTGATAATTTGGAAGCTGCAAAGGTTGAGGTGCGTTTCATAGTCCCATTTTTACTTTGTTTTAACTTGGGATGGGAATGATGCTTGTGTTGAAATATTTTTGAGTTACTGTGATTATGTGGTCGTAAATGCATGGACTTGTAAGTGTTATTATACGTGTATTGCATGTTATGAGATGATTGTGTGGTGATTCTGTGTGGTCCATTTGGAGGGTAGCTATGCTCCCATTATCCTATTGGAGAGTAGTAGCTCTACTCACTATTATTCTGTGTGGTCTGATCAGAGGGTATGGTTTACCCATTATTGTGAACTTGGATCGTGGGCGCGTTCCCTCCCAATTGATGTTGGATATTGCTATTTGGATCGTGGGCACGTTCTGTCCCTTATGTCCCTTAAGTGGTTTATGTTGGTTGAATGATTGAGTGTGCATGCTATCTGGTATAATGACTAGTCTTACTGTCCTGCTATGTTTTATAATCACAGCGAACTGGTTGCCTGAGATATATTGTGTGTCTTAAACCTATGAACCTCACCAACATTATGTTGACGTTTTAAGCATCATTTTCAGGTGAGCATTCTAAGGCTAAGGTAGAGGGAAGCGACTAGACGAGACTTAGTTGCATTTGAGAATGATTTATCTTTATGTTTTGATTTGAATATGTTTGATTCTGATTGTGATACTTTAATGTCTTTCGACTAGTACTTTATGTTCTATTGAAGATACCTTTTGGAGAGTTGTTTCGGTTATTTTCTTTTGGGGTATTGTTACGATACTTCGTATCTGTACTTTGCTCTATTTATGTGCATGTAGTAATTCTCTATTTAGACACCATGTGTTGTGATGATATCCGTGAAGTTACACTCGCGTTTCCGCCTTGGCGAGGTGTGACAGAATGCGTGTCTCCATTTCCTGATTTATGTGCTAAACATGGAATTAGACACGAATTCACTGCTCCTTATTCACCTCAGCAAAACGGTATTGCCGAAAGGAAGAACCGTACCTTGAAGAAAATGGTTAATGCCATGTTGATAAGTTCTGGTTTAAGCCAGGACATGTGGGGGGAAGCCATTCTAACGGCTACTTATCTTTTAAATAAGATACCTCGTAAGGAAAAAGAAGATACCTCTTATGAACTATGGATGGGCAGAAAACCATCATATCAATACTTACGAGTGTGGGGGTGTCTAGCAAAGGTAGCTATACCGACACCCAAGGCCCAAAAGATTGGACCTGAATCTGTGGATTGTATATTCATTGGATTTGCTAGGAATAGCAGTGTTTATCATTTCATTGTACATGATTCAAAAAATCCGGATATACAAAAGGGTACACTAATGGAATCAATGAATGCTTCCTTCTTTGAAAATATATTTCCTTGTTTAACAAAGGAAACTTGAAGTTCATCTAGAATAAATGACGAAGTTGTCCAAGATAACAGACAAAGAGATGACAATGATCTCCAAGATGAGAGACAATATCAAATCGAGGAAGAAGAGGTTGAACCAAGAAGAAGCAAAAGGGCAAGAATCGAGAAATCGTTTGGACCTGATTTTGTTTCTTTTATGGTAGAAAATGAACCCACTTCTTATCGAGAAGCGGTAACTTCCTCGGAAGGGCCTCAATGGAAAGAAGCCATTAAAAGTGAAATAGATTCTATTTTACAAAATCATACTTGGGAGCTCTTGGATTTACCTCCTGGTTGTAAACCACTAGGATATAAATGGATCTTCAAGAAGAAGATGAAAGCCGATGGCACCATTGATAAGTACAAAGCAAGATTGGTAATCAAAGGATTTAGCCAACGAGAAGGTCTAGATTATTTTGATATATATTCGCCTGTTACACGAATAACCTCGATCAGGATGTGATGTGTCGTGTATCATGCAAGTTTTAAAAATTTATAAACACAATTTATCCAATTCTCTAATCAACACATACGAGCAAGTATACTCGTCCATGGTAGTAAAGGTGGGTAAGTTGAGATCGTCCAAAGGGAATTGTTGTTTGGGTTTGGTAATATAAGTTTTAACAAAAAGGGTTGTCAATCCAATTTGGTGCAAATTCTAAGGTAAGTAAAAATCAGTAAATCAAAAACAAATATACTTGTGTGTAATTCCTTGACTAATTGTATAGAGTAATCTACCAAGTTGGGTGTAACTTGTAATGATGTACAACTTAAAATGAGTGATTCACAATCAATGGTTTTTATCATGAGAAATCATCTTCTAAGAATTCAATCTCCTAGTTAATTCCTTTCGGCCTTGATTAACTATTATGATAATTCTATTAAACTCTTTGTTGTTTGTAAAGCATTTCTTATCTTAAGAATTCCTACGAATCCTTTCGGCCTTTTCTCGTGATGAAATCGTTTCCAAATCCATTTTAATGAGTTAATATGGTGCTTGTCACACACCATAGTCCATACTAATTCGTGCACTAACTTTTTGGAATAAAAACATAAAGAAAATCCTTTCGGCCTTTGTTAATCTTTAGAACTGTTTTTAACTACTAATTAAGCAAGATTAGATTGTATTTCAACAAACTCAAAAAACAAGACATATTTTCATGCATCACTATGAAATAAGAATACTCCAACAATTGTCACATCATACACACAAGTATAACCAAAATCACTCCATAATAATTATAATCAAACACAAGTAATAAACCATACTTTCATTCATCTTAAAGTAAAAGTAGTTCATAATAACTCAAACAAGAAATACCTAGTTTTGGAATTACAAGAACTAGAATTGTGGAACTATAGCAACCACACTCCTCCAATCGCCTATGATCACACGTAAACAACTCCACACTCGATCACAACTCTTGAGACTCGAACTCAAGGTTCCCTGGACGTTTTCACAGCAATTACAAGCTTTCGGGAAATGATAATAAGTTTAGCAAGGACTTGGTGTAAGCCTTCACTAAGTTTTGGGTGTCACACATTGTAAACTAGCCAAGGGTTCTTTAAATAAGTGAAAGAACTCCTCCTCTCCAAGTAAAAACATCCACAATCAGTTGGTAACCAGGAAATGATAAGCCATCATGGTTATGAGGCTTAAATTCGTCATTAAATGCGATTTTGTAACTTCAGCTTCCTCCAACCGATCGGTATTGAGGTCCAACCGATCGGTTGGATCTCTCGGTAAATTATTCTTCTCCCATCCGAGTCAGATGCGGGCACCATCCGATCGGATGGGCCATTCTGCCACACACAACTTTTGGTTTTTTCTTTCTTTTCTCGTTACGTGCTTGATCCTTTGTTGTACCACTAATTTCTTTCATAGAACTCGATCTTTCCTTGATATTTTAACATAGAGATCTTGACATTATCAAATCCTTGAATTCTCGTGTGGTTTCTCTCTCGTTTTCCTCCAATGTGCATAATCACTTCATTTCTTCATCTTTTTATCATCTTTTCCTGTACTTGGCTATATTGACTTGCATATACACTTTTTCAAGATTTAGTAACAAATATAACCAAATATGATGCACAAAACTAACGATAACGTGACCAAAAACATGTTCAATTTAAGCGTTATCAGGATGATACTTGCTATTGCCGCTTTAAGAAATTTGGAAGTTCACCAAATGGATGTGAAAACGGCTTTTCTAAACGAGGATTTAGAAGAAGAAATCTACATGAACTAACCTGAGGGTTTCATAGCTCCTGGGCAAGAGAACAAAGTTTGTAGGCTTGTTAAGTCATTATATGGCTTAAAGCAAGCTCCCAAACAATGGCATAAAAAATTTGACCACGCCATGCTAGAGAGTGGATTCAAAATTAATGAATGCGACAAGTGTGTTTATGTAAAGGACAAAAGTAGTGGGTATGTAATCTTGTGTTTATATGTTGATGATATGATTATCATTGGCAGTAACGACAAGATGATCAAATCTACTAAAGATGTTGAAATCAAAGTTTGACATGAAGGATATGGGTTTGGCTGATGTGATCCTTGGAATAAAGATCATACGAACTCAAAATGGACTTGTGTTAAGTCAACCACATTACCTGGACAAAATTCTTAATACTCACAATGCGGGGGATTTCGGCCTAGCTAGAACTCTAATTGACACCAGTAAGCATCTATCTAAAAATAGAGGCATAGGTGTTGCCCAATTAGAGTATTCAATAATTATTGGCATGTTAATGTACTTAATGACAAGTACCCAACCTGACTTAGCATATGCAGTTAGCAGGCTAAGTAGGTATACTAGTAATCCAAGTTATGCATATTGGGGAGCTATGACTAGGGTACTTCATTATTTGAGATACAGTCGCGATTATGGACTGCATTATGAAAGATATCCAACTGTTATAGAAGGATACAGTGATGCTAATTGGATATCTGACACAAAGGATTCTAGATCGACTAGTGGATACGTGTTTAAAAATAGGAGGGGCAGCTATATCTTGGAAGTCTTCCAAGCAAACTGTTATAGCTAAGTCCACGATGGAATCAGAATTTATCGCGTTAGATAAATGCGGACAAGAGGCGGAATGGCTATGTCAATTCGTAGAAGACATACCAAGGTGGCCTAAACCGGTAACGGCCATTAGTATACATTGTGATAGTCTATCGGCAATTGGCAGAGCTCATAATATAATGTATAATGGAAATTCCGGACATATGCGTCGTCGGCATAATTCGATATGACAACTACTCTCAACAGGAGTTATCTCAATTGACTATGTGAAGTCAAAGGATAACATCGCGGATCCGCTTACGAAAGGCTTAAGCAGAGAGTTAGTTAGTAAGTCTAGCTTTTTAGAAAAATCTGATATCAATGGCATCTTCGTTATGAAAAAATCCAACAACTATCCCAATGGAGTAATTGTTATTTATTTTAACTACGAAAAATTCTTGAAACATAAACAAGTTAATTTAAGCTTGATAACATAACTAAGCACCTCACAAAGGAATTTTAAATTTACTCAAAACTCAAGGGTAAATTTAATGGTACATCACTCAATTGCTCAGACATGATTCACGTTTCTTATTATAAGCTTGTACGAGTATCAAAACAACAAAATAAAATATCAAAGAGGTCTTTTATTCGGGTTTAAGGTTAAGGGTTACGGTTACCTGGCTAATGTGCAAATACTTCATACAAGAACATAATAGCTCGCTAACAACGAATTCTTGACTAGCTAAGCAACAGATGGTCACTAGATTGTACCTTGGTTCGCTAACAACGTTATTTGCATAACGGATGGTCACCAAAACATGCACTAGCTCGCTAGCAACGTTTTTCAACTATTCAAAAACCCAGATGGTCACTAGAACATCCATGCACTACATATCTAAACAAAGCCATCACTAAATCCGGATGCTCGAAAGCTAACAACGAATCAAGTAATTGGTAAAGGTAAGGATAAGACATGGGAATTATTTGTGATTGGTTTCTACAAAATAAAAATAAATAACTAAGAATCAAGTCCAAATTCCGTTCCCAACTCTTTATACCTCAAATGATCACTCCATCAAACTTCTTCGATTATGGCTACTTTTTTTACTCACTTCTTTTTCGTCACCCCCACACTTTGGATGAGCACACGCTACAAAAAATACAAATAAGAGTAGCGACCTCCTTCTTCATTGAAACAACACATACACATACAAAGTGTGGTCAACATGTAATCATCAAAAAAAAAAAAAAAAAAACTAGTTTTGAACTTCAATTGAACTTGATTCGGGTAAGGATAAGGTGTAAGTTGTAAAATCTTTTTGTATTTGTGAAAAACTAGAAGGGGGGTTGAATAGTTTTACGTCTTTTTAATTTTATTACGAAAACTTTGTTTCCCTTTAAAACCTTAGATTTGAGTTTATATGAAAAATGATACTTGAACAATATTATTAATTATATGTGTATCCTTTTAGATTTGTTATAAAATTTTTCTTTTTATGAATGGAGTTTTAAATTGATCTTTATGTAAAATCAACTTCTAATTAATACTAACAGTTATATATGCCTATATGTATGAAAGTAATGACGATATAAAGAAATAAGTAAGAGATGGAAAGATCAAACCGAGACACGAGGGATTTATAGTGGTTCGGCTACAAGGACACCTTCCTTGCCCTACTCCACTCCCCGAGCACACCTTGCTCGAGAGTTTTCTTCACTACTTCAACAAGCTCCCTTATGGCGGAGAAAACCTTACACACTTTCGCTTACACCGGTTTAACGACACAAAGCTAAATGTCAAGTTCTAATCGTAGCTAGAACCAATCTCAAAACTTCAATCACAACTTGTTCACGACTTATTCACGACTTCTTCACGACGGCTTCACTACTTCAACACAACGGCTTCACGACTTCTACAAGACGACTTCACAACTTCTAAGCTACGGCTTCACGACTTCTACACAACAACTTCACACCTTCTAAGCTACGGCTTCACGACTTCTACACAACGACTTCACAACTTCTACATGAGGACTTCAAGACTTCTACATGACGACTTCACAACTTCTAAGCTACGGCTTCACGACTTCTACATGACGACTTCACAACTTCTAAGCTACGGCTTCACGACTTCTACATGACGACTTCACAACTTCTAAGTTATGGCTTCACGACTTCTACATGACGACTTCACAACTTCTAAGCTACGGCTTCACGACTTCTACATGATTACTTCACAACTTCTAAGTTATGGCTTCACGACTTCTACACCACCGCTTTACAACTTCTACACCACGGCTTTACAACTTCTACATGACTTCTTTACACCACAAATACTTATACACCTTCTTCACTACTTACACACTACACTAATCTAATCACTCATGTTCACACCTACTATACACACCTTATACACAAATGAATGAATGATTTACAAACTTTACTAAACTAATAACTTAAGTAACAAGATGACACTAAATTGTAATACTTCTAGTCTTGATTGATAGAAGTATTCTTCTTTTGCACAAGGATGGTGGAAGCTTGGATCATTTGGAAACCAATGCTTAAGAATCTATGATCAAAGGATTTTGGAAAGGATTTGGAAAGAAAAGAGGAGATTTAGAACAAAAGGTTTGAGGTGCAAAAGGTTGAGGAAAAGGTCCAGGGGAAAACCAGTATTTATAGGCAAAAACTGGACAGCTGGAGGAGCATGCCGGCCCCCTTAAATAGGGGGCGGTCCCCTTAAAATTAAGGGGGCCGCCTTGTATATTTAAGGGGGCCGCCCCTTCAGACCGTTGCCCAGTTTTGTCTTTTTGTGGGGAAGGTTTTTCTGGAATATTTTTGCCATTTTTGTTGAAAATTTGAATTCATATTTTTATAATAGATTAAACATATTTATTTAATACCAAAAATGTTTTTCAAAAATATATAAAATGTTTTTGACATTTTATAAAAAGTTTAGAGATTAAGAAAATGTTCATTTGATCATATAATGCACTAAGCACTTGTTTATTCATAACTTAAGTGATTAAGTTGTAGAAATGAATATTTACAACTAAATACTTGTTTATTTGATAAGTTTATGTTTAATGAGTTTACATTTTGTTATTATCAAAACATAGAGATATGAATAAGTATGAATAATGTTTTTAGGCATTATTTATATCAACAATCTCCCCTTTTTTGATGATTACAAAACTAAAACTCATTAAATCCAAAAAATTATTTTTGGACAAGTATTTAGTGAGTTTATATTCACTTCTCCCCCTTTTTGTAGAATCAAAAAGGTTATGCCTACAAGTTTTAGAAACTAAATTTGCCGGGACGAGAACTCCCCCTTGATGTGTGCTCCCCCTCGTTTGAGGGCATCAAGGAATCGATATATGGAATACTTGCAAGAAAGATATTTGAAGCACAAGCATATATGTAGCATAGTATAATAGCATGGAAATCAAAATATTAGAAGAACAAGCATATATAATAGCATAGCAATCAAAATATTAGAAGCACAAGCATATATGTAACATATTATAATATCTTAGCAAACAACTATTAATGACATGAACCAAAACATATATTAATTCAAAATGATTATGTGGAAAACATAATCATTAATGCAATATTTATTATCCTTGGAGCATACAATAGGTAGAAAATTCTAATTTGCCAAAGAGAGCCATCGGACTTGCTTGCAACATAAAAACTTGAACTATTTTGTTTGAGAAAATATAAGCATATAGTATGCTTGGATGGTTGATGGTGGAGTGTTTGAAATTAAGGTGGTTAAGTGAAGGTAAAAATGATGGATTAATGGAGGTATGTTTTTGGGTGCATGGATGTTCGAGAGTTTGGTGGTGGAGATATTGGAGGTGAAGAGTTTGGAGAGGAAGATGTTGATTGAGGGTTTTGATGTTGTTCAAGTGAGGGTGTTGGATGAGATTTAGTGAGAAGATACTCAATCCGAGTGAGGTGCTCATTCAAAGCAATGGTTTGTTTTTGGAGAAAGATGCAACAAGGACAATTGTTGACATGTTTCTCAATTTGGCTCAAGTTGTGGGGTAATGATGGAGAACTAGTTGGAGGTTTATCTAAGTTGCTTTGAGCAAAGTGTAGAGCAAGAAGAGCACTAAGCTCATGGGCTTCCTTGAGTTCTTCAATGAACTTCAACTGTTCGGTGGAAGGTTGAAGGATCGTGCACCTTGATAGATCTTATGAGCTTGGTGGAACTTGTAGAAAACTTATGTAAACACAAGCCAACTACTTTGAGAATCTCTGAATAATAAACTTGTATTCAGGCGAAAACTAAACACAAGAGTTAAAGAAGAATAACTATAATACTTTGATCCTCTATGGATCGTTTATTTCACTAATGATAATGTTTTGATAAGAAAAGTCGTCCATAAACCCTAGCTGCAGGTTTCTTTTATAGACTAAGAAACCCTAATACAGCTCATAACAAACCGTGTAAAGAGATATACACAAATCTCTTCCTAGAATAAATCTAACAAACATACTAAAAATACGCTATGACCAGCAGCAATGAACACTGCTAGCTGAAACGAATCAAAGCTACCAGCAGGAACCATGACCAGCAGCAACTAATACTACCAGCAGGAACCGCTTTATACTAACAGCAGCAATGAACTACTACATAAATTATAAAATTCCTAACAATCCTCCCCTAAACTGGAATTTGACTAGGTTAATTTCCAGTTTCTTGATAGATCTTTGAAGTCCAGAGGTAGAGAATTGAACGAGATCTGCAGCAGCAACAATAAAGTAACCCGCAACAACCAGACTATAACCAGCAGCAACAAGTAACCTCTAGCTTTAAGTCCAAGTATCCAGCAACAACAGAAGGAAAACCAGCAGCAGCAACCATGACTATTTGTACATCAAAACTTTTAAGTTTCATACTATTCTCATCACTTCCAGGTGTGTTAACACCTGTGAGAGGTGAATCATTGAAAGTTAATGGATTTGATGTCTCTTTACCAATAGCCATCACTACTAGAGTAGCCAATGTTTAGGTGTGTAAGACCATGGTACATTGATAACCATATGATTTTTAGTAAATCATCAACTATAAACGGAGTTGAGTTGTCTTTACCTGTAGCCGTTTGCTCAGGACTAGCCAATTCTTAGGTTTAAGATAGCCTTTGGTAAATTGATAACCAAATATGGTTTTCCACTGCCTTTACCACAAGCCATATACTTGTGGGCTAGCCAATTCTTTGGAAACCCCAAAAGAAGTAAAATCCATGGCGAATTGAAAACCATTCAACTCTTAGTAATGAAACATCGGTGAGTTGAGAACCCTATAGTTTTGAGCAAACTATTACAGCTATCAACGGATTTGATTATCACACCAGAGCCGTACCCTCATGGTAAGTCAACTCTTTCTTGTCTGTTAGACATGGTGAGTTGATTACCATTTATTGTGTGGTTAAAAACCAACACTGTACCTGCAAATGGTTAGTATACAAGCTTTATTTATTTATTTATTTATTTATTTATTTATTTATTTTTTAACTATAATTGTAAAGAAAATAAAATAAACATAAACGAAAATAAAGCAGAAACAAGAAAACAAAGAAAATGAAAAATATACAACAAGAAGCCTCAAAGATACCATGATCAAGCAGATGAGCCAATGGCAGCAGCAAGTTGATTTCTTATGAATCTAACCAATTTTTCAGCTGTGGTCAAGTCATTCCCCACTACATATTTGCCAATTTGCAGCTTATGCTTAAGCATCCTCTCCATAAGTTCCACAGATAAAGGATAAGGAACATCCACAAACATGCAAAGCACTTTCCAGTAACAGTCTCCAAAACATGAACATGGGAAGTAGAATACAACCGCCAACTGTGTACTCTCCAAGATTGTTGATCAGCCCACACAGAATGAGCATGGCCCCCCTCCAGAGAATCCATTAACACTTTCAAATCCCCCCAAAGAATAAGACCAATCCCAGTAGCCTGATGAGTTTCATAGTGCTTGGTCACCATACCATAGAGGTGCATCAAATCTTGTTTGTCCACCGTATTCAAAATCTCCCTAAGGAATGTAAAATGTTTAGTTTTCCCATCAAGTGTGTACAAGGCATGGATTTCTCCTTGAGGTATAGAAAGAACTTCCCAAGCAGCAATATGTGACCAAGGGTGAGGAGAATCATCTTCAGAATCACTTTCAGAATCAAACTGAAGCAATTCCTGATCATCCATGTCTACAAGAGGCTTGGATGAAGACTTCATAGCATGACTCTTCTTCTTGGTTCTTGGAGTTGAGGAAGAGAAGTGAACTGTTGAAGGTGTCACAGCAGGAATATGAACCTCTTGTGGTGCACCAGATGCACCAACATAGGGAGTTGGAGAAATGGATGTTGTTCCCTGAGGACCCTCAGTAGGAATAAAGGTAGGTGCAGCAGTCAATTCCTCTCCAAGCTTTAATTTCTTTGTAACACCAGACGCTAAAGCTTCAGATTCTCTTTTTTGTCTCTGTTGAATGTCTGTTCTGATTGGAGTATTCATCCTTGAATAAGTGTCAAAGAACTGCTTTTGAATTGCAGCATCAGTCCACCCTTTGAAGTCACTCAGCTTGTAATTTGCTTGATTCTTCAAATAATGCTTCATGAAATTGACATTATCTTTGTTTCTAGGCATCTTTGTCTTGTATCCTGACTTTTGCCTTTCTCTGATTCTATGCATCAAGTCATTCCAAGTAGGTGCTCTATGTGTCTTCAAGATAAATGCCTTGAGCTTATCTGACTTTTCTTCCACATCTAACTCTGAATCTTGAAGAATCATCACCCCATGTGCTCTTATAATCATGTCAGAAGCCAATAAGTATAGGAGTTGCTCATTGAACTCGTCTGGATTAAGATCTTCTGATCTTGTGCTATTCATAAAGCCAGCTATGTTGCTTTCATCAGCAGACATTTGTCTTGCAAACTCCTCATCTTGAGCTATCTGAGCTTGTCTAGCTTGTTCAGTAGCTAGTTCCTATTCGTGCATCTGTCTGGCTATCTGAGCATCATGTTGTGTTGCAGCAGGGGGAATGGTGTCACTACCAGCAGCAATGGATGAGCTACCAGCAGAATTACCAGGAATCTTAGGATTAGTGGAAACACTACCAACCCCAGCAGGGACATCAGAGGCAACACCAGAGACACCAGCAGCAATGGTGGATTGAAACTTCTCAAATGCTGACACTCCTGAAGGCTGCTTGGTCCTTTTTCTTGTGAAAGCCTGAGGCTTATTAGTTGTAGAGGGCTCAGAAAAGGTAGGTACTTCAGTGTTTGCACTATTGATAGAAACAGAAGCCAACACATTGAGCCCATCAAATGCCATATCAGCCTGATCATCCTCAGACTCAGAGAGCACAACCCTTTTTTTCTTTTGTGGATGTTGAGCTTCTAAAGAGCTAATTCTTTCATTGAGCTGTTGGATAGTTCCACTGAAAGTTTCTTTTGTATCCTTGAGCTCCTTTCCCAAAGACTCCACCTTCTCACTAAGATTCCTTTTGGTCTCCTTAAGCTCAGACTCCAATGCTTCAACTTTCTGCATATACCTGTCAAGTAACTTGGACATAGAAGTGAGATCAGCAGCATCCTCAGCTCCACCAGCAGGAATGCCTGAGGTGTTAGGAGCTTCATTGGATCTAGGTGGAGATACATGAAATTCTCCACCAGTATGGGTGTCATCACCAAAAGGCTGCCTAGTAGGACTAGGAGTTGAAAGCCTTGAAAAAGAGGATGTGTCAAAGTTAGGCTCAACAGTGGTGGTTGCAGGCTCAACACTAGGTGCAACAGCAGAACTAGAAGGGACCTCAGATGCATGTAGCCTAGGAGACGTTGGTGAGGTAAGTCTAGAGGATGATGGTGGTACTTGGTCAGCTGCAACTGGTGCACTTGCACCAGCAGCATCAGATGCCTCAACACCAGCTGCAACTGATGCATCTGCACCAGCAGCATTAGGTGTTGGTGGAATATTATCACCACCAGCAGCATCTGCACTAGCAGCAGCATTGACATTGGGCAACATATCAGGTAACAAAGGCAAGTGATCTCCTACAAAATTCATTCTGATAGTGGCAAAAAGTTTTCCAGTCAATCTACCCATAATCCTAGGTGTGGAGTTTATGGTCTGAACACCTAAGACAATTTGCAAAAACCTAGGGTACATCAGGAATTTGTTTTTAGCATGCATTATGTTCCCAATCATCCCATCAAATATGTACTTAGACCAATTATAGACCCTTCCATTAGACAAACAGATAAGACTAGAGGCAATAGGACTAGAAAATTGATCCCACCCACCTGTCTTAATACTAATGCATTGAAGAAGAGTATGGATAAGAAACCTCCATTGAGGAGAAAACTTATTTTTATAAAAGGTAAAATTACCCGTTACTGGATATCCAATTGCTGCCATTCCATCCAGGATTTCCTGCTCATTAAGGTTATACAACCCCTCCTCATCCTTTAGCTGAAGATGGGTTCGAATGGACCCCTCAGTTATGATGACTTCATTCCCATCAACTATAGCAACTATCTCTTGTGTCCGACCCACAACAGTGCGTACTTCAGCAGTGCCCAAAATTGCCTGATCAAAGAATCATACACGACTACTGGACAATGGGTCAAAGCATATTGTACGGAGGACCCACGTAAGAAGGTGAGTATCTGATCATACCCTTCACTTCGGTCAGAGGTTTCAAGATACCCCACTTTGTTATGATCAGCTTTGTACTGTAGCGCCGCCATTGTGATGAATCAGTGACTTAGATGAGAAATGAGGAAATGGGTGTAAAAGAGAAATGATGGTTTTGAGCGAGGGATGGAGTATTTAGGTCAGTAATATGGTTTCCCAATTTTGCAAATTAAATTGCAAGTATCACGCTCTATCCCAAAATAAAACCACAATTTTATCAATACCAGCAGCAACCACGAATCAGGGGAAACCAAGTGGTCAACCAGCTGGAACATATGGTCAACCAGCAGCAATGAAGTGGTTTCACTAAAGTCAAATCCCTGATTAATGCCAAACCAGCCCAACATTTAATTGCATTAACCTCCCCTTAAATCTATAAAATCCCTTTAAAGATCAACACAAAGATATCACAATCATCAACCCCTAACTCACAATAATTCACACACAATGAGTTCATCAAAACCCGACATTATAGAGATCTCTGATTCATCCTATGAATCATCAGAATCATCACAGGGATGGGACAATTATTTTCCATCCAGTTATTCCACCCAAAGCAGCAGGAACAAGAAAGGCAAGAAAAAGATTGAAGAAGAATCTTCTGAAGACCCGCCATCTTCTTCATCAAGCTCAGACGATGATCACCCATTCTGGCCAAAACACATGACATACTACCAGGGTGAATGGGAAATAGATCCACCAAATCATCCCATTTTAGCCGAGCTAACTCGTGTGATGGAGAAAGTTGTGGCTGCCTTCTATCACACCTCAGTGCCTAGGCCAAGTCAGCCATTCCCTAGGAGAATTCAGTCACTTCCTAGGCCAAACAGTCTCTCCCTAGGCCAAGTCAGCCACTCCCTAGGCCAAGTCAGCCATCTTCAGTCCGCAAACCAGGTCAACCAATTCCAGTGGTGATAGGACTTGCAGCCCCAAAGTTGTATGGTGATATTGGTGGCAAAGGAGTGCACAAGGTTATGCCTGATTACCAAGGCAAGGGCAAATGGAAGCTTGAGTAGGTGTCAGGGTTAAGGTGGTTGTTTGGGTCTGAGTAGCATGTGTTTGTTCCTTGTGTCTGTTGTCTGGGTTGTTTCCTGATGTTGTCTGATGTTTTCTAATGTTTTCTGGTGATTGCTGATGTTGTCTTGAAGAAACTTGTAATCTCATAATCAATAATAAATAAAATCTTTACTTTTCTTGTTTTCATTTGATGACTGATTAATTGAGCTTGAACACAAAATCTGCAAAAGGATTATTACACACACAATACAAAATATATAACATCTACAAGACAATGTTAGTGTACATTAATCAAACATAAAAACATGATAGCCAATACAGCAACAAGCCTCCCCTCATTCACAGCAGAACAAAGATAAAGACCAAATTCTTCCCTTCAAAGAGAAATTTCCTACAACAAAAGAGTACATACAACAATATGAGATACATGGGAGACCCAAGCCATCACTGACTTGAGCCTGCCTTATGGATCAATAATAATTAAACCATGGAGATTGATGAGATCCACCATTGTTCTTGGACCCCATTCTCATGTATTGGTCATTGTTTCTCCAAGAACAACCTGCTGAGGACTTAACAGCAGTTTCCCATCTTGCCCCCCCCCTTTGCATTGGGTCATAATAATACACAGGCCTATAATCATTCTGAAAATAAGTGCCTGTAGGTCTGTAGAATGATCTAGCAGCTTTTCTTTTCTAACCAGCAGGATTGGGATTACCAGCTGCAACTGGCTTACCAGCAGCAACTGGCTTACCAGCTGCAACTAGCTTACCAGCAGCAACTGGCTTACCAGCAGCAACAGGTTTGCCAGCAGGAAAGGAAGTTCTACAAGAGTTCATTCTTGCTGCTTGAGGAACATATGGGGGTATATCATTAACATTGTTCCACATAGGCCTAGTTTGTTGATGTCCACTATACATACTCATCTGTTTCTCATAAAAGTCACAGTCTTTGATAAGATGAGCATAACTACCACACACAAAACATGACTTCTTTCTAAAAGATTTATTCTTAACATGACATTTCTTATTGCAACCAGATTTATCAAAACCACAAGATGAATCAAAATTATTCTTAACAGAAGTAAAATCAGAAACATCATTGTTTGAAACAGAACCAAAACTAGAAACATCATTATTTTGAACAAAAACAAAAGAATTGTATTCAAAAGCAGCTATCTTTGAATGGGATTCATCC
Source organism: Artemisia tridentata subsp. tridentata (assembly GCA_021014915.2). Lineage (NCBI taxonomy): Eukaryota > Viridiplantae > Streptophyta > Magnoliopsida > Asterales > Asteraceae > Artemisia > Artemisia tridentata. The sequence continues at coordinate 408,361,248 of CP139509.1, forward strand.
TTAGCTACTTCTGAGGAGAAGTCTTCAGACTTGGTGGTGGTAGACTTGACACTTGAATCACAAGATGCAAAATCATTTGTCTTGATTTCTGAAGATTTGTCACTGTTAGAACAAGAGACAAAATCATTAGAGTCACAATCAAGATTAGGTAAGTCACTTGACTTTTTTCCATAGGACATATATGATTCATTCAAGTCTGTGTCAAATTCTGAGTGGATAGGGGTAGGTTTAAACACTCCTCTTATGGGTAGAGGAACAGCATATATTCCTCCTTCTTTGACATACTTTACAGGAATTTGGTAATTTGGCTCCTTAGGGGTAGGGTCAAATATACTTGGGTCACTAGGGTCATAAATATCATCTGGCCCAACTTCATACCCCAATCCCCTCTTACACCTTACAGAGTGAGTACTGTTATTTAATTTGACTAGGTTTTTAGCTGATTCTTGCCATGCATTTTATCTAGCGAATTCAGTATCTAACTTAGCCTGTAATTCCTGATTTTCTAATTTGACCTTATCATATTATCTCTCAACATATTTTAACTCATTAGTTGTGTACTTTAAGTCTCTCTCCTAAACCCTTATCTTTTCCTCATAAGCTAACTGATTCTGTTGGTACCAAACCTTTTGCTTTTCTAATGTATTAAGTGAGTGTCTATAGGCTTGATCTTTAATAAACAATTCTTTATATTGAGGCTCTATATAATCAAATTCCTTTTTCAGTTCAGCATATTTAACATTACAACCAAATGGACAATCTTGTACCTGAGATGGGTATCCAATCAAAGCAAAATCCTCAGCCACTTGTGCCTTTTTTCCAGCTCCAGCTATCATCCCATAGTTCTTTGCAGCTACCTCATGTTGTTCCCAATCCAGCATGGAATCCACAGACAACAAAGCTTTGGGATCTTCTGACTCCAATTCTTGAATCTTGAAAGCAGAATACCTTGTTTTGTCATTCACCTTCTTATCTGGGCATTCTCTAGCAAAGTGACCTGGTTGTGAGCATTTGTAGCATGTCACCTTCCTTTTGTCAAACCTTGCTCCTTCTTGTCCATCGAATTTGATCCTCTTCCCTGCCTTCTTCTCAAATATGTTGGCCCTCACTGACAGCATAGCAAACTGCCACTTGATGTCCATCTCTTCCAGATCCAGTTCATTAATCTGATCAAAGTCTTCATAGGCCATTTGCTGTTTTGGAGTACTTTCAGCAACAAGCGAATGAAGAACTTCCTCAACCACATTGTCAGATCTTGGTTGTGTTCTAGGTGTAGCAGGGGAATAGGAAACAGATGAAGAAGTGGGAGTTGGGCTACTACCATGTGAGATCTTGTTAGTACTTGAAGCACCAACAAATGCAGTATGGGATGAGGTATGAGAAGAGTAGGTTGAATACCCTTTGATGTCAATTTCAAGGGTCTTGAGCTTGTTGTAAAGATCATCAAAACTCATGAAATCGAGCCCACCTCTTGCCTTAAGGGTGATGGAAACCTGTGACCATGAGGGAGGTAGAGCCCTCAAAAACTTGGTGTTGCAGTCTTCCTCGTCTGGCCTGGCCTGCAACTGGTTGAGTTGGCTCAGGATCTTGTGAAACCTGTCATAACCTTTGTGAATCCCTTCAGCCTCAGAGATCCTGAACTTCTAGAACTCCTGCTTGAGCATGGACTTCCTCATCTTTTTGGACTCCTCATTCCCTCCAAATCTAGCTTTTATAGCACGCCAGATTTCCCTAGCATTATCCAGGTGATGAAAGTCACCCATATGATCTTCTGGGAGTGCCTGAAGCAAAAGAGTTCTTGCTTTGGTCTCCCTTTGTAGAGCAATATGCTCTTTTGCTGACATAGGTGGAAGGATAGTGATGTTCCCTCTCTCATCCTTTCCTGTTCTCTTCATGTCGTTCCCTTTCAGGATCACATTCCATAGATTATGATCACTGTTTGAGATCCAGTACTCCATCTTCATAGCCCAAATCTCGTACTCATCTTTCTTGAGGTATGGGAATTTAACATTACTGTTAGACACAGTGGTTGTGACTATTTGTTGTTGGACTTGTGAAGTTTCAGGTTTTTCATTATTGATGATAGAATTTTCAGGATTTTCGCCTTCCATTGGAAAAGGGTTTAGGAGATTGTTTAGAGAACTTTTTCTTCTTTGTCAGAGATCCTCACTAGTCTCTGATACCACTTGAAGGATCGTGCACCTTGATAGATCTTATGAGCTTGGTGGAACTCGTAGAAAACTTATGTAAACACAAGCCAACTACTTTGAGAATCTCTGGATAATAAACTTGTATTCAGGCGGAAACTAAACACAAGAGTTAAAGAAGAATAACTATAATACTTTGATCCTCTATGGATCGTTTATTTCACTAATGATAATGTTTTGATAAGAAAAGTCGTCCATAAACCCTAGCTGCAGGTTTCTTTTATAAACTAAGAAACCCTAATACAGCTCATAACAAACCGTGTAAAGAGATATACACAAATCTCTTCCTAGAATAAATCTAACAAACATACAAAAAATACGCTATGACCAGCAGCAATGAACACTGCCAGTAGAAACGAATCAAAGCTACCAGCAGGAACCATGACCAGCAGCAACTAATACTACCAGCAGGAACCGCTTTATACTAACAGCAGCAATGAACTACTACATAAATTATAAAATTCCAAACAAAGGTGATGATGATGGAGGTGGTGGTGACACTCTTGGTGGTGGAGACATTTGTGAGCTTGGGTAATCATAAGTGGATGAGGATGGAAATGTGGAAGAAGAGGGTATTCCAAGAGTGGTGAGTGTTTTCGATGGTACATTGGTATTGTTGTTTTGGGATTGATCTTGCTCTTCATATGACTCATGTGGGTGTGATGAAGGTGTATTTATGGAAGTAAGGATGGATGATTGGTTATGTTTATGAAAGGGTTCATTTGGATGATCATGAGACTTAGGTGTTGGTTGATTTGGGTGAGTATGAGGTTTAGGTAGTGGTTGATTTGGTTGAGTATGAGGTTTAGGTATTGGTTGATTTTAAACAACATCATTTGTTGAGTTTGAGTTATGACAAGTGTCAAGCTTTCGTCTCCAAACGGGCCTTACGGAGATTTTAGCAACTCTTGATGGCTTGGATCTTGGGTTGTTGGGAGATGACATGTTTGGATGGATGAGCATTAATGATGGAGAAGGGTGTTTATAGTGTAGGAATGATGTGGTTGAGGAAGGTAAATTTTGGTGGGAGGTTTAGGACAAAACATGTTTGTGAGTTTTGGGAAGTGTAGGATAAAATGGGCTAAAGAATAGAAAAAGGGAACAGCACCTTCGACCATCAGATGGCCGGTCCCCTTAAATATTAAGGGGGCCGCCTAGGGGGCCGCCCATCTGCTGATTTCCAGGTTACTGGAAATGGGTTTTTGGCAGAAAATTGTTGAAAGGGTTGTGTTTTTGGGTTTAGTTTCAAGCAAGTCCAACTCTTTGAGGAAATTTATCATTTAATAACTTATGTATGCAAAGCATGTTTCATAAGGACATTAAGCACTTATGTGTAGCATGCAACCTACTTATTAAGCAAGTAATAGATATAAATTTATGGACAAGAAACATGATACCAAGTAATTCCTAATATGATTTTTAGGGAGATGGGTTTAAGTTAATGAATCCTAATGAGTGCAAAGCAATGGGGAATTGTGATAGCATGGACTTCTAGACTTGTACCAAGCAAGATCTTAATGAGAAAACTATGGTTTTTCAGATCTGATTTAGTTTACTTATAAATGTCATATACATAAATATAGATGACAAATATGAGATCACCATGCATGATTTAAATAAGTGTTTTTGGAATTATTCAACAAAGTTTGAGAGTAAGTTTTTATGTGGATGTGAAAAATATTTTAATGAAATAGTTTTGGTTTTATTTCAAAATGTTTTTATGAGGAAAGAAGACATATTTTTCCAATCTTTGGTTTTGATAAACACGTAATTATGGACACAAGTTTGAAAGAAAGGTAGGATGGTGAAACATGTAAAATAAAAAGGTGTCATAATCTTTTGAAAAATCATTTTTCCAAAATGTGAAGTTTTTGCATAATTAAAAACAAGTCCCATTAATTATAGATTTAAAAATAGTGGTTATAAAAGATCTTATGCTCAAGGGTATTGGTTAAGTCTATTGTCACATGCTACCCTTTTCTATATATCCTATGGCATTTAAGCATGTATTATGAATAAATACAAAAATACATCATATCAGAATAGTTAGAGAAAAACAAAAACTATTATAATAACTATGCATTCAACAACTAAGCAAATAATTATGAAGGCATTCAATCAAATCACATAGGAGCAAGTAGACATCTAGAAATTTTATATATGCAAGATGACATAAATCTAGGAATGAAAAGCTCTAATGAAAAACAAAGTTCATAAAAGTAAACTATCGTTAGGTATATTTAGGAAGAATAATGTAATCAAGTTGGAGAATGAGTATGAGACTATTACTAGTGGTGCCCAATTCAGGCTAAACACGACAATTTTTACGGGTTACACACACCCAACTTCTCATATAGAAGCAATTCAACAGTTAGGTCAAATTGAATTTCTAGTCAATAGATTCTCCAGTAGTTATTCTCTTACTAGAAGGAATTAATTTCCTAAATTTACCTATCGAAGAATACCAAATATGAAGTTTGCTTGGCTCACTAATTAAGTTCCTAAATTTCTAGTTAATATAACCTGACATCTCTAGCACGTTTGACGTCGCATACTCATCTATCTTGATTCCATAGTCTACAAGAGGTTGTTTCATCCATAGTTTTCTAACGCGAGAAACCTAATCTTACTTCAATGTTAATGATTTATCCACTTAGCTTAATTTACTTCATCACCAAGAGTATTCTAATAGTGGACATATAAGATCTCCATTTTAAATTTGAGAAGGCTAAATGAGTTCGACTGTGAATACTTCATTTAATACTTAGGAGGCTAACTAAAGGGTTTCTAATTTATTAAACCGCAGAACGAATATAACTAAAGTGTAAAGGCAAAGCAACCTATCAAACTAAGCATATCCTAAGGCATTAATAAGATTATATGCAAGAAGTAATTACTTATGAAATTTTAAAAAGAGAACTTACCTCACGTCCTAGCTTTTCTTCGTAATGTTTCAGATGATGATCGACGTGTGAATGATAGGTGAGTCTTCAAGATAACCAAGATGTGAAAGTATATCATGGCAAGCTTCTAACACCTTATTAATTGTACTAGACTCATTTGATATCTTAGCCTTGATGCATATGACGTCTTATGTAGAATCTTCCACATCTTCATTACGACCGCATCATGTCTTATTAGTAAGGTTCTTTTTGATTATGACACCATGATGACATTGGTCATACATAGACGAGATGGCAAGAGAATCCATAAATATTCCACGGATGGTGATCTTCTCCTTTGTCTGTGTCACTCCATGATTTTGGATTGAGTTCACTTTGGAGTTGATTCATGTAGTCTTCGTCGTTAATACCTTCATTAACAACATTTGAACTAGTAGCACATGTATCTATTTTATCTAAATGTTTATCTATTAAATTTTCTAAGATAACTAATTCATGTACAAGATCAAAATCCTCATCTTTGGCTTGGCATTTTTCTTGATGAAAGTTTAAGAGATTTTTCCAAATATCATTTGCCGTTTGACAGAAAGATATTCTTTCATATTCAACTTTCGGCAAGGTTTTATAAATAATTATTTTAGCTTTATTATTTATGTCATTCTTTATTTTCAAATAATCATTTTGAATTTCAAAATCCGTTTTTGTTTGACTTTCAAAATCACCAATCGAAATGACGTGCCAAAGATCTAGATCAATTGATTTCACATAAATTTCAAATTTATTTTTCCATTCAAGAAAAGTATAGTTTTCAAATAGCGGTGGTTTTTGCATAAATTCCTCTTCTAAATATTTTTCGGATTCCATAGATCGATTCAAGTTTTAAAATACAGTTTATTTTAAAAATCTTGTTTTGACCTGGCTCTGATACCAATTGTGGAAAACTAGAAGGGGGGGGGGTTGAATAGTTTTACGTCTTTTTAATTTTATTATGAAAACTTTGTTTCCTTTTAAAACCTTAGATTTGAGTTTATATGAAAAATGATACTTGAACAATATTATTAATTATATGTGTATCCTTTTAGATTTGTTATAAAAGTTTTCATTTTATGAATGGAGTTTTAAATTGATCTTTATGTGAAATCAACTTCTAATTAATACTAACAGTTATACATGCCTATATGTATGAAAGTAATGACGATATAAAGAAATAAGTCAGAGATGGAAAGATCAAACCGAGACACGAGAGATTTATAGTGGTTCGGCTACAAGGACACCTTCCTTGCCCTACTCCACTCCCCGAGCACACCTTGCTCTAGAGTTTTCTTCACTACTTCAACAAGCTCCCTTATGGCGGAGAAAACCTTACACACTTTCGCTTACACCGGTTTAACGACACAAAGCTAAATGTCGAGTTCTAATCGTAGCTAGAACCAATCTCACAACTTCAATCAAAACTTGTTCACGACTTATTCATGAATTCTTCACGACGGCTTCACGACTTCAACACAACGGCTTCACGACTTCTACAAGACGACTTCACAACTTCTATGCTACGGCTTCACGACTTCTACACAACAACTTCACACCTTCTAAGCTACGGCTTCACGACTTCTACACAACGACTTCACAACTTCTACATGAGGACTTCACGACTTCTAAGCTACGGCTTCACGACTTCTAGATGACGACTTCACAACTTCTAGGCTACGGCTTCACGACTTCTACATGACGACTTCACAACTTCTAAGCTACGGCTTCACGACTTCTACATGACGACTTCACAACTTCTAAGTTATGGCTTCACGACTTCTACATGACGACTTCACAACTTCTAAGCTACGGCTTCACGACTTCTACATGATGACTTCACAACTTCTAAGTTATGGCTTCACGACTTCTACACCACGGCTTCACAACTTCTACACCACAGCTTTACAACTTCTACACCACGGCTTTACAACTTCTACATGACTTCTTTACACCACAACTACTTATATACCTTCTTCACTACTTACACATTACACTAATCTAATCACTCATGTTCACACCTACTATACACACCTTATACACAAATGAATGAATGATTTACAAACTTTACTAAACTAACAACTTAAGTAACAAGATGACACTAAGTTGTAATACTTCTAGTCTTGATTGATAGAAGTATTCTTCTTTTGCACAAGGATGGTGGAAGCTTGGATCACTTGGAAACCAATGCTTAAGAATCTATGATCAAAGGATTTTGGAAAAGAATTGGAAAGAAAATGGGAGATTTTGAACAGAAGGTTTGAGGTGCAAAAGGTTGAGGAAAAGGTCCAGGGGAAAACCAGTATTTATAGGCAAAAACTGGACAGCTGGAGGAGCGTGCCGGCCCCCTTAAATAGGGGGGCGGTCCCCTTAAAATTAAGGGGGCCGCCTTGTATATTTAAGGGGGTCTCCCCTTCAGACTGTTGCCCAGTTTTGTCTTTTTGTGGGGAAGGATTTTCTGGAACATTTTTGCCATTTTTGGTTGAAAATTTGAATTCATATTTTTATAATAGATTAAACATATTTATTTAATACCAAAAATGTTTTTAAAAAATATATAAAATGTTTTTGACATTTTATAAAAAGTTTAGAGATTAAGAAAATGTTCCTTTGATCATATAATGCACTAAGCACTTGTTTATTCATACCTTAAGTGATTAAGGTTTAGAAATGAATATTTACAACTAAATACTTGTTTATTTGATAAGTTTATGTTTAATAAGTTTACATTTTTTGATTATCAAAACATAGAGATATGAATAAGTATGAATAGTGTTTTTAGGCATTAATTATATCAACAATATTTTTATGGATTTAATCAAAAGAAAAGATAGGCTCAGAAGGTGTAACTAAGGTATCTAGCGTAAAAGATTAACGCTAATAAATGGGTTCCAAATACTAGGATAACTAACCAATGTGGTCAGCAAAAATATTTTTGTAAACGGAAGGCCATTTGGTGTAAATCCTAATTTGCCTCTTATCATTTGAATTATTTTATTACTCGAAAGTAATTTTAACCGTAATGCATAACACGTACAAGTTCTAGAATCAACATAATCACCGGCACACTCATAACGAAATATAGAGCATAAGAAATGCTTTATACAAAAAGGCTTAAATCCTCACAATTTAAGGTGGGTTATAACATGTGCTAGCAATAGTTATCAATAGCTCTCCTTACTTGATTAAATTTCAAAAAAAATTCAAATAGCCTCATTTTTTACCAATGAATCAATCTATATAACAAAGAAAATAACTTGAACATCAAGGGCGAACCTAACTCTAGTCACTCGAATCCTAAAATTCTACTAAAAACTTAAAAATTTAAAAATTAAACAAATTTTTCCTATTTTCTTCCCTCCCCCACACTTAAGTTTTGCATTTTCCTCAATGTAATAAAATGAACTTAAAAGTAAAGGAAATGGGAAAAATCTAGAAAGAAAAAAATAAAAATAAAAATACTACCCGAAAAAAAAATTCGCATAGGCATATTTGATCATAAGTAAGCACACGAGTTCTTATAACTCCAAATATTGATCAACACTAAGCTTTCGTGAATTCTTCTCCTGCAAAAACTGCAAAAACTATACGCGAAACAAACAAAACAAAATACTAAAACAAACAAAAGTAGTTCAAAACAAACCATAAATAATAAAATCCTAATAAAGTTAAGTTAAAGTAGAGGAAACAGAAATTATTCGACCCATCATTGTTTTTAAAACATAACCATTGATCAACCATCCCAGGTGGTTATTGGTTGCACATCTAAGACTTCTGGAAGTCCTCTTAGCTTTCCATTCCCGCTTTCTCGAAGATTTGTGAACCCTTTAATGTCAATGCTCAATGGAGTAACTGGTTCACTAAAAAGACTCATCTCCTCCTCAGTAAATAGCCCAAGATTCCTAGCTATTCGTGAAATAAAATGACCTGCACATATATAATTTCTTGTCCCAACCGCTGCGCGTTGGTGCAAATGTTGCACTATCACCCAAGCTAGGTTCAAATGCCTATAGGGATGCTTCTCGTCTAATGCTTGAAGAACCCATAAATCATCTTCATAAATCAGATCAACACTAGATGTCCTATGTAACAATGACTGTACTACAACCCTATGGAGCACACGCATCAATGGTTTCTTAATTGTCAAAACTTTGCTTTCCCCAAACACCAGCTTGTCTTCCGTACTAATCCTTTTCCAGTATCCATGTGCGTCAAAATTATTTTTACTCCTTTCTCCACTCATTACCAAAAACTTGAAATCCTTATTACTTAAGTCTTCATCAGAGTATAAACCTAACAGGTTTCCAAACTCGAATAGTATGACTTCATGTTTCTTACCCCCTAATCTGAATTCGAGAAATTTATCGGTGGTAACTCCGACATTGGTAACCTTCTCCTTCATCCTCATTGAACATAAAAATTCCAAGCACCATTCTTTGTATATTGGTACCCTTATGCTTAGTGCTCTCATCCACATGTTGGAGGTCAATATCCGTTTGTTCCACAGAAGCATAATAAGAAACATGTCTTCCAAAAACTCATCACAACCAAGCTCTTTCATTTCATTCCAATTCATAACCCTTGGTGAATGAATCACTCATCCGCCAATCTTAAGAAGGATAGCATTAAAAGATTGTCGAACCATCGGATCTTCTCCTCGCCACAGTAGGTTAGGATGACATTCCGGAATCGGCATTTGTTCTCTCTTCCTGATTCCTTCTTTAGTTCTTTTCGCAATCCCTGATCCTTCTGCAACATCCTTAAACATAGAAAACATTCCAAACACATGTCCCATTAATTGTTAGAGCATATAGAAATCATACACGCAAGAATAGGAGTATAAGAACCAAGATTACATGATTTAGAAGTCACAAAACTCGTTTTAAAAATTTTCAATTTTCATTTACCGAGCCATCCATCCGATCGGTATTCTTCCAACCGAATCGGATGGAGTAAATGTCCCAACCCAACCAATCGGTATTGCCCCGCAACCGAATCGGTTGGGACCTACTGTCTCAAATTTTTTTTCTTTCTCCGACTTCAAATTAATTCTATCAAATTCTACTCTTTCCTATCATGCATTAGATCAATTATCATGGTTTCTACATATCCAACTCATCTCTAAAATATATTCATAACATATTCGCATGATTTCTCAATCTTGCTAGAACATATGAACATTACTAAATCAAAGCTCCTTAATTTTTGTTCTAATCAACAATGCATCATTCTAGAATCACTAATCAACAACTAAATAACACCTGGGAATCATTAATTGCAATCTAAATCGATTCAAAGTTTTGACCCATTTTAATCCAAAAATTCAATCAATCAATTCTTCCTCAAAAATTAATCAATCTATCTAATTCTTTTTGTAATGAATTCCTCAATCATTTACCCATCTATTCCAGAAAAATTACATCTTAATTCGAACTACATAAAAAATACCCAAATTTTGACCTAATTTAAGAAATCCGAATTAAAACCTAATTAATACAAATTGACGATGTTACTTACTTGTTTAGGTGCCATAGATGATCCTTCAACACTCCTGCAACACTTAATAGTCTCCTAATGGTCAAATTTTTGAATCCCAAGTTTGGTGGATTGAGTGTGTGTGTGTGTGTGTGTGTTTGTGATTTTTGAAATCTTGAGTATATATATTTCACTCCATCCGATCAGTATTTGATCCAACCGATTCGGATTGAATTTTTGCAAAAACTTCACTTTTCCACTTGACAACACTTGATGGTTCTTGTGAGCTCAAATGAAAATGGTTTTACACTTCAAAAATACTTTTTCTTTTGTATAAATACTCCACCACACTAGTCTACCAACTTGTTTTACAAGTCTATTTCTACTAGCTCTAAACAAAACTAACTCTAAAAACTCAAAACATAAATTCATAAACTTAAAACTTAATAAAACCAAGACAACCAAAAAAGTCTTAACTTAACTCAAACTTAAATGCAAACATTAAACTACTAGAAATGCATAGAAATTAAAAAGAGAACAAACAAAACACTAGCACAAGCTTTGTGCTTTTATTCTTCAAACTCTTGTCTTTCATCCTTCAAAGTACTCGTGCCTCAAGATATCTTCATTTTGAAACTTCTCGGACAACTTTCGGTTAGTCATTTGCGTTTTAAACTTCCTTGTAAAGTTCCTTCCATCCGGACAAACTATATCAAACTTCACATGCCATTCTCAGTCTTCTTTTTCCTTCTTGTAAACACTAGCTCCTTCGGGTCCCCATTTCAAATTCTTTAGTTGAACCGGTAAAGATCCAAGAAAATATGTCAATTTTTTAAACACAAAAATATTCTTAAATGGTTTATAGAAAGCCTCCATCGCTAAAGCTCTTTCCATCTCATCTTCAATATCAAAGTAACTTGGGACAACCGGCCCATATTTAGGCCTCCCTTCTTCATCTCTACCTACTTCAAAACAACCCAAATGGTCTTCTTCTTCATCTTCATCATGCACTTCTTTAACAATCTTGCCTCTAGGTTTAGGATAATACGTATGCTTCAAGATTCCATCACTAATAGTCATAGTACCTCTACCCATATCTATAATAGCTCCACAAGTTCTCAAGAACGTTCTCCCTAACAACAATGGTAACTCCTTATCCACCGAAATGTTAAGCACAAGAAAATCGGCCAAGAAAGCTTGATATCCTACTTGGACTCTAACATTCTTTACTTCTCCCATCGCTTTTGCTCGTGAATTATCAGCCATAGTAAGATTATATTGATTTGGTTGAGGATTACCAAGTCCTAATCTCTTATACAATGGATATGGCATTACATTCACACTTGCTCCTGTGTCAGCCAATGCATACATCGCATCTGTTCCATTCACTTTAATTGGTAACACAAAATTTCCCGGATCGCTCTCCTTTTTAGGCAACCCATTCTCAACTATCCTTTCTCTTGCAACCTCATCAAAATTCTTATCCTCTAACCTAGCCCTTGCCATCATAACTGCATCCAACTTCTTACGATAAGTCATGTAATTGTTCAACACATCAATAACCGGCTTTTCCTCCATAAGCTCCTTAAACTTCATTTCCAAATTTTCCAAAATCGCTACCTTTTGCTCTTGGGTTAATGGTTTAACTATTTGTGGTGTTTTGGGTGGTGAACTAGATGAAGAACTTTCATTCTTAGGGGTGGAGGGTTGGGTAAGTTTGTTAAGTGGTGTTTTCTTTCTATTCGCTTTTCCCATTTTAACAATCTCTCCCTTTTCCTACCTTTTCTTCTACCATATCATCAACATCAATCCTCATCTCTCCCAATGCAAAATCAATCCTACATTTAGTCTTAACCATAAAATCTCTACCAAACACAACTTCTGGTTCATCAGCATTCCCATATTCCAAAACAACAAAATCAACTTTGAAAACATGACCATGAATATTGACATTCACCTCTCTCACTATCTTTCTTCCATAATCCTCATAATCAAGTCGAACAAAACCAAGCTTACCAAGCATATCTTCCGTAATGTAGTTGTCACCATATTCCATATTAAGCTGAGCATCCCAAGCTTTTATGCCTTCCACACCACAAGGTGTAGCATACCTCATGAACGGTGCATCAAATTCTTTAGGTGGTGCTTGTGTAAACACAACAACTCTTTTCTCCTTAGGTAAACAAACACTACTTTCTCCAACTTCTTCTTTCCTTTCAAAATCAACCTTAGCTTCTTCCAAAATATTTTCCAAACTCTCCAATGAATCACCTAAATCTTTTAGCATCTCTTCCAAATTTCTCAAGTATTCCGACACATTGCTTAAACTCTCCATTCTACTTAAACACTAACTATAACATAACCACAAAAACAAAAAGAAATCCAAACTATTAGCGTGAGGGTTAGTTATAATTGAAACATATTAAAATTTTAAACAAAAGAAAACAAACAAACAACTTCAAACTCTTAAAACATCAAAACAACTAAAAATTAAAAATTTCAAAAACTTTTACCGAGGCATCCATCCGATCGGTATTAGCCCCCATCCGATCGGATGGTTGAATTGTTAAAAATCAAATTTACCCAACCGAATCGGATGCGGGCAACATCCGATCGGTTAGATCGAAAATTTTCTTAAATTTTTTTTTTTATATTTTATTTGAAAACTAAATTAAAACTTTTTAATATAAGAACTTAATAATTGAGAATAAACTAATTTATAAAAATGGAACATAACAAATAACTAATAACTTAATTACCATTAAACTAACAACTAATTATTAATTTTAATAATCATTAAACTAATTAATTAACATAATTAATAGAAACTCTTAAACTACTAATCATTAAAACTATATTAACTATATTAACTAAAACATTAAAACATCAAAATTATTAAAACTAATCTTAATTATCTCTATTAACTAACTAATTAACTAATACTTAATCTTAACAATTAATAACATTAAACTAGCATTAAAACTAAAAAATAACACTTAACCCTAAACATTAAAATTTTTTACCGAGGGCTCCAACCGTTCGGATGGGAATCCATCCGATTCGGTTGGTCCCGAACCAAACTTTTTTTTTTTTTACTTCAAAACTTATAAACTACCAAACCAAACTACCCAATAAATTAACAAATTCCCCGGCAACGGCGCCAAAAACTTGATGTTTCGTGTATCGTGCAAGTTTTAAAAATTTATAAACACAATTTATCCAATTCTCTAATCAACACATACGAGCAAGTATACTCGTCCGTGGTAGTAAAGGTGGGTAAGTTGAGATCGTCCCAAGGGAATTGTTGTTTGGGTTTGGTAATATTAGTTTTAACAAAAAGGGTTGTCAATCCAATTTGGTGCAAATTCTAAGGTAAGTAAAAATCAATCAATCAAAAACAAATATACTTGCGTGTAATTCCTTGACTAATTGTATAGAGTAATCTACCAAGTTGGGTGTAACTTGTAATGATGCACAACTTAAAATGAGTGATTCACAATCAATGATTTTTATCATGAGAAATCATCTTCTAAGAATTCAATCTCCTAGTTAATTCCTTTCGGCCTTGATTAACTATTACGATAATTCTATTAAACTCTTTGTTGTTTGTAAAGCATTTCTTATCTTAAGAATTCCTACGAATCCTTTAAGCCTTTTCTCGTGATGAAATCGTTTCCAAATCCATTTTAATGAGTTAATATGGCGCTTGTCACACACCATAGTCCATACTAATTCGTGCACTAACTTTTTGGAATAAAAACATAAAGAAAATCCTTTCGGCCTTTGTTAATCTTTAGAACTGTTTTTACCAACTAATTAAGCAAGATTAGATTGTATTTCAACAAACTCATAAAACAAGACATGTTTTCATGCATCACTATGAAATAAGAATACTCCAACAATTGTCACATCATACACACAAGTATAACCAAAATCACTCCATAATAATTATAATCAAACACAAGTAACAAACCATACTTTCATTCATCTTAAAGTAAAAGTAGTTCATAACAACTCAAACAAGAAATACCTAGTTTTGGAATTACAAGAACTAGAATTGTGGAACTCTAGCAACCACACTCCTCCAATTGCCTATGATCACACGTAAACAACTCCACACTCGATCACAACTCTTGAGACTCGAACTCAAGGTTCCCTGGATGTTTTCACAGCAATTACAAGCTTTCGGGCAATGATAATAAGTTTAGCAAGGACTTGGTGTATGCCTTCACTAAGTTTTGGGTGTCACACTTTGTAAACTAGCCAAGGGTTCTTTAAATAAGTGAAAGAACTCCTCCTCTCCAAGTAAAAACGTTCACAATCAGTTAGTAACCAGGAAATGATAAGCCATCATGGTTATGAGGCTTAAATTCGTCATTAAATGCGATTTTGTAACTTCAGCTTCCTCGAACCGATCGGTATTGAGGTCCAACCGATCGGTTGGATCTCTCGGTAAATTATTCTTCTCCCATCCGAATCGGATGCGGGCACCATCCGATCGGATGGGCCATTCTACCACACACAACTTTTGGTTTTTTCTTTCTTTTCTCGTTACGTGCTTGATCCTTTGTTATACCACCAATTTCTTTCATAGAACTCGATCTTTTCTTGATATTTAAACATATAGATCTTGACATTATCAAATCCTTGAATTCTCGTGTGGTTTCTCTCTCGTTTTCCTCCAATGTGTATAATCACTTCATTTCTTCATCTTTTTATCATCTTTTCATGTACTTGGCTATATTTACTTGCATATACACTTTTTCACGATTAAGTAACAAATATACAAAAATATGACCAAATATGATGCACAAAACTAACGATAACGTGACCAAAAACATGTTCAATTTAAGCGTTATCAGGATGATACTTGCTATTGCCGCTTTAAGAAATTTGGAAGGTCACCAAATGGATGTGAAAACGGCTTTTCTAATCGAGGATTTAGAAGAAGAAATCTACATGAACCAACCTGAGGGTTTCATAGCTCCTGGACATGAGAACAAAGTTTGTAGGCTTGTTAAGTCATTATATGGCTTAAAGCAAGCTCCCAAACAATGGCATAAAAAATTTGACCACGCCATGCTAGAGAGTGGATTCAAAATTAATGAATGCGACAAATGTGTTTATGTAAGGGACACAAGTAGCGGATATGTAATCTTGTGTTTATATGTTGATGATATGCTTATCATTGGCAGTAACGACAAGATGATCAAATCTACTAAAGACATGTTGAAATCAAAGTTTGACATGAAGGATATGGGTTTGGCTGATGTGATCCTTGGAATAAAGATCATACAAACTTAAAATGGACTTGTGTTAAGTCAAGCACATTACCTGGACAAAATTCTTAATACTCACAATGCGGGTTATTTAGGCCTAGCTAGAACTCCAATTGACTCCAGTATGCATCTATCTAAAAATAGAGACATAGGTGTTGCCCAATTAGAGTATTCAATGATTATTGGCATGTTAATGTACTTAATGACAAGTACCCGACCTGACTTAGCATATGCAGTTAGCAGGCTAAGTAGGTATACTAGTAATCCAAGTTATGCACATTGGGGAGCTATGACTAGGGTACTTCATTATTTGAGATACAGTCGTGATTATGGACTGCATTATGAAAGATATCCAGCTGTTATAGAAGGATACAGTGATGCTAATTGGATATTTGACATAAAGGATTCTAGATCGACTAGTGGATACGTGTTTACACTAGGAGGGGCAGCTATATCTTGAAAGTCTTCCAAGCAAACTGTTATAGCTAAGTCCACGATGGAATCAGAATTTATCGCGTTAGATAAATGCGGACAAGAGGTGGAATGGCTATGTCAATTCGTAGAGGACATACCAAGGTGGCCTAAACCGGTAACGGCCATTAGTATACATTGTGATAGTCAATCGGCAATTGGCAGAGCTCATAGCATAATGTATAATGGAAAGTCCAGACATATCCGTCGTTGACATAATTCGATATGACAACTACTCTCAACAGGAGTTATCTCAATTGACTATGTGAAGTCAAAGGATAACATCGCGGATCCGCTTACGAAAGGCTTAAGCAGAGAGTTAGTTAGTGTGAAGGATTATACAAACACTTGGGATGTTAGTCTTAATAATGTGTTTGGGATATTTAGGAATGAATGTGCTTTAGTACGCGGAATTTACTATAACATACTTAAAAGAAACAAAGGTGGTGAATATGTAATAGTGAGTTATAATGAGCAATGAACACAATATGAGTTAACACAAAACGATTCAATATTATTGATGAAATAATACGGATGATCTAACTATCATCAGGATTACAAAGGTAACCTTGAATCTTTGGTTTGTTAAGGATTTGTGAATCAGTAAGTAAGTTACTAGAGATGTTGTTCTGTTTTGGATATTACAAAGGTTATTAGTTGAAGAGATATGTAATAAGGTGACTAAGGGTTCCTTTTATAGGATAAGGAACCCTTTTACATGTTGTCAAGTTGCACAATATAATAAGATACTTGGACTTTTCTAACCTACTATTAATTACAACTTCCAATGTAAACTACTATGTATATTCTTCTGCACAACATAGAAGACTGAACTACTTCTACATAACGTGTTACATTGTACAAAGACTAATAATACAACTAAATATCTACAAATAAATATCTATCAACTTGACATTCAACTTGGCAGAACCTTCTTTAACTAGCAGTACCTTCTCACCCAGAAGGTACTGTTAGTACATCTTCAACTTCTTCAAAATCAACTGGCAGGCTCAATGCTTCTTCTGGCAGGCACTTTGACTTGAACATTTTATTCCCAACAATCCTCCCCTAAACTTGTTATTTCCTTTAAAATACACAAGTTTCTTATGAATAAAATACATACCTTGAGGATCTGAGGGAACTCTTCCAAAACCTTTACTCTCTATTCTTCCTTTTTCTTTCACATTGCTCAAAAATGCTCATCAGCAAACTTTGAACAACTTCTGACTTTTCTTCATCTTTATCACATCTCAACCTCTTTGAAATCATGGTTGTAAGAACTTCATAGCTCAGAGGATACTCTTTTTCAGCCAACATAAAGAGCTCAATCCCACTTTGTGTAAAAAGATGATGAATACTGTTAAGGCTTAGGAATTCCCATGTTGTTGTAGTATCATGATATGGAAACTTCCAATGAACATCTTTTGGATTAGGATCATACATCCTATTGAACTCTACCCAAAGTTCTTGTTCCTTAACATCTGTGTTAGAATTTGTGTCTAGCCTAATTTGAACTAGATCCCACAATTCTTCTAAGTCAGCTCTGTCACATGCTCTTATTAGATTCTCAAAGTTTTTGAAGATAGCAGTTTGACCCCCAACCCTGGTTATTTTCCAATACTTTCCTGATCTATCATGGTAAACTTCCCAATCAATAATAGGGTGTCTAGACCTAATTGGATCAGCATGTATAATTATTGGTAAAGCAATTAACATTTTACTTGCTTGCTCTGGATCCAATTTTGCTTCTTTCTTCTTTTGAGCATCTTTTTTTTTCATTGAGGGCTTTGCATCAGATGGGATTTTGTAGTAACATGTCTTGTAGGCATTCAGATAAAGGAAATGAATTTCTTCAGGAGTTTTCTTCTTCAGTTGAGATTCAGTCCAATTTGCTTGATTTCTTAGAAACTTCTTCATGAAATTCACTTGATCTTTTGGAGTTGAGCCCACCTTAAAACCCCTTTTCTGACTTTCTTGAATCTTTTGAAAAAATCATCCAGAGCTGCTTCTCTATATTTGTTGTTGATAAAGGTTTCAAGATCTGCTATTTTCTCTTCAGTAGAAAGATTCTTGTCATCCATAATTGTGGAAGCTTGACCTCTTACAATTGGATCATTGGCAATAATCCATTGCATCTGTGCATCAAATGTTTCCTGAGCAGCTTGAGTGTCAAGAAGAGTTTGAGCAGCATCTTTTTGCTCTTGCATTTCTGCAAGCAGTCTTGAAGCTTCAAATGCTTTTTGCATTTATTCTTCATGAAGCCTTTTGGAGACTTCCTCATCTAAAGCCATATGCAATTGCTCTGATTTCTTCAACCTTTTAGGCTTAGGTTCATCTTCAACCATAACTTTCTTGCCCTTATCTTTTGGTGTAGGTTCTTGAGATGGAGCAGCAGATTGTTTATCATCAACATATACCTTTCCTTGAACAAACAACCTCCCCTGAGGCTGTGATTCCCTCTTTCTTTTGTACACATGCTCAGCAGACCCTTTATAATAGATAGCCAACAGCCTCTCAATCCTAGTAGGCTCTTGCTCTGCTTCAGCAGGCTCTTTTGAACTAGCAGGCTCTTGCTCTGCACCAGCAGGCTCTTCATCATATACCTTAGTTCCTTCATGAAAATGAAATTGAGCCTCCTCTTCATCTTCTGAACTACCCATCCTCCCCTTTTTGGAAGAGTGACCCAAACTTTCAGCATCTGATCTTGAAGAAGTAGATAAAACCATCTTGGAAGATCTTTTACCCTTGAGCATCTTCACTTCATTCTCCAATTTCTTAACCCTCTTAACTAACTTGATGTTGATCTCAGAAAATTTTGTGTTCTTACTTTTAAGAGCATTTTCTAAGAGCTGCACCTTCTCTTTTAGTTCTTTCACTGTCTGAGAATCCAGACTTTGTTGTTGAGGTGATTGGGATGGTGATGCATGATATGATGGTGTTGGTGGTGTTGCAGATGGTACTGGTGATGGGATTGGTGATACAAGATGAGTTGGTGATATGTAACCAGGTGAAGAACTTGATGATGGTGATTCAGATGATGGTGTTGGTTCTTCAGCATGTTGTGGTAACATTTCATCAAAAAGTGGTATTTCTTCCCCATTGAAACCAATTTTCATGTTTGAAAACACCTTGTGTGAAAGTTTTGGTGTTTCATAAAGAGAGTGTGGGGGAAGTAACAAATGTTTTGATTTTGTAATGATGCATTGAATAAATCTGGGATACATCAAAAATTTTGTTTGGCTATCCACATTTTTAACCAATCCTTCAAAAATATGTTTGGAAAAATTGAATTTTCTGTTTGTTGCCAAGCAAATGAGAGCTGTAGCCATGTTACCACTAAACTGCTCCCATGAGGTTTTCTTTTGGCTTAAGCAATGAAGGATTGTATGTAACCTCTCGTAATTTTCCCCTATGAATAGTAAATGCTAATAAATGATTAGTTAATCATTACGTTATTTAATAAACCATCCTACTGGTAACAAAATTTTTTTATTTATGCTACACTATTTTAATCACAACGATACTTGTGATTACCGTTTACCTAGAAACAATGCTTACACACGAGCCTTGATAGTCTAAAAGATCGCGAATTATTTAAAACATTAACGATAAATACTTAACGTTTATACGTTTCGACAATTAACCGAATATGATCAAATACATTCCCGAGCTCACGAAAATTTTCACGAATACTCAATAACTATATTGGGTCTCGACACAATGTCGAACAGACTACTAAACTCATTGGGCCTCGACCCAATATTTCTACAAAATAAACACACCAAACGAACCCTTATTATTTTTATTCTTTTCTTCTTTGGCCCAATCCACCAACGAGTCCAACAACAAAAACCAAGCCCAAGTTTTGTATATATAAGATTTCGGTTTGGCTGTTCAACTGTCGAACACTTTGATTAAATTGCGAGCAATTTAACTTAACAACAATATTAATATTTTACCCGACTCCATTCTCGACTTAGCTAAGAATCAAGGGAAATAAACGTCTCACTCAAACTCGATCATTTAATAGCATTAAATCTGTCAAAGTTCAACTCATTCGACCTTTGATGAACACCACCCAAATTCCACATTTTGGCCTAGATAATTTCGTATAACACCCAACTTGACACAACATGTTTTTGGCCAACAAGTGTGTTCGTCCCACACTCTTATCGGCTGTACAAGCTATCAAACGCATCCTACCTTATATTTTGTCACGTTAAAATGTGAACAAACTTTTGAAATACACGACCAAATCACAAAACCAACTCTTAAAATCCATTTTGTCTCTTATATTTGTTCCTTAGCCGCCGACAACACAACCACAAGAAACCATTATGAAATTTCACTGCCACACTCTATCATCATCACCACATTGGGAAATTATAATTTACTTTAGCATACACCAACTAGAGCCAAGACAAAGCACAATGATGCTTCCTTGTTTATTTGCTTCTCGGCTAGACACTAAGAGCAATATTCATACGCCAAACTTCCTTCTTTACTCTTGGACTTCAATGGCAATCATGATGCATCGTGTATCATGTTATATTAAAAAGGATTGACCTTCGTACTCTCACAACAAGTGACAACGCAAAACATGGAACTTTCGACCTCTTCTTCTTGTTCGAACTAGCACAAGGACGATTCTAATCATAACTCTTCTTTAGACTTCATCATACCATGCTACTAACTTCATACCCCACTTTCCTCAGGATAAATATCGCATGCGTGAACCAAAAGACCCTATAAAAGCATGCATGCATGCATGCATTCGACTAAACTCATACACACCCAAAAACATGTCATACACAAATATTCACTAAGTCCTTAAAAACCACCAAAAGTCGACTAGCTTTGTTAAATTTTGGAGGAATTCGAATCAAGCTAAGGTCCACGACTTACTTGCTTCTATATCTTTGGAGGACAAAGAATCGAGTCTCACATTTTCATCGGTCTAACGCAGTCCCAAATTCGTGATACGCCCCACCTTTTAGGTGAAGTAAGCAAGTCTTGAACTTTTATCATTTTATCATTTTCATTTTATCGAGAATCATGCTTTGCTTCAATGCAATATTTCGTTATTTACATTTACAACATATAGATTTTATTCGACATTCTAAATGTTTATCATACTAACTATCGAGAACCACAAATATATGAACTCTATATAAATGTATAAAACACAAACATCACACATTTACATGTCACCTTGGCAACTTTCGAGTTCTATAAAGTACTTAGAATTATTTTGAACTCTAAAACTGTTTCAAATGAGCTAAGTCACATTTACTTTAGTCTTGTATTTTCTTATCTAGACATACAAACCCTATATTTTATAACTCGACCTAATAGTCGAGCTTCCAAACTAACAAGTCCAACATTTCAGTCGACCTATAAAACTCATTTTGAACTTTATCGAACCCCAAAGTAAACCGCACTCACCACAGTTTTATAAAGTTATAAAACTTACGAGTGGGCTTATAAGCCCACTAAACTCGTTATAAGCTGGTCTCATAAGCTATTTTGTTATATTTTTGTAACCTTTAAACAAGCTCGTAACCAAGCCCAATACTCTCTAAAGCCATGATGCGTGGTTTTGCGACCTTACAACAGGTTTTACCTCTCGAGGGATCTCGAGAAGCTTACAATCCCCACCAGGCAGTGTGCCTGACTGATGTAGTATAGTGTAGTGGCAAGTACCGGGGGATTGATCGTTCAACTCAAAGAATAGTGTTCGTTAGGATTGAAATTTATCTACTAGGTCTAGAGGTGAGGGATGATTCTTTTTGTATTTTTTATATTTTATGGAAAGCAAGTAAAAATCTCGGGTTTTGGAAGGAGAGGCGGAATTAGTTGCTAATCAACTAACCCAAAAACTACTACTTAAACTAATGTGAAGGAAAGTAAACTAGGGTTCTACAAGGGAAGTGAAGCATGTCTACCTATGATGTATTACTCCTTGCTAGCTATCCAATTCTACCTATTGAATTGTAACCTTGTTTTAATTGACGGGTTGTATTCCTTAATACCATTCGTGGGGTGGCGTACGTACTTCCCCAACTCTATAAGCTCCTACTTCACTCCTATGTCGAGCCGGCTAAGAAGCTCCTAACATGGGATCACTAGAATTCACTCATGCATTAAATACAACCAAATAAACCTAGTACGCATTGGTTCATGTTTCTTAAGACGTTCAAGCAAGTTACCGTATAAGAGGTTAGCCAGTTTTCTTAAGCCTAACATCGATATCACCCAATCAAACAAGAGACAATAGGAAACAAGAATTATAAGCTAAACCAATAAGATCTATTGAAGTGTCACACCTTTATTGATGATGATAGACACATACATCAACAAGGAATCAATAAGATCTAATTAATTATATACAAGTTTCACACAATCATAAGTAGACACAAGGTGAATTAGCAAAGCATGATCAATGAAGGGCAAACAACCATAATAATGAAAGACATAATTAAGTTAGAATCAACAAACCAATATTTGATATTTATGAAGTGATTGAAACCCTCTAAGTTGCTGGAAAAACATCTACCTAAACCCTAGAATCGGACCTAGGGTTTAGGGCTTACAAATAATGAAGTTATAAGGTTATATTTATAGGTAACTTTCTGTCGGCCCGATCTGACGGCGTCAGCCCATACACTTGACGGCGTCAGATCCCCTTTTTCACCAAATTGTAGATTTCTTCGTCCCGAATCCGTGGCCTTTTGAATCACCTAAATCCGAGTTCGTATGAGGATTTTATGGCCAAAACAGTAACAGCTACTCCGTGCACGAGTTGTGATTGTCTTGACTAACTTGTGGCGGTTTCACTAAGGTTCCTTCTCGTGTAAGAATACTTTGACGCCGTCACTCTATATCATCTGACGTCGTCAGGTCTATGATCCTGACGCCGTCACCTTCAAAAATCCTCTGGCCCGTCTCTCTTTAACTTAACACTTGACGGCCTACATCCATTAACACGTGACGCCGTCACCCTTTAATTCCACAAAACCTTCTGGCGCGTCACGTGTAAATTCATATTCATCCTTTTGCCAGTACGTGACGCCGTCACCTACAAAGCGTGACGCCGTCAAGCTCTGTTTCCAGCTTGATTTTGGAGACTTTGCCGTTTTCTTCACTTTTCGCTCCAAAAATGTCCAAAATGCTTCCTTTTCCAGATTTCTTCTCCAAAGTACCAAAAATGACAAAAGGAACGATTTAGGGCAATATTTGATCAAATAATCACGAATTAGGGCTTAAATGACCCCCTAAAAGCGGTACACTTTTCGTCTCATCAAGCCCAACGAAACTAAAAACCTTAACGGGCCATAAAGGGACTCGTTAAAAGCCCATAAGCTTAAAAATAAGCTGCTGGCCAACATAAGCAGTTTCCATAAGTTATAAAAGCTATTTTAAACTTAGTTATAAAATAAAAATAGTGAAGTTTGATTTTTATAAATTTTGGACTTGTTTTGCAAAAAGAACTAACCGAAGGGACTAAAACTGTCAAAGTTGGAAACTTACAGTAAAAACTGTCATGTTGATAATCTTGTGATGAAAACTATAAATTCAGAAACTTTTGGGTATAAAATGTAAATATTAAAAGTTTTGGACCTAAATTGTAACAAAACATAACCGAGGACTAACGGTGCAAACATTTTGGCCGTTAGGGTCAAAAGTGTAATTTTGTAAAAACCCAAAGGATATTTCAGATTTTATACTTGTGGTAAAATTTTACAAACCCAAAACCCGAAACAAATATGTTTAGTTGACATTTAATTTTTCTAATAATTCTATATACGTAGTTTTATAACTTATATATATATATATATATATATATATATATATATATATATATATATATATATATACAAAAATCACTTAACGAAATCGTTAATGTGGAATCTAACTTATCATCAACCAACTTTGGTTTATAAAACGACGATCCCTTTTGTCAACCATTATACCCCGACGAACGAGCACGCATCCAAAATGATATATATATATATCCATATATGTAACTTTATAACCCTTTTATATATAACTTTATATTTTATATATAACCTTGATCATTTAAACGCGCACATTTTAATATGGCAAACAAATCAATAAAACCTTAAACGTTATGATTCGCGATAAACCAAACTTAGACTATCAAACCACTAAAACTTGCCATATATTATTTAGGTCGTGTGTTGAAGCCGTTTCCTTTCATCGTTTGAATAACGATACTACTGCCACTACTGTACTACAAGGTGAGTTCATAGCCCACACTTAAACATTAAATCTTTTGTGGGGAGATACATGCTACAAAACCTGAACACAAACTTTTTGTATGCTATGACTGTTATTATTATTGCTTAAGTAGCTATTGCCGAAAGTCCCTCAATCATGAACCTTAATCACTTGCGAGTGAACGTAAATAATTGTGAATAGATCTATTAGGGACTGACAATCCCCGTTTGGGTCTGCTAGGATGAGCCACCCAGGCGCACTTTATTTGAACAAACTTATGGGTTATTGGCAAATACCCATCACGAGGGCCTTTATACTTTACATCATATTTGATGCCCGTTAAGCGTTGCGTGTCATGAGCTTAATGCAATAATAACTTGATTTTAACTTGTTTAATTGTAATTCGATGCAATTAACACTTATACTTGTGCTCAAACTGTTAAAATTAAACCTATGAACATCACTCAACTTTTGTTGACTTTTAGCATGCTATCTCAGGAAACTAAAGGATGGAACTCAAGGCGCGGAGTGGGCATTAAACCCTGTACGGGTGGTTTAAATAAATGTTTTATCATTCAAATTTAAATAAACATGTTCAACTATGAAACATCTCTGTATTTTAAACGATTGTATTTCGAATGATAAACTTAAAAACGTCTTTTAAAGTCGTTTTCTATGATTATGACGAAAGATCCTCTACGTAACACCCAATTAAGTCTTCCACTGTTGCTATCCGAAATTGGGGGTGTTACAAATTGGCATCAGAGCTCATGGTTATAGAGAACCAGATGTATTTTAAACATTGGACTATAACTACATTTTTTTAAAACGGACCATTGTAAAGAAAAACCACCTTATGCCCTCCGTGCCTACACACTTCCAACATTTTTAGATGTTGCTTACTATACGAGTTCTTAACAAAGTTTAACATAGTTATGATTATGTTAATAGCTTACATTTACTATTCGGGATTATTACAGTACTATGTCTTCGAAACCCCATCCCATCGCTGTATCATCTGATTCAGAGAATGAGGATCCTATGCCATTTACCTCAGACTTTGGTACGGCAGCTATACCGATGTCACCTGCTACTGACCGGTACATGGAAAGCCAGCAATTTCTACCGGCATCCGACTTGGAGATTTCCCCTCCAGCATCACCCATACCATCACCTGACCCGATTCGCCGGCATGGACGAGTACAACAACTCCAGCCATATGAACCCGAACCCTTTGACCAACTTTACCGACGCCCCGGAGAAGGTTATGTTCGCAAACATACTCCCCGAAAACGAGTACGTACACCACCAGCACTGATCGTACCACCACCAGTCCCACTCATACCAACTTCGACTCCCGTAACATCACCACCCCCAGCTCCTGAGCATTCCAGGACACCACCGCTTACACCACTATCTTCAGCTCCACCACCTACTACCTTCTATCATCAGACCACCACTGTTCCATTATCATCTTCTATTCCACCCCTTGCTTCTCCACCCTCAGCTACTCTCAGCGAGCCTCTGCCTCCTTGCAAGAGGATATACCGCTTGATTCCATCTTTATCGGACCCCTATACCCAGGTTAGAGATGAGACTACAGTTCGCACCTGGACCCACAGGAGGGTCGATGCACGCCGATGGTCTTACTTGCTACCTATCATCCGTCACTGGAGATCCCAGGAAGGAGCACCGAGAGCCATGGAACTAGGAGAGAGTTCGGCTACAGCTACTTCGAGGATTCTTCCGGTTACCGGAGAACCCATCCATCACACCATACCTCTACTGGCAGCCAGATTAGTCCGACATGAGGATCGTCTAGATGACATTGCAGAGATTCTTGATGACTTACCCCACGAGCAGATTGACACACTTTGGGAAGAAGTGGAGAACCTTGTGATTGGTCAGTTGGCGATGGAGACAGTCTTTGATCAAGTAGGTACTAGTTTAGAAGAAGCCATTGAGACTATTTCTATACTAGGAGAGGCCACTACTTCGATGCAGACAGTGATTGAGACGTTAGACTCTGAGCTTGACCGAGTTAGCTCTCAGGTTCTGATTCTTAGACTTATGGTTGAGGATTCCCAGGCTAGGGAAAGAGCTCGAGACCAGACAGTGAAGACCTTGATGGCAGCGATTGCAGATCTTCAGCGCTGCTTAGATGGTGCACCTGGAGGACCATAGATCAGAGATGTTTTAATATAACTAAGAGATGTCTTAGTCTACCAATGTTGTATTAATAAATAATCTTGTATCTTTATGTTTTGTAAAACAAATCGAACAAGTTATTAATCCTATGTTGTGTGGATGTATTATATTGATGTTGATTTATGTATTCCATGGTTGTTTCTTGCATATGTGTTATGATTTGCCATATATTATCTCGCGAAATTTTGGTTCATACAGTGCAATTCAATCATTTATGTTCTCATGTGTGTTGTGAATTGATTCAGACATATTGTGAATGAACTTATGATATGATATTTGCTGTACCTACAGAGATAAACCAGAATTTATTAAACTCAATTGTTATGGTTAAAATTATATTATTATAATCCATATTCAATTTCCTTCCAAAATAGCCTAACCTAACGTGATCATTATGAGATTTCTAAAAATATGCTTTTGCAATATTGATAGAACTATGGTACGTACAAGGAAAGCAACCTCCGCCGCAAATCATGAAACTTCAACTGCTACGCCTACTATGACTCCAGAAGCTATCCGAAAAGCTATCGCTGACGGTGTAAATGCAGTCTTGACAGAACAGGCAGCAGCAAATGCTCGCAACAGTGGCACTAGTCTACCGACAGGAGAAAGTGTAACTGCTGCAAACCGCAAGTGTACCTACAAAGATTTCATGAGTTGTCAACCAACTTTCTACAAAGGTACTGAAGGAATAACTGAACTTGCTCACTGGTTCGAACGATCTGAAACTATTTTTCAGAGAAGCGGTTGTACCGAGGACAACAAAGTCATTTTCGCTACTGGAACTCTCATGCAAGATGCTTTGTCATGGTGGAATGCTACAGTCAAAGCCATGGGAATGACAGTAGCCTATCAGCTCACTTGGACTGAGTTTAAGACCAAGATGCTAAAGAAATACTGTCCCCGTTCTGAACTAAGAAAATTGGAAGATGAATTCCATCTACTAGTAGTAAAAGGAATTAATCTTAAAACATACAACAGGAGATTTCAAGAGCTTAAAACACTATGCCCTACTGTTGTACCAACTTTCGAAAAAGAACTGGAAAAGTATATCGAAGGACTTCCCCGTAGTATTGAGGGAAATGTCACTTCATCAAACCCACAAACTCTAGAGGCAGCCATCGAACTTGCTCAAAAACTACTGGACCGAGAGGTCAAGTACAACAATGAGCTCAAGAGAAAGCTCGATGACAAAAGAACCACTCACCACCACAGTAACAATAACCACCGCAACAACAACTTCAATACCAACAACCATAAAAACAATAACCCGTACCACCAAAACAGAAACAATCGTCACCATCATCAAAACCAAAGACAAGAAACCGCCAAGGCCTATGCTGCTACTGAAGGCAAGGGATACCAAGGTCAGAAATCCCAGTGTAACAGATGCAAACTACACCACAGTGGACCTTGCATAATCAAATGTCTGAAATGCCAGAAAGTGGGTCATCAGACAAAGGATTGCAGGAATCCCGCTACTGGTAGCAACCTACAGCCTCTAACTCCGAGTTGCTACTCATGCGGAGAAGTAGGTCACTTCAAGAGCCACTGTCCGAAAGGAAACGGTCAGTCAAATAACGCTCGAGGAAGAGCATATGTGTTAAAAGAGGAAGATGCCCCACTGAATTCTGACGTCGTCACGGGTACGTTCTTACTCAATCAACATAATGCTAGAGTATTATTTGATTCCGGAGCAGATAGAAGTTTTGTGTCAACTACGTTTGCTTCTATGCTTAACATTACCCCTTCCAAACTAAACACCACTTTTGAAATTGAAATGGCGGACGGAAACCTAATTGGCACTGACTCCGTAATTCGTGGTTGTACCATAATCCTACAAAACAACCCTTTTCCCATCGACCTCATGCCTATTCAGCTCGGTAGTTTTGACGTAGTCATTGGTATGGATTGGTTATCCAAACACCGCGCTAGAATACTCTGTGACGAGAAAGCCGTGCATATTCCAATAAATGGTGAAACTCTTATTGTCCCTGGTGACAAGAATAAAACGCGATACGGTATCATCTCATATATCAGATTTGTGAAATATATGAACGAAGGATGCCAAGCATTCATGGTTCATGTAACGGAAAACAAATCAAAAGATAAACGAGTTGAAGATGTTCCGATCGTTAATGAGTTCCCAGAAGTATTCCCCGAAGATCTACCCAATCTTCCACCACCCCGTCAAGTAGAATTTCAGATTGAACTAGTGCCTGGAGCGGCACCTGTGGCGAAAGCACCTTATAGGTTAGCGCCGTCTGAAATGAAGGAATTGTCAGAACAATTAAAAGAATTGTCTGATAAAGGCTTTATCCGACCCAGCTCATCACCTTGGGGAGCTCCGGTTCTATTCGTTAAGAAGAAGGACGGATCTTTCCGAATGTGTATTGATTACCGGGAATTGAACAAACTCACTGTAAAGAATCGTTACCCACTACCTAGGATCGACGACTTGTTTGATCAATTACAAGGATCGAGTGTGTACTCGAAGATCGACCTAAGGTCAGGGTACCATCAGTTAAGAGTTCGAGAAGAGGATATTCCCAAAACAGCTTTTAGGACGCGTTACGGACATTACAAATTCCAAGTAATGCCATTTGGTTTAACCAATGCACCTGCAGTGTTCATGGACCTAATGAACCGAGTGTGCAAACCATATCTGGATAAGTTCGTGATTGTATTCATAGACGATATCCTAATCTACTCCCGCAACGAACAAGAACATGCCAAACATCTAAAGATTATTTTAGAGTTACTCAAAAAGGAACAGTTGTATGCCAAGTTCTCCAAATGCGACTTTTGGATTCGAACTATACAATTCCTTGGGCATGTTATCAACAGTCAAGGCATTCACGTAGATCTTGCAAAGATTGAGGCCGTAAAAGGTTGGACATCTCCTACAAACCCCACAGAGATACGCCAATTTTTGGGTCTAGCAGGTTACTACAGAAGATTTATTGAAGGATTTTCAAAAATCTCAAAGCCTTTGACCGAATTAACTCAGAAGAACAAGAAGTTTATCTGGGGAAAAGAGGAAGAATCAGCTTTTCAGCTATTAAAGAATAAGCTCTGTGAAGCACCAATATTAGCACTACCCGAAGGAAGTGAATACTTCGTAGTGTATTGTGATGCCTCATATCATGGTTTGGGAGCCGTGCTGATGCAACGAAACAAAGTGATAGCTTATGCTTCACGACAACTCAAACCGCACAAAGCAAATTACAAGACTCATGATTTGGAGTTAGGAGCAGTAGTATTCGCCCTTAAATTATGGAGACACTACTTGTATGGTACTAAGTGTACAGTATTCATCGACCATAAAAGTCTTCAGCACATCTTAGATCAGAAAGAACTAAACATGAGACAACGTCGCTGGTTAGAGTTACTTAGCGATTATGATTGTGAAATCCGTTATCACCCAGGAAAAGCCAACGTTGTGGCAGATGCATTAAGTCGGAAGGAACGACTGAAACCTCTTAGAGTCAAATCATTAGGAATAACCATTCGTTCACCCCTGCCCTCACAAATACTCACCGCTCAATCCGAAGCTCTTAAGGAAGAGAACCGACCTAGTGAAAAGATTCATGGTATGCCAGAAAATAAGAATGGCTTTGTGCAGAGAGCAGACGGGATGCTCTGTTTCAAAGAAAGAAATTGGATTCCTCTATACGGAGGTATACGTGATCTCATTATGAATGAGTCTCATAAATCCAAGTACTCCATTCATCCAGGTTCTAACAAAATGTACCAAGATCTCAAGAAACTTTACTGGTGGCCAAACATGAAGGCCGACATAGCCGAGTATGTTGGAAAATGATTGACCTGTTCAAGAGTAAAAACGGAATATCAAAAGCCGTCAGGATTACTCATACAACCCGAAATTCCTATATGGAAATGGGAACGTATTACAATGGACTTTATCACTAAGCTTCCTAAGACATCAACTGGACTTGATACCATCTGGGTTATCGTTGATCGTCTCACAAAATCCGCTCACTTCTTAGCAATCAAAGAAACTGACGAGATGGACACACTTGCAACACTATATCTAAAAGAAATAGTTTCACGACATGGAGTGCCGATCTCAATCATCTCGGATCGTGACAGTCGTTTCACATCTCATTTTTGTAAGTCTTTGCAAAAAGCCTTGGGAACCAAATTGGATATGAGCACTGCCTATCATCCACAAACCGATGGACAAAGCGAGAGGACAATCCAAACCTTAGAAGATATGCTCCGAGCATGTGTTATTGACTTCGGAAAAGGTTGGGACAAACACTTACCTCTAGCTGAGTTCTCCTACAACAACAGTTATCACGCCAGCATTAAGGCAGCACCATTCGAAGCACTCTACGGTCGAAAGTGCAGATCGCCTGTTTGTTGGACCGAAGTTGGAGATATACAACTCACCGGACCCGATCTCATTCATGAGACAACAGAAAAGATAGTTAAGATTAAGCAACGACTGCAAGCGGCAAGAGATAGACAAAAGAGCTATGCCGACGTGAGGAGAAAACCTATAGAATTCCAGATTGGAGACAAGGTCATGTTGAAAGTATCTCCCTGGAAGGGAATGGTACGTTTCGGAAAACGTGGAAAACTTAACCCGAGATACATTGGTCCATTCAAAATCCTAGAGAGGATAGGACCAGTGGCATACAAACTCGAACTTCCAGAGGAACTTAATCGAGTTCACGAAACCTTTCACGTATCAAACCTTAAGAAATGTTTGTCAGATGAATCTCTTGTAATTCCTTTGAAAGAGATTCGACTCGACGACAAACTCGTCTTTACAGAAGAACCCGTGGAGATCATGGACAGAGAGGTCAAACAACTAAAACAGAACCGCATTCCCATTGTCAAAGTCCGATGGAACTCTAAACGAGGACCGGAATATACTTGGGAACGCGAGGACCAAATTCGAGCCAAATACCCACACCTATTTTCGTAGACACTTCTATTACCTATCTTAGACTAGAATTCCGGGACGGAATTCAGTGTAAGTGGTAGGTACTGTAACCTCTCGTAATTTTCCCCTATGAATAGTAAATGCTAATAAATGATTAGTAAATCATTACGTTATTTAATAAACCTTCCTACTGGTAACAAATTTTTTTTATTTATGCTACATTATTTTAATCACAACGATACTTGTGATTACCGTTTACCTAGAAACAATGCTTACACACGAGCCTTGATAGTCTAAAAGATCGCGAATTATTTAAAACATTAACGATAAATACTTAACGTTTATACGTTTCGACAATTAACCGAATATGATCAAATACATTCCCGAGCTCACGAAAATTTTCACAAATACTCAATAACTATATTGGGTCTCGACACAATGTCGAACGGACTACTAAACTCATTGGGCCTCGAACCAATATTTCTACAAAATAAACACACCAAACGAACCCTTATTATTTTCATTCTTTTCTTCTTTGGCCCAATCCACCAACGAGTCCAACAACAAAAACCAAGCCCAAGTTTTGTATATATAAGATTTCGGTTTGGCTGTTCAACTGTCGAACACTTTGATTAAATTGCGAGCAATTTAACTTAACAACAATATTAATATTTTACCCGACTCCATTCTCGACTTAGCTAAGAATCAAGGGAAATAAACGTCTCACTCAAACTCGATCATTTAATAGCATTAAATCTGTCAAAGTTCAACTCATTCGACCTTTGATGAACACCACCCAAATTCCACATTTTGGCCTAGATAATTTCGTATAACACCCAACTTGACACAACATGTTTTTGGCCAACAAGTGTGTTCGTCCCACACTCTTATCGGCTGTACAAGCTATCAAACGCATCCTACCTTATATTTTGTCACGTTAAAATGTGAACAAACTTTTGAAATACACGACCAAATCACAAAACCAACTCTTAAAATCCATTTTGTCTCTTATATTTGTTCCTTAGCCGCCGACAACACAACCACAAGAAACCATTATGAAATTTCACTGCCACACTCTATCATCATCACCACATTGGGAAATTATAATTTACTTTAGGATACACCAACTAGAGCCAAGACAAAGCACAATGATGCTTCCTTGTTTATTTGCTTCTCGGCTAGACACTAAGAGCAATATTCATACGCCAAACTTCCTTCTTTACTCTTGGACTTCAATGGCAATCATGATGCATCGTGTATCATGTTATATTAAAAAGGATTGACCTTCGTACTCTCACAACAAGTGACAACGCAAAACATGGAACTTTCGACCTCTTCTTCTTGTTCGAACTAGCACAAGGACGATTCTAATCATAACTCTTCTTTAGACTTCATCATACCATGCTACTAACTTCATACCCCACTTTCCTCAGGATAAATATTGCATGCGTGAACCAAAAGACCCTATAAAAGCATGCATGCATGCATGCATTCGACTAAACTCATACACACCCAAAAACATGTCATACACAAATATTCACTAAGTCCTTAAAAACCACCAAAAGTCGACTAGCTTTGTTAAATTTTGGAGGAATTCGAATCAAGCTAAGGTCCACGACTTACTTGCTTCTATATCTTTGGAGGACAAAGAATCGAGTCTCACATTTTCATCGGTCTAACGCAGTCCCAAATTCGTGATACGCCCCACCTTTTAGGTGAAGTAAGCAAGTCTTGAACTTTTATCATTTTATCATTTTCATTTTATCGAGAATCATGCTTTGCTTCAATGCAATATTTCGTTATTTACATTTACAACATATAGATTTTATTCGACATTCTAAATGTTTATCATACTAACTATCGAGAACCACAAATATATGAACTCTATATAAACGTATAAAACACAAACATCACACATTTACATGTCACCTTGGCAACTTTCGAGTTCTATAAAGTACTTAGAATTATTTTGAACTCTAAAACTGTTTCAAATGAGCTAAGTCACATTTACTTTAGTCTCGTATTTTCTTATCTAGACGTACAAACCCTATATTTTATAACTCGACCTAATAGTCGAGCTTCCAAACTAACAAGTCCAACATTTCAGTCGACCTATAAAACTCATTTTGAACTTTATCGAACCCCAAAGTAAACCGCACTCACCACAGTTTTATAAAGTTATAAAACTTACGAGTGGGCTTATAAGCCCACTAAACTCGTTATAAGCTTTTCGAATAAGCTGGTCTCATAAGCTATTTTGTTATATTTTTGTAACCTTTAAACAAGCTCGTAACCAAGCCCAATACTCTCTTAAGCCCAACGAAAGTAAAAACCTTAACGGGCGATAAGGGGACTCGTTAAAAGCCCATAAGCTTAAAAATAAGCTGCTGGCCAACATAAGCAGTTTCCATAAGTTATAAAAGCTATTTTAAACTTAGTTATAAAATAAAAATAGTGAAGTTTGATTTTTATAAATTTCGGACTTGTTTTGCAAAAAGAACTAACCGAAGGGACTAAAACTGTCAAAGTTGGAAACTTACAGTAAAAACTGTCATGTTGATAATCTTGTGATGAAAACTGTAAATTCAAAAACTTTTGGGTATAAAATGTAAATATTAAAAGTTTTGGACCTAAATTGTAACAAAACATAACCGAGGACTAACGATGCAAACATTTTGGCCGTTAGGGTCAAAAGTGTAATTTTGTAAAAACCTAAAGGAAATTTCAGATTTTATACTTGTGGTAAAATTTTACAAACCCAAAACCCGAAACAAATATGTTTAGTTGACATTTAATTTTTCTAATAATTCTATATACGTAGTTTTATAACTTATATATATATTATATATATATATATATATATATATATATATATATATATATATATATATATATATATATATATATACAAAAATCACTTAACGAAATCGTTAATGTGGAATCTAACTTATCATCAACCAACTTTGGTTTATAAAACGACGATCCCTTTTGTCAACCATTATACCCCGACGAACGAGCACGCATCCAAAATGATATATATATATCCATATATATAACTTTATAACCCTTTTATATATAACTTTATATTTTATATATAACCTTGATCATTTAAACGCGCACATTTTAATATGGCAAACAAATCAATAAAACCTTAAACGTTATGATTCGCGATAAACCAAACTTAGACTATCAAACCACTAAAACTTGCCATATATTATTTAGGTCGTGTGTTGAAGCCGTTTCCTTTCATCGTTTGAATAACGATACTACTGCCACTACTGTACTACAAGGTGAGTTCATAGCCCACACTTAAACTTTAAATCTTTTGTGGGGAGATACATGCTACAAAACCTGAACACAAACTTTTTGTATGCTATGACTGTTATTATTATTGCTTAAGTAGCTATTGCCGAAAGTCCCTCAATCATGAACCTTAATCACTTGCGAGTGAACGTAAATAATTGTGAATAGATCTATTAGGGACTGACAATCCCGTTTGGGTCTGCTAGGATGAGCCACCCAGGCGCACTTTATTTGAACAAACTTATGGGTTATTGGCAAATACCCATCACGAGGGCCTTTATACTTTACATCATATTTGATGCCCGTTAAGCGTTGCGTGTCATGAGCTTAATGCAATAATAACTTGATTTTAACTTGTTTAATTGTAATTCGATGCAATTAACACTTATACTTGTGCTCAAACTGTTAAAATTAAACCTATGAACATCACTCAACTTTTGTTGACTTTTAGCATGCTATCTCAGGAAACTAAAGGATGGAACTCAAGGCGCGGAGTGGGCATTAAACCCTGTACGGGTGGTTTAAATAAATGTTTTATCATTCAAATTTAAATAAACATGTTCAACTATGAAACATCTCTATATTTTAAACGATTGTATTTTGAATGATAAACTTAAAAACGTCTTTTAAAGTCGTTTTCTATGATTATGACGAAAGATCCTCTACGTAACACCCAATTAAGTCTTCCGCTGTTGCTATCCGAAATTGGGGGTGTTACATTGTATGGATCAAAAATCTCCATTGTGGAGTAAAATGCTTTTTAAGAAAGGTGAGTTTAGTAGAATCAGCATTATACCCCATTCTTTCTAAATTTTCAAAAATTTCAGTATCAGGCAATTGACTAATACCATCTGAATCATCCAAATGAAGATGTCTTCTAATGGATGACTCGGTAAGAGTCAAGGTTTTGCCATCCACTTTGGCTTTTATCCTTTGGTCTCCATTTTCAAAAGTTTCAACTTTAGCCGTTTTCCAAAATTGTAAAATTTGAGATTCATAAATAGTGGGATTGACAAGTAAAGCAAACCTGATGTAAGAATCATTTAAAAAGTCCACTATTTGATGAAATGATTCGTTATCCACAGACTTTTCCAAAAATGCTAACTGGTTATGACGTTTAACGAAGTTTAGATTAGCCATGGTTAAAGATAATGAAAAACTTGATTAGGATGGTGGGATTTGTTGGTGGTACTGGTAGAAGATGAAAGGTGAGTGTTAATTGTGATAAGGACTGATGAAAGATATTATGAGAGTTTTACTTTTAACCGACAATAAGAAAATTTATAATAAGTAAATGAAAAGGCGGTTAAAAAGATCTTTTATATGAGAAATATAATATAATATAACATCAGTAATTTACAGAATTACCCCAACGGCTAATTGTAACTACCAGGCCCAACGGCTAGATTTTTATCTGACAGGCTCAACGGTTATCTAGCAGTACCAAAATTTGAACTACCAGTACCTTTGAAAGAAAATTTTACTTGGCAGTCTCTTTGAAATTTTAGCAAAAATCCCTTATAGTTTTTAGCAAACTATCAGCTATCAACGGATTTGATTTGTCTTTACCAAAAGCCGTTTGCTTATGGACTAGTCAACTATTTACTGTTAAGTATGGTTAGTTAAATACCATATAGTTTTTGGTAAACTATCAACCATCAACGGATTTGATTTGTCTTTACCAAAAGCCGTTTGCTTATGGACTAGCCAACTCTTAAGTTTGTAAAACTTGGTGAGCTGAATACCAATTCCATATTGACCTAAAGATGTTGCAATTTCCTTGGATGGAGGAAATGTAAGAGGCAATGATGCTGTGTATCTTGGATGCTTGGTTCAACAAGTGAAATCATCTATTAGCATGCCTTTGCATTGAAACTTTCCTTAGTTTGATCTAGATAGAACTTTCTCCTTTAGGAATGCTTCATTCCTTCTGAATATATGATCTATTCTTATCATTTTCAACCTCTACATCATCTTGTATGCTCTTGTCTTTTCCTTCCATAACATTGAGTTTTTCTTCCTTTTTCTGGGTTGTTATTTCCTCCCCTGAGATTGTTACCTCCCCTGAGATATAAATAACTTATATTTCCCCCTTTTGTTTGGAAGATTTCTTGTTTTGTTGTCAACCTGAAATTTGTTAGTTGCAGACCAAAAGAACAAAGTGCAAAGCACTTGTTTTATAGCATTGTAAACATTTAATCATCAAGATGAACAAAACATAGCAAACTTTATACTAGGAGGACTAATTATGTACTGACAGTACCTTTTGACTAACTAGCAGTACCATGTTAAAAGCCAATACCAGTTATTTTATGTACAATAACACATGTTTTTCGAAGATTAATCATTCCAATACCTCCTTCTAGGTGTTTGAATCTACCTAAATCAAAAGCTTTGGTGAGAAGGTCTGCAAAATTCATTTCAGAATCTATTTTGACAACTTGTATTAAGCTTTTCTCATTGCAATCTCTTATGAAATGGTGTCTGATTTCAATGTGTTTTGTTGTTGAATGTTGAACTGGATTTTTAATGATACAAATAGTATTGCTATTGTCAATGTAAATAATGGTGTTAAAAAATTGTACCCATAGTCAAGCATTTGATTTTGGATCCAAAGAACTTGCCCACAACAACTTGCACCAGCAACATATTCTGCTTTAGTTGTAGAGTTGGCCACCATTGTTTGCTTCTTGCATTGCCAAGATATGAGTCTGCAACCAAGAAATTGACATCCACCAGTTGTTGATTTTCTGTCTAGGGTTGCACCAGCATAGTCACTATCAGAATAAGCCACCAAATCAAAAGATGATTCCCTTGGATACCATAGACCCAACCTAGGTTGACCCTTGAGATATCTAAAGATCCTTTTGACTGCTGTGAGATGAGAAACTTTGGGATGTACTTGAAACCTTGCACATACACATACTGAGAACATGATATCTGATCTTGATGATGTAAGGTACATCAAGGACCCAATCATTGATCTATAATTGTGCAAATCCACATCTTCACCCTCAGTATCTTTTAGTAATCCTTTTTCTGAATCCATTGGTGTACTTGCAACCTTAGAATCAGCAAACTGAAATTTCCTTAGGATCTCTGCTACATACTTATCTTGGCTGATAAATATGCCTTCAATTGATTGTTTCACTTGGAGACCCAGAAAGAAAGTAAGTTCCCCCATGGAACTCATTTCAAACTTACTATGCATAAGTTTTTCAAACTCTACACACAAGTCTTGGTTTGTGGATCCAAAGATAATGTCATCAACATAAATTTGCACCAGCATGATGTCTTTCT
This sequence comes from Artemisia tridentata subsp. tridentata, assembly GCA_021014915.2. Classification (NCBI taxonomy): domain Eukaryota; kingdom Viridiplantae; phylum Streptophyta; class Magnoliopsida; order Asterales; family Asteraceae; genus Artemisia; species Artemisia tridentata. The sequence goes on from CP139509.1 coordinate 408,399,577, forward strand.
TTGTTTTTTTGATGAACAAAGTTGGATCAATCTTGCCTCTTTGAAATCCATTTTCCAATAGATAGAAGGCCAATGTTTCATACCATGCCCTAGGAGCTTGGTTTAGACCATAAAGAGCCTTGGTAACCCTATACACCTTGTCTGGATACTCTGCATCAATGAAGCCTGGAGGTTGAGAAACATACACTTCTTCTCCAATAGTACCATATAAGAAGGCACTCTTGACATCCATTTGGTAAACAGTGAAGCCTATGAAAGAAGCATAGGCCAAGAATAGCCTGATTGCTTCAAGTCTTGCAACTGGAGCAAAAACCTCTTCATAATCCACCCCTTCTTCATGAGTATACCCTTGGGCCACCAATCTTGCTTTGTTTCTGATCACAATTCCCCTTACATTTTTCTTGTTTCTGAACACCCATTTGGTTCCAATTGCCCAGTGACCTTTGGGCAAATCAACCAATTTCCAAACCTTCTGAAGATTGAATTGAAGAAGCTCTTCTTGCATTGCTTCAACCCAACTTGGATCATCTAAGGCTTTGTTAATGTTTTTGGGTTCAGCCTGTGAGAGAAAACATGAAAACAGGCATATGTTGGCAACTTCATGATTCTTTTCTTCATAGATAGATGAGATAAACCCTTCTTGGTCTGAAGTCAAGACTTGAGTTCTTGTTCTAACACCAGAATCAATACTACCAATCACATTATCAATGGAGTGATCTTTGAGAATTCTTGTGTTGTTTGTTGTAGGAACTTCATAGGTAAGTGGAAGATTGCCAATCCCCACTTCTTCTGGTAAAGAATCATCTGATTGAACATTTAATGGTTCTGCAGTACCAACTTGTGAACTGGCAGTACCATCTGGTGAACTAGCAGTACCATTTTCATTTGCACTACTTTCTTGATTTTATTGACCCTGAGTTCCATGATCATATTCAGTACCTTCATTTGTTGTATTTGAAGGTTCTTCATGACTTGAAGATAAATCCAATCCTTTCCAAATTGGCATCCAGATGTAATCTTGATCTTTAGGTGTTTCAACATTGTCTTCAAAACCTGCATTATCATTAGTATTTGTACCTGCAACAGGCACATAATTCATAGATTCTGAAAGCCTATCAATGTCAAACATCCAATCTGGCCCAATGCCTTTAATATTTGGTAGTTTCTCTTGAAATTCTATGTGCAGATTTTCTTCCACTAGCCTAGTGCAACTATTATACACTCTATAGGCCTTACTTTGCAAAGAATACACTATCATGTAGCCTTCATCAGCTTTTCCTTCAAAATTGCCTAAATGATCTTTGGTATTGAGAATAGTGACATGACATCCAAAAGGTCTCACAAAACTTAAAGATGGTGTTCTACCAAAGAAAAGTTCATAAGGAGTCTTTTTATGTGGTTTAATCACAAGAACCCTGTTCTACACATAACAAGCAGTACCTACTGCTTCAGCCCAAAATGAAATAGGTAACTTAGAGTCTACTAACATTGTTCTACCAGCCTCTATTAGTGTTCTATTTTTCCTTTCTGCTACTCCATTTTGCTGTGGGGTTCTAGCTACACTAAATTCTCTTTTTATTCCTTTTTCTTTGCAAAATTCATCCATAACCCTATTCTTAAATTCTGTTCCATTGTCACATCTAATTACTTTCACTTTCTTATCAGCTTGGTTTTCTACCTCAGTTATATAAGACTTAAGAATCTCACTTGTTTCATGCTTAGATCTAAAAAAGAAAACCCAAGAAAATCTGCTGTAATCATCAGTAACAACAAGACAATATTTTTTACCATTCAAGCTACTCACATTAGTAGGACCAAAAAGATCCATATGAAGCATGTATAAAGCTTGAGAAATTGAGTTATGGGTCTTGGGCTTACAAGAAGCTCTATGTTGTTTGCCTTTTTGACAATCAACACAGGTTTGGTCATTTTGAAAAATCTTTTTGGGTAAACCTCTAACCAAATCATGTTTTGCAATTGTATTGATTGTTTTAAAGTTTACATGACCAAGCCTTCTATGCCAAAGCATAGATTCATCCAATGAGGCTTTTGCTACTAGACAAGTTAAACTCTCCTTGGGATCAATGTTCTTTAAATCAACACTGTACATATTGTTCCTTTTTGGGATTTTAAGAAGGATCTGACTTTCATCAGGAATTTTAAAATCAGAAGAAAGAACCATACATTCATTTTCAGTAAAGAAAACATTGTTCTTTTTGTCACACATTTGTGAGACACTTAGGAGATTAAACTGAAGCTCTTTCACAAAGTACACATTTTCAAAATCTAATTTACTGGTTTTGATTGTACCTTTACCAGTAATCTTTCCTTTGATTCCTCCCCCAAAGGTAACATATCCTCCATAAAATGATTTGAAGTCTGTGAGGTAAGACATGTTGCCTGTCATGTGCCTTGAACATCCACTATCTACATATCCTTGATCAGCAAGATCATTTGGATGTTCCTGCACACATATAAACATATTAGTTTCCTTGGGGTACCCAAGCCATGACTGACTTGGGTTTGCCTCTTGCATTAATGTAATCAAACCTCTTTAGGACTGTTGATGAAACTTTTGATTGGAGTGGTCTCCATATCCAACATGCTGAGGACTTAACAGCATTTTCCCATTTAATCCATTTTGTGGTCTTTGGTCTATCAGTACCAATTTTGGCAGTACCATTTGGTCTAGCAGGACCTTTTGGTTTTGGTCTCCAATCTTGTGTTTTGACCACAGATTTCTTTTCAATAGGACTTTTCACAACTCTTGGTTCATATTTGAAAGTGTTTCTTGCACCCTTAGTAGTTGTTTTTGAATTAACAGGTTTATTTGGTCTGACAGTATGATCAACTTTTGGTGTGTTAGACTTCACAAAACTTTTTCTGGGGTTTGTTCCATTTTTTTTAGACCTTGATTTATTCCCAGAAACCCAGTTGTTACAATAAGCATGAGTATGATTAAAACTACCACAGTAATAGCAAGCCTTATTGTACATAACAAAATCATCACCAAGTTGGTGTGACTTAAGATTGTTCCAATTTCTTTGGCTACCTCTAGGTTTGCTATTACACTTAGCACAACATTCAACTGTTTTCAGAATAGTTTTAGCCTTAGTCTTAATCTCTACATTTTTAGGACTGGGTGGTCCTACTTTGTTTTCTTTGTTTGAAACAGTCTCAGTTTCCTCATCATCAGATGTCCAATCTTCAATATTTAGAACATCTAATCTCTTATCAGTGAGCACCTTTTTGTTAGAGAGTGAAGCAACACTAGCACTCTCAAAAGGTTCACTTTTCTCTACAGGTTTCTCATTATCTAGTGTTTTAGAAGTGAATTCATGTAAACCTGATTCTGCAAGATCTAATACTAGGGGACAAGGGATTCCTCTGTAAGGAGGTGGACAAGTCTTGTATCCAATCCCAGATTTGATTCTCTTGTTCATTTGATTTTCAACTATGCTTCTAGTACGTCAGAAGCAGTTTCCAATGTGGTAACAGTTAGTTGAATATTATCCTTTGCCAGTGTCACTTTAGCACACTCTGTTCTTAACATATTTATTTCAGCATCTTTCAAAAATATTTCCCTATTAAGAATGGCTTTAGTGTCAGAAAAAGTGAGTTCATTTTCCCTAAAATGGATTATCTGTTTCTCAAGTTTGGCCATACCATACTTATGATTAACTAGGTCTTAATGAGTGTGTCTTTGTTCTACTTTCAGTTCATCATAAAGTTTTATTAAAGTTTGTAATTCTTCAAAAACTTTACAAGTAATAGAACATTTAGTAATTTGTACCTCAGGATTGGAGAAAGCCATTAAAGCCATTTCATCTGAAGTTGACTCCTCTTCACCCATAAAACTCCAATCAAAACCCAGCCCATCAATAGCTACCATAGCCTTAGGCTCAGTGATTTCCACAGCCTTGCTCTTATTTTCAAAGCCTCCCTTGTTCTCAAATCTTCCTTTCTTCTCAAAGCATCCCTTGTTCTTGTTCTCAAAACCTCTTCCCTTATCATCCTGCTTCTTTGGTCTTCTACACTCTCTTGAGTAATGACCCTTCATGTGGCAGTTGTAACATTCCACTTTAGACTTGCCACACCCAGCAGGCTCATTACCATTTATGATAATCTTTTTTCCAGTCCTCATTAGCAATTTCTTAGCCCTTATGCTCAGAAGTGAAAGTTGCCACTTTATGTCCATTTCCTCAAGATCATCATCATTGATCTCTTGAATATCTTCAAAAGTCAATATGGAACCATTGTGTTGTGATGTCAGGAAAGCACAACCAATTGTTTCATCTAGAATTGTTTTGGTACTGCTAGAAGTATTGGTAGTACCAAAATTTGTGTTGGCAGTACCTTCTTCTCTACCATCTTTTTCTTCATCTACTATTCTTGAGGTGCTTGGAGATGATACAAAGGCCATATTTCCTGAGTTTGAACCAGTAGTCTTCTTTACTTCATGCTCTACTATTTTGAAGTTGTTGTAGAGATCATTAAGACTCATCTGATCAATATCTGGTTTGTTTTTCCAGACAATTACATGCATGGACCATTCAGAGGGTAAACTCCTAAGGAATTTGGAGTTTAAGTCCTCTTGAGTTATCAACACTTCATGAATGGCTAACTGACTTGAAAGCTTTTGTAGTCTATTGAACATGCTGTCCAAAGACTCATTTGTTTTGGCTGTAAAGTTTTCAAACTGATGTTTGAGGAGAGTTTTCTTGGTGGCATCATTTCCACCAAATCTAGCCACAATAGCTTGAAAAAGGGTTTTAGCACATTTGTACTTGTTGAAGATCAAAAGCTGGTCATTTGGAATAGTCATGAGAAGCATACTTCTGGCTTTAAGATCATTTCTCATTTGGATTCTTTCTTCTGCGGTTGCAGGGTTCACTTGCATGTTTGTTACTATTGCATCGTTTACTGTGGAGGTGGTGATTGTAGGTTTGAATGAGTTTCCTTGCTCAATAATCTCCCAAAGTGCATAGTCTTGCACTTGGAAGTATTGTTCTACCCTCAGTCTCCACATATCAAACTCATTTTGTTTGAGTTATGGAAGTTTTGCAGCCACATTGGTTTGAATGTGTTCAACGTCCATTGTTCTTTTAAATCGTAAATATTAGCCTAGCTCTGATACTACTTGTGAAGGATTATACAAACACTTGGGATGTTAGTCTTAATAATGTGTTTGGGATATTTAGGAATGAATGTGCTTTAGTACGCGGAATTTACTATAACACACTTAAAAGAAACAAAGGTGGTGAATATGTAATAGTGAGTTATAATGAGCAATGAACACAATATGAGTTAACACAAAACGATTCAATATTATTGATGAAATAATACGGATGATCTAACTATCATCAGGATTACAAAGGTAACCTTGAATCTTTGGTTTGTTAAGGATTTGTGAATCAGTAACTAAGTTACTAGAGAGGTTGTTCTGTTTTGGATATTACAAAGGTTATTAGTTGAAGAGATATGTAATAAGGTGACTAAGGGTTCCTTTTTTAGGATAAGGAACCCTTTTACGTGTTGTCAAGTTGCACAATATAATAAGATACTTGGACTTTTCTAGCCTACTGTTAATTACAACTTCCAATGTAAACTACTCTGTATATTCTTCTGCACAACATAGAAGACTGAACTACTTCTACATAACGTGTTACATTGTACAAAGACTAATAATACAACTAAATATCTACAAATAAATATCTATCAACTTGACATTCAACTTGGCAGAACCTTCTTTAACTAGCAGTACCTTCTCACCCAGAAGGTACTGTTAGTACATCTTCAACTTCTTCAAAATCAACTAGCAGGCTCAATACTTCATCTGGCAAGCTCTTTGACTTGAACATTTTATTCCCAATAGTTAGTAAGTCTAGCTTTTTAGAAAAATCTGATATCAATGGCATCTTCGTTATGAAAAAATCCAACAACTATCCCAATGGAGTAATTGTTATTTATTTTAACTACGAAAAATTCTTGAAACATAAACAAGTTAATTTAAGCTTGATAACATAACTAAGCACCTCACAAAGGAATTTTAAATTTACTCAACACTCAAGGGTAAATTTATTGGTACATCACTCAATTGCTCAGACATGATTCACGTTTCTTACCATAAGCTTGTACGAGTATCAAAACAAAAAATTATAACATCAAAGAGGTCTTTTATTCAGGTTTAAGGTTAAGGGTTACGGTTACCTGGCTAATGTGCAAATACTTCATACAAGAACATAATAGCTCGCTAACAGCGAATTCTTGACTAGCTATGCAACGGATGGTCAGTAGATTATACCTTGGTTCGCTAACAACGTTATTTTCATAACGGATGGTCACCAAAACACGCACTAGCTCGCTAGCAACGTTTTTCAACTATTCAAAAACCCAGATGGTCATTAGAACATCCATGCACTACATATGTAAACAAAGCCATCACTAAATCCGGATACTCGAAAGCTAACAACGAATCAAGTAATTGGTAAAGGTAAGGATATGACATGGGAATTATTTGTGATTGGTTTCTTCAAAATAAAAATAAATAACTAAGAATCAAGTCCAAATTTCGTTCCCAACTCTTTATACCTCAAATGATCACTCCACCAAACTTCTTCAATTATTGTTATTCCGCATCTCGTGCTAACTCCTTTCTTCCATAATAGCTAATTGACTATTTTATTTTCATCCATTCATAGATTCATAGCTCATTGGCTATCCATTCCTTTTTTTTTTTTTTAATCACTTCTTTTTCGTCACCCCCACACTTTGGATGAGCACACGCTACAAAAAATACAAATAAGAGTAGCGACCTCCTTTTTCATTGAAACAACACATACACATACAAAGTGTGGTCAACATGTAATCATCAAAAAAAAAAAAAAAAAAAAAAAAAAAAAAAAAACAAAACTAGTTTTGAACTTCAATTGAACTTGATTCGGGTAAGGATAAGGTGTAAGGTGTAAAATCTTTTTGTATTTTTCTGGATTTAATCAAAAGAAAAGATAGGCTGAGAAGGTGTAACTAAGGGTACTAGCGTAAACGTTTAATGCTAACAAATGGGTTCCAAATACTAGGATAACTAACCAATGTGGTCAGCAAAAATATTTTTGTAAACGGAAGGCCATTTGGTGTAAATCCTAATTTGCATCTTATCATTTGAATTATTTTATTACTCGAAAGTAATTTTAATCGTAATGCATAACACATACAAGTTCTAGAATCATCATAATCACCGGCACACTCATAACGAAATATAGAGCATAAGAAATGCTTTATACAAAAAGGCTTAAATCCTCACAATTTAAGGTGGGTTATAACATGTGCTAGCAATAGTTATCAATAGCTCTCCTTACTTGATTAAACTTCAAAAAAATTCAAATAGCCTCATTTTTTACCAATGAATCAATCTATATAACAAATGTGAAGGATTATACAAACACTTGGGATGTTGATCTTAATAATGTGTTTGGGATATTTAGGAATGAATGTGATGTAGTACGCGGAATTTACTATAACACACTTAAAGGAACAAAGATGGTAAACATGCAAACGTGAGTTATAATAAACAATGAACACAACTTGAATAACACAAAATGATTCAATATTATTTATGAAATAATACGGATGATCTAACTATCACCAGGATTACAAATGTAACCTTGAATCTTTGGTTTGTTAAAGGATTTGTGAATTTGTAACTAGGTTACTAGAGAGATTGTGTTGGTTCAGGATGTTGCTAAGTTATTAGTTGGAAAGAGATATTTCTAAGGTGGTGACTAAGGGATCCTTTTATAGGATAAGGACCCCTTATTACAAGTTGTCAAGTTGTGTATTATATTAAGATACTTGGACTTTCTAACCTACTAATTACAACTTTCAATGTAAATCACTCAGTATTATCTTCTGCACAATATGGAAGACTGAACAACTTATACTTAACGTGTTACATTATACAAAGACTAATAATACAACTAAATATCTACAAATAAATATCTATCAACTTGACCTTCAACTTGGCAGGACCTTCTTTAACTAGCAGTACCTTCTCACCCAGAAGGTACTGTTAGTGTATCTTCAACTTCTTCAAAAAGAACTGGCAGGCTCAATACTTCATCTGGCAGGCTCTTTGACTTGAACATTTTATTCCCAACAATCCTCCCCTAAACTTGTTATTTCCTTTAAAATACACAAGTTTCTTATGAATAAAATCCACACCTTGAGGATCTGAGGGAACTCTTCCAAAAACTTTACTCTCTATTCTTCCTTTTTCTTTCACATTGCTCAAAAATGCTCATCAGCAAACTTTGAACAACTTCTGACTTTTCTTCATCTTTATCACATCTTAACCTCTTGGAAATCATGGTTGTAAGAACTTCATAGCTTAGAGGATACTCTTTTTCAGCCAACATAAAGAGCTCAATCCCACTTTGTGTAAAAAGATGATGAACACTGCTAAGACTTAGGAATTCCCATGTGGTTGTAGGATCATGATATGGAAACTTCCAATGAACATCTTTTGGATTAGGATCATACATCCTATTGAACTCTACCCAAAGTTCTTATTCCTTAACATCAGTGTTAGAATTTGTGTCTAGCCTGATTTGATCTAGATTCCACAATTCTTCTAAGTCAGCTCTATCACATGCTCTTATTAGATTCTCAAAGTTTTTGAAGATAGCAGTTTGACCCCCAACCCTGGTTATTTTCCATGACTTTCCTGATCTATCATGGTGAATCTCCCAATCAATAATAGGGTGTCTAGACCTAATTGGATCAGCATGTATAATTGTTGGTAAAGCAATTAACATTTTACTTACTTGCTCTGGATCCAATTCTGCTTCTTGTTTGTTTTGAGCATCTTTCTTTTTCATTGAAGGCTTTGCGTCAGATGGGATTTTGTAGTAACATGTCTTGTAGGCATTTAGATAAAGGAAATGAATTTCTTAAGGAGTTTTCTTCTTCAGTTGAGATTCAGTCCAATTTGCTTGATTTCTTAGAAACTTCTTCATGAAATTCACTTGATCTTTTGGAGATGAGCCGACCTTAAAGCCTCTTTTCTGACTTTCTTGAATCTTTTGAAAAATATCATCCAGAGCTGCTTCTCTATATTTTTTGCTGATAAAAGTTTCAAGCTCTGCTGTTTTCTCTTCAGTATTAAGATTCTTGTCATCCATAATTATGGAAGCTTGACCTCTCACAATTGGAACATTGGCAATAATCCATTGCATCTGTGCATCAAATGTTTCCTGAGCAGCTTGAGTGTCAAGAAGAGTTTGAGCAGCATCCTTTTGCTCTTGCATTTCTGCAAGCAGACTTGAAGCTTCTAAAGCTTTTTGCATTTCATCTTCATGAAGCTTTTTGGATACTTCCTCATCTAAAGCCATCTGCACTTGCTCTCTTTTCTTCAACCTTGTGGGCTTAGGTTCATCATCAACCATAATTTTCTTGCCCTTATCTTTTGGTGTAGGTTCTTGAGATGGAGCAGCAGATTGTTCATCATCAACATATACCTTTCCTTGAACAAACAACCTCCCCTGAGGCTGTGATTCCCTCTTTCTTTTGTACACATGATCAGCAGTACCTTTATAGTCCATAGCCAACAGTCTCTTAATCCTAGCAGGCTCTTTTGAACTAGCAGGCTCTTGCTCTGTACCAGCAGGCTCTTCATTAGATACTTGAGTTCCTTCATGAAATTGAAATTGAGATTCCTCTTCAGCTTCTGAACTACCCATCCTCCCCTTTTTGGAAGAGAGACCCAAACTTTCTGCATCTGATTTTGAAGAACTAGATAAAACCATCTTGGAAGATCTTTTACCCTTGAGCATCTTCACTTCATTCTCCAATTTCTTAACCCTCTTAACTAACTTGATGTTGATCTCAGAAAATTTTGTGTTCTGACTTTTAAGAGCATTTTCTAAGAGCTGCACCTTCTCCTTGAGTTCTTTCAATGTCTGAGAATTCAGAATTTGATGTTGAGGTGATTGGGATGGTGATGCATGATATGATGGTGTTGGTGGTGTTGCAGATGGGACTGGTGATGGGATTGGTGATGAAAGATGAGTTGGTGATATGTAACCAGGTGAAGAAGTTGATGATGGTGAATCAGATGATGGTGTTGGTTCTTCAGCATGTTGTGGTAACATTTCCTCAAACAGTGGTATTTCTTCCCTATTAAAACCAATTTTCATGTTTGAAAACACCTTGTGTGAAAGCTTTGGTGTTTCATAAGGAGAGTGTGGGGGAAGTAACAAATGTTTTGATTTTATAATGATGCATTGAATAAATCTGGGATACATCAAAAACTTTGTTTGGCTATCCACATTTTTAACCTATCCTTCAAAAATATGTTTGGAAAAGTTGAATTTTCTATTTGTTGCCAAGCAAATGAGAGCTGTAGCCATGTTACCACTAAACTGCTCCCATGAGGTTTTCTTTTGGCTTAAACAATGAAGGATTGTATGGATCAAAAATCTCCATTGTGGGGTAAAATGCTTTTTAAGAAAAGTGAGTTTAGTAAAATCCACATTATACCCCATTCTTTCCAAATTTTCAAAAATTTCAGTATCAGGCAATTGACTAATACCATCTGAATCATCCAAATGAAGATGTCTTCTAATGGATGACTCAGTAAGAGTTAAGGTTTTGCCATCCACTTTATCTTTTAACTTCTAGTCCCCATTTTCAAGAGTTTCAACTTTAGCCGTTTTACAAAATTGTAAAATTTGTGATTCATAAATAGTGGGATTTACAAGTAAAGCAAACCTGATGTAAGAATCATTTAGAAAGTCCACTATTTGATGAAACGATTCATTATCCTGAGACTTTTCCAAAAATGCTAACTGGTTGTGACGTTTAACAAAAGATAGATTAGCCATGGTGAAAGTTAATGAAAAACTTGATTAGGATGGTGGGATTTGATGGTGGTACTGGTAGAAGATGAAAGGTGAGTGTTAATTGTGATAAGGACTGATGAAAGGTATTATGAGAGTTTTACTTTTAACCGACAATAAGAAAATTTATAATAAGTAAATGAAAAGGCGGTTAAAAAGATCTTTTATATGAGAAATATAATATAATATAACATCAGTAATTTACAGAATTACCCCAACGGCTAATTTTAACTACCATGCCTAACGGCTATAATTTTTACTGACAGGCTCAACGTTTATCTAGTAGTACCTTTTTACTCTACCAGTAACAAAATTTGATCTACAAGTACCTTTGAAAGAAAATTTTACTTGGCAGTCTCTTTGAAATTTTAGCAAAAATCCCTTATAGTTTTTAGCAAACTATCAGCTATCAACGGATTTGATTTGTCTTTACCAAAAGCCGTTTGCTTATGGACTAGTCAACTATTTACTGTAAAGTATGGTTAGTTAAATACCATATAGTTTTTGGTAAAGTATCAACCATCAACAGATTTGATGTGTCTTTACCATAAGCCGTTTGCTTATGGACTAGCCAGCTCTTAAGTTTGTAAAACTTGGTGAACTGAATACCAATTCCATATTGACCTAAAGATGGTGCAATTTCCTTAGATGGAGGAAATATAAGAGGCAATGATGCTGTGTATCTTGGATGCTTGGTTCAACAAGTGAAATCTTCTATTAGCATGCCTTTGCATTGAAACTTTCCTTAGTTTAATCTAGATAGAACTTTCTCCTTTAGGAATGCTTCATCCCTTCTGAATATATGATCTATTCTTATCATTTTCAACCTCTACATCATCTTGTATGCTCTTGTCTTCTCCTTCCTTTTATTGGATTATCTTCCTTTTCTGGGCTATTATTTCCTCCCCTGAGATTATTACCTCCCCTGAGATGTAAATAACTTTTATTTCCCCCTTTGTTTGGAAGATCTCTTGTTTTGTTATCAACCTGAAATTTGTTAGTTGCAATCTAAAAGAACAAAGTGCAAAGCACTTGTTTTATAGTATTGTAAACATTTAAGTATCAAGAAGAACAAAACAGAGCAAACTTTATACTAGCAGGACCAATTATGAACTGACAGTAACTTTTAACTAACTAACAGTACCATGTTTAAGAGCCAGTACCTTATATTTTATTTACAAAAACACATGTTTTTCAAAGATTAATCATTCCAATACCTCCTACTAGGTATTTGAATCTACCTAAATCAAAAGCTTTGGTGAGAAGGTCTGCAAAATTCTTTTCAGAATCAATTTTGACAACTTGTATTAACCTTTTCTCATTGCAATCTCTTATGAAATGGTGTCTGATTTCAATGTGTTTTGTTTTTGAATGTTGAACTGGATTTTTAATGATACATATAGTACTGCTATTGTTAATGTAAATAATGGTGTTAAGAAAATTGTACCCATAGTCAAGCATTTGATTTTGGATCTAAAGGACTTGCCAACAACAACTTGCACCAGCAACATATTCTGCTTCAGTTGTAGAGTTGGCCACCATTGTTTGCTTCTTGCATTGCCAAGATATGAGTCTGCAGCCAAGAAATTGACATCCACCAGTTGTGGATTTTCTGTCTAGGGTTGCACCAGCATAGTCACTATCAGAATAAGCCACCAAATCAAAAGATGATTCCCTTGGATACCATAGACCCAACCTAGGTTGACCCTTGAGATATCTAAAGATCCTTTTGACTGCTGTGAGATGAGAAACTTTGGGATGTACTTGAAACCTTGCACATACACATACTGAGAACATGATATCTGGTCTTGATGATGTAAGGTACATCAAGGACCCAATCATTGATCTATAATTGTGCAAATCCACATCTTCACCCTCAGCATCTTTGAGTAACCCCTTTTCTGAATCCATTGGTGTACTTGCAACCTTAGAATCTGCAAACTGAAATTTCCTCAGGATCTCTGCTACATACTTATCTTGGCTGATAAATATGCCTTCATTTGATTGTTTCACTTGGAGACCTAGAAAGAAAGTAAGTTCCCCCATGGAACTCATTTCAAACTTACTATGCATAAGTTTTTCAAATTCTACACACAAGTCTTGGTTTGTGGATCCAAAGATAATGTCATCAACATAAATTTGCACCAGCAAGATGTCTTTCTTGGTTCTATTGATGAACAAAGTTGGATCAATCTTCCCTCTTTGAAATCCATTTTCCAATAAATAGAAGGCCAATGTTTCATACCATGCCCTAGGAGCTTGGTGTAGACCATAAAGAGCCTTGGTAACCCTATACACCTTGTCTGGATACTCTGCATCAATGAAGCCTGGAGGTTGAGAAACATACACTTCTTCTCCAATAGTACCATATAAGAAGGCACTCTTGACATCCATTTGGTAAACAGTGAAGCCTATGAAAGAAGCATAGGCCAAAAATAGCCTAATTGCTTCAAGTCTTGCAACTGGAGCAAAAACCTCTACATAATCTATCCCTTCTTCTTGAGTATACCCTTGGGCCACCAATCTTGCTTTGTTTCTGAGCACAATCCCCCTTTCATCTTTCTTATTCCTGAACACCCATTTGGTTCCAATTGCCCAGTGACCTTTGGGCAAATCAACCAGTTTCCAAACCTTCTGAAGCTTGAATTGAAGAAGCTCTTCTTGCATTGCTTCAACCCAACTTGGATCATCTAAGGCTTCGTTAATGTTTTTGGGTTCAGCCTGTGAGAGAAAACATGAAAACAGGCATATGTTGGCAACTTCATGATTCTTTTCTTCATAAACAGATGAGATAAACCCTACTTGGTCTGAAGATGAGACTTGAGTTCTTGTTCTAACACCAGAATCAATGCTACCAATCACATTATCAATGGAGTGATCTTTGAGAATTCTTGTGTTGTGTGTTGTAGGAACTTCATAGGTAAGTGGAAGATTGCTAATCCCCACATCTTCTGGTAAAGAATCATCTGATTGAACATTTATTGGTTCAGCAGTACCAACTTGTGAACTGGCAGTACCATCTGGTGAACTAGCAGTACCATTTTCATTTGCACTACTTTCTTGTTTCTCTTGACCCTGAGTTCCATGATCATCTTCAACACCTTCATTTGTTGTATTTGAAGGTTCTTCATGACTTGAAGATAAATCCAATCCTTTCCAAATTGGCATCCAGATGTAATCTTGATCTTCAAGTGTTTCAACATTGTCTTCAAAACCTGCATTTTCATTAGAATTTGTACCTGTAACAGGCACATAATTCATAGATTCTGAAAGCCTATCAATGTCTAACATCCAATCTGGCCTAATGCCTTTAACATTTGGTAGTTTCTCTTGAAACTCTATGTGCAGATTTTCTTCCACTAGCCTAGTGCAACTATTATACACTCTGTAGGCCTTACTTTGCAAAGAATACCCTATCAAGTAGCCTTCATCAGCTTTTCCTTCAAACTTTCCTAGATGATCTTTGGTATTGAGAATAGTGACATGACATCCAAAAGGTCTCATAAAACTTAAAGATGGTGTTCTACCAAAGAAAAGTTCATAAGGAGTCTTTTTATGGGTTTTAATCACAAGAACCCTGTTCTGCACATAACAAGCAGTACCTACTGCTTCAGCCCAAAATGAAATAGGCAACTTAGAGTCTACTAACATAGTTCTAGCAGCCTCTATTATTGTTCTATTTTTCCTTTCTACTACTCCATTTTGCTGTGGGGTTCTAGCTACACTAAATTCTCTTTTTATTCCTTTTTCTTTGCAAAATTCATCTATAACCCTATTCCTAAATTCTGTCCCATTTTCACTTCTAATTACTTTCACTTTCTTATCAGCTTGGTTTTCTACCTCAGTTATATAAGATTTAAGGATCTCACTAGTTTCATGCTTAGATCTTAAAAAGAAAACCCAAGAAAATCTGCTGTAATCATCAGTAACTACAAGACAATATTTTTTACCATTCAAGCTACTCACATTAGTAGGACCAAAAAGATCCATATGAAGCATGTATAAAGCTTGAGAAATTGAGTTATGGGTCTTGGGCTTACAAGAAGCTCTATGTTGTTTGCCTTTTAGACAATCAACACAGGTTTGGTCATTTTGAAAAATCTTTTTGGGTAAACCTCTAACCAAATGAGGCTTTTGCTACTAGACAAGTTAAACTCTCCTTAGGATCAATGTTCTTTAAATCAACACTGTACATATTGTTCCTTTTTGGGATTTTAAGAAGGATCTGACTTTCATCAGGAATTTTAAAATCAGAAGAAAGAACCATACATTCATTGTCAGTAAAGAGAACATTGTTCTTTTTGTCACACATTTGTGAGACACTAAGGAGATTAAACTGAAGCTCTTTCACAAAGTACACATTTTCAAAATCTAATTTACTGGTTTTGATTGTACCTTTACCAGTAATCTTTCCTTTGATTCCTCCCCCAAAGGTAACATATCCTCCATCAAATGATTTGAAGTCTGTGAGGTAAGACATGTTGCCTGTCATGTGCCTTGAACATCCACTATCTACATATCCTTGATCAGAAATATCATTTGAATGTTCCTGCACATATATAAACATATTAGTTTCCTTGGGGTACCCAAGCCATAACTGACTTGGGTTTGCCTCTTGCATCAATATAATCAAACCTTTTTAGGACTGTTGATGCAACTTTTGATTGGAGTGGTCTCCATATCCAACATGCTGAGGACTTAACAGCATTTTCCCTTTTAATCCATTTTGTGGTCCTTGGTCTATCAGTACCAATTTTGGCAGTACCATTTGGTCTAGCAGGACCTTTTGGTTTTGGTCTCCAATCTTGTGTTTTGACCACATATTTCTTTTCAATGGGACTTTTCACAACTCTTGGTGCATGTTTGAAAGTATTTCTTGCACCCTTAGTAGTTGGTTTTGAATTAACAGGCTTATTTGGTCTAACAGTATGATTAACTCTTGGTGTGTTAGACTTAACAAAACTTTTTATGGGGTTTGTTCCATTTGTTTTAGACCTTGATGTACTCCTAGAAACCCAGTTGTTACAATAAGCATGAGTATGATTAAAACTACCACAGTAATAGCAGGCCTTATTGTACATAACAAAATCATCACCAAGTTGGTGTGACTTAAGATTGTTCCAATTTCTCTGGCTACCTCTAGGTTTGCTATTACACTTAGCACAACATTCAACTGTTTTCAGAACAGTTTTAGCCTTTGTCTTAATCTCTACACTTTTAGGACTGGGTGGTCCTACTTTGTTTCCTTTGTTTGAAACAGTCTCTTTTTCCTCATCATCAGATGTCCAATCTTCAATAATTGGAGCATCTGAGCTCTTATCAGTGAGCACCTTTTTGTTAGAGAGTGAAGCAACACTAGTACTCTCAAAAGGTTTATTGGTGAATTCATGTAAACCTGATTCTGCAAGATCTAATCCTGGGGGACAAGGGATTCCTCTGTAAGGAGGTGGACAAGTCTTGTATCCAATCCCAGATTTGATTCTCTTGTTCATTTGATTTTCAACTATGCTTCTAGTACAGTCAGAAGCAGTTTCTAATGTGGTAACAGTTAGTTGAATATTATCCTTTGCCAATTTCACTTTAGCAAACTCAGTTCTTAACAGGTTTATTTCAGCATCTTTCAAAAATATTTCCCTATTAAGAATGGCTTTTGTGTCAGAAAAAGTGAGTTCATTTTAACTAAAATGGATTATCTGCTTTTCAAGTTTGGCCATACCACACTTATGATTAACTAGGTCTTGATGAGTATTTCTTTGTTCTACTTTCAATTCATCATAAAGTTTTATTAAAGTTTGTAATTCTTCAAAAACTTTACAAGTATTAGAACATTTAGTAATTTGTACCTCAGGATTGGAGAAAGCCATTAAAGCCATTTCATCTGAAGTTGACTCCTCTTCACCCATAAAGCTCCAATCAAAACCCAGCCCATCAATAGCTACCATAGCTTTAGGCTCAGTGATTTCCACAGCCTTGGTCTTGTTCTCAAAGCTTCCTTTCTTCTCAAAGCTTCTCTTGTTCTTGTTCTCAAAACCTCTTCCCTTATCATCTTGCTTCTTTGGTCTTCTACACTCTCTTGAGTAGTGACCCTTCATGTGGCAGTTGTAGCACTCCACTTTAGATTTGTCATACCCAGCAGGCTCATTACCATCTATGATAATCTTCTTTCCAGTCCTCATCAGTAATTTCTTACCCCTTATGCTAAGAAGTGAAAGTTGCCACTTTATGTCCATTTCCTCAAGATCATCATCATTGATCTCTTGAATATCTTCAAAAGTCAATATGGAACCATTGTGTTGTGATGTCAGGAAAGCACAACCAATTGTTTCATCTAGAATTGTTTTGGTACTGCTAAAAGTATTGGCAGTACCAAAATTTGTGTTGGCAGTACCTTCTTCACCACCATCTTTTTCTTCATCTACTATCCTTGAGGTGCTGGGAGATGACACAAAGGCCATATTTCCTGAGCTTGAACTAATAGACTTCTTCACTTCATGCTCTACTATCTTGAAGTTGTTGTAAAGATCATTAAGACTCATTTGATCAACATCTGGTTTGTTTTTCCAGACAATGACATGCATGGCCCATTCAGAGGGTAAACTCCTAAGAAATTTGGAGTTTAAGTCTTCTTGAGATATCATCACTTCATGAATGGCTAACTGACTTGAAAGCTTTTGTAGTCTATTCAACATGCTGTCCAAAGACTCATTTGTTGTGGCTGTAAAGTTTTCAAACTGATGTTTGAGGAGAGTTTTCTGAGTTTTCTTGGTGGCATCATTTCCACCAAATCTAGCCACAATAGCTTGAAAAAGGGTTTTAGCACATTTGTACTTGTTGAAGATCAAAAGCTGGTCATTTGGAATAGTCATGAGAAGTATACTCCTGGCCTTAAGATCATTTCTCTTTTGGATTCTTTCTTCTGCGGTTGCAGGGTTCACTTGCATATTTGTTACTATTGCATCATTTACTGTGGAGGTGGTGATTGTAGGTTTGAATGAGTTTCCTTGTTCAATGATCTCCCAAAGTGCATAGTCTTGCACTTGGAAGTATTGTTCTACCCTCAGTCTCCTCATATCAAACTCATTCTGTTTGAGTAATGGAAGTTTCGCAGCCACATTGGTTTGAATGTGTTCAACGTCCATTGTTCTTATAAATCGTAAATATCAGCCTTGCTCTAATACCACTTGTGAAGGATTATACAAACACTTGGGATGTTGATCTTAATAATGTGTTTGGGATATTTAGGAATGAATGTGATGTAGTACGCGGAATTTACTATAACACACTTAATGGAACAAAGATGGTAAACATGCAAACGTGAGTTATAATAAACAATGAACACAACTTGAATAACACAAAACGATTCAATATTATTTATGAAATAATACGGATGATCTAACTATCACCAGGATTACAAATGTAACCTTGAATCTTTGGTTTGTTAAAGGATTTGTGAATTTGTAACTAAGTTACTAGAGAGATTGTGTTGGTTTAGGATGTTGCTAAGTTATTAGTTGGAAAGAGATATTTCTAAGGTGGTGACTAAGGGATCCTTTTATAGGATAAGGACCCCTTATTACAAGTTGTCAAGTTGTGTATTATAATAAGATACTTGGACTTTCTAACCTACTAATTACAACTTTCAATGTAAATCACTCAGTATTATCTTCTGCACAATATGGAAGACTGAACAACTTATACTTAACGTGTTACATTGTACAAAGACTAATAATACAACTAAATATCTACAAATAAATATCTATCAACTTGACCTTCAACTTGGCAGGACCTTCTTTAACTAGCAGTACCTTCTCACCCAGAAGGTACTGTTAGTGTATCTTCAACTTCTTCAAAAAGAACTGGCAGGCTCAATACTTCATCTGGCAGGCTCTTTGACTTGAAAATTTTATTCCCAACAACAAAGAAAATAACTAGAACATCAAGGGCGAACCTAACTCTAGTCACTCGAATCCCAAAATTCTACTAAAAACTTAAAAATTTAAAAATTAAACCAATTTTTCATATTTTCTTCCTTCCCCCAAACTTAAGTTTTGCATTGTCCTCAATGTAATAAAATGAACTTAAAAGTAAAGGAAATGGGAAAAATCTAGAAAGAAAAAAATAAAAATAAAAATACTACCCGGAAAAAAAATTCGCATAGGCATATTTGGACTGCATTATGAAAGATATCCAGCTGTTATAGAAGGATATAGTGATGCTAATTGGATATGTGACATAAAGGATTCTAGATCGACTTGTGGATACGTATTTACACTAGGAGGGGCAGCTATATCTTGGAAGTCTTCCAAGCAAACTGTTATAGCTAAGTCCACGATGGAATCAGAATTTATCGCGTTAGATAAATGCGGACAAGAGGCGGAATGGCTATGTCAATTCGTAGAGGACATACCAAGGTGGCCTAAACCGGTAACGGCCATTTGTATACATTGTGATAGTCAATCGGCAATTGGCAGAGCTCATAACATAATGTATAATGGAAAGTCCAGACATATCCGTCGTCGACATAATTCGATATGACAACTACTCTCAACAGGAGTTATCTCAATTGACTATGTGAAGTCAAAGGATAACATCGCGGATCCACTTACGAAAGGCTTAAGCAGAGAGTTAGTTAGTAAGTCGTCTAAAGGAATGGGACTAAAGCCCTTGAAGGAATGAGTTTCTATGAAGGAAAACCTAACCCAGTTAACTGGAGATCCCAAGATTTGGGTTCAATAGGACAACCTAATCATAGAAATGTGGGGGAAGTCACGTCAATGTGGGGGAGTTACTAAATATTGTAACTTCCTAGTCCATTCCTATAACAAATGTGACTTGTTGAGAGGTTAAACATATAGCTCTTATGATTCAGGATGAAATCATAAAGCATAATGATTCAAGATAAAATCACAAAACATATGTTTTTAATGATTCAAGATGAAATCACCTATGTGAGAGAGAAGTGAGGTCGCTTCGAAAGGAATTGTGGGGGGCGCGATTCCTAAGAGCTCTTGCAGAACCAGGCTAGTGTTCATGAACATAACGAACACGACTATGAGGACTTGACAATGTCAGGGAGAGTCTTGTGTGAAATGTAATGTCGTCTACATAAACAGAGGCTGAGTTCAAGGACATCGCGTCTACTCAGACCTAGGAGACTAAGTACATCTCACAAGGGAAGATTCAAAGGATCACACCCACCTATCCTATGCAGGACTTAACGACAAAAATTTCACCGAAACTTTCGTATGTTTTCGACCGATCTCCATTCATGTGGGGGGTTGTTGGAAAATGGGTTTTGCGAAATGAGTTTTTGCAAATTTTGGATACTATTTAATATATTTATATGTTATATATATTTATATTTCTTGGTGGCTTTGCGTTCTCCTTGAAGAGAACTTCGCAACGAGCTAAAGTATGTCCAAAATAGAGTTAATATGAATGAGATATCGTGTCTTAAAGTGAGGCATTTGAAACACAAAAAAATGGAAAAGGGGAGAGTATCCCACATCGCCCAAAACAAGAAGTGAAAGCTTTTTATAAGGAAATCTTGGTATTGGCTATAAAATTCTTTTAGTTGGGTTTTACTCCGTGATGCGTGCGATGTGTCGTTGCGGTTTAGCAGTATTAATGCCTACTCAAGTTTTAAATTTATATTTAGCCGACTTATCAATAACACACACACTTAACGAGCAGTGTACCCGGTCAGTATGAATATAATGGTAAGTAAAGTGTCGATCACTAAGAGTGGAACGTATTATCTAGTTATTCTAATCAGTATTTTAATATATTAAGTTAGCAATACAACCTAATCTAACGCAAAGGGGTTCAGCCTGAGAGACTGGCACGATTTGGTTGCAATTAAATAATAAACTAAACCAATAGGCACGAATCAACAAGTAGCACACACGTACACAGATAAATACTTGAGACAATAATAAGGCTGTCCTGATAGATAAGTAGTTTGTCACTTGTTTTATTGTTAGTTTTATATGAAGTGTATAGTTCGATGCAACGCACCGAGATTAAGTCCTTTCTCGTTGGTTCTAATCTTATCAGCGAGTAAACCCTTAATGATTACTTATGACTATCCTATTTATCTTTCTTCCTACTTTTCTACAGATGATAGAATGCATAGGCGATCTAATAAATAGGCGAGGGCAGAGGCATGGCGACCCGATCAACGCTCAGCTAGACACAGAGGTTATCAATGCACTAATAAAAGTCACCAAAGACATCAACATATAAACTTTAATTAATGAGAAAGCAGTTTTAAGAGAGTGCAATCTTTCCGTTGTCACATTACACAAGCCACCAATCTTGATGAATTAAAGTTTACTAACACAATAAAACAAAACTACTTAATGAATTAAAAACATGCAGCACCTTCTTACAGCTCTTGTATCTTCGTTTGGGTGTGTCTTGTGCTGCTGCCTTGACTGAATTCGTCCTAGGTTTCTGTACTTCGGTCTTCTGTCTAAACTTCGGAACTCTTAATTCGTCTGGTCTTTGGGGTATTTATAGTTTCTGTCTGAGGGTAAGATGCGGCGCATCTAGTAAGTAGATGCGGCGCATTGACTTAACTTCGCGTGGGGTCCAAGATTATAATATTCAGGAATATTCGTACACCGCCAGAAGATGCGGCGTAACTCCATTTATAGATGCGGCGCATGTCCTCTTGTATCTTGGATCGTATCTGGTGAAATATTGATAGTGATGCGCCGTATGTGATAAGCAAGATGCGGCGCATCTGGAGCAGAATGTCTTGATCTTGTACATTTCAGTAGACTCTTAACTTCTTGCATGTTTTGCTCCATAATTAGTCCAAAATTGCCAAGTTTCACCAAATGCTTGTTTTTACCTGAGAATTACAAAAGTAAACGATTAAGTATCAATCCTCATACATAATATAATAAAACAAGTCAAATTATTAGGATAAATGATAGTAATAAAATGTACTTATTTGAGTTCATCAAATATTCCCCCACTTGAACTTTACTTGTCCCCAAGTAAACCTTAGAATTAATCTTATGAAAATGTATCCTAAAATATATTAGGATTTATTTTATATTTAAGCATGTATTCATTTTTGTCATAATCACACAACTAAACACTTAACGAATTAGAAGTTAGATAAAATAATTTGATAAGAGCAAATCTAATCGTTTAACTGTCCAGTCGTGACGAATATTCTATCATAAGCTTGGCAAGTATACACATCTCCCCCACTAAAGCCAAGGAATAACAAGTCTAAAGCGGTAAAAAGGGTTTTGAGGTTTAAGGGTTAATCATTCTTAATCTCTATCGATCTCAAATTCCAGAAAAGTCGACAAAATCACAAATACATGATCGAATACACGAACACGATACTTGCAATTGCTCAAATCCTTAACTCGAATAGGCTAAAGATAGGTCCAAACTTCACCAATAATAATATATCAAAAAGGGCGACAAAATCATAAATACATAGCCGAATCCACGACTACGATACTTAAGATTGCTCAAATCCCTAATCTCAATAAATCAAAGGTTTGGTTGGATAAAGAATAATAAAGGGTATGGATAATATTTGGGATATAAATTGGTGTAAAATGAAAAATAAACAAAACAAATAAATTAAAATCCTAAGTGTGGTTAATCACTATCCCAACCATCCCATGAATAAGACTCATATCATAGAATAACTCACGCTTTAACACTTGAAACACACGCTTTAGGTAGACACGAATTATACTCAAAAAGATCTTAATCAAAGAATAAACCTTAGTTGGCGTTCCCATAACGGCCAACTCCCATTCAATCCATAGATATAATATACAACAACTAGTGGTGATATCGACCACTTACATAACTTTACATCGTTGGTTAAAACAAACATCCAACTTTTTTTTTTTTTTTTTTTTTTTTTTTTTTTTTTTTTTTTTTTTTTTTAATCATAAACATAGATGTGCAAAATTTCACCACATCACCAAAATGATAATTCTGGATATTTTTTCCATACTTTTTATAACTTCAGAAATAACGGTAATAGTGAAAGTAGTAAACACACGAAAAATAAACTCAAAGTTATACAATATTTACTTTCACTCCAATTGCATTGTGCAATTTCCCGACCTAACTATAGATAATGAATTACGCACGCGAACACAGGTAATGTAAGGAAACACACTTTGCCTATAGCAATTAACCAACCACGGATTCTAATCTACAGGGTAGGCTAAGGTGTAAGGGTGTAACGAAACATTTTAACAAAGGTGTAAGAAACGAAAGGAATGGCTCTGAGTGTTTTTCTAGGGGTATCTTACTCTAAAAGTGAGAGTAACAAAAGGGTTTATACGGGGGTTAACTAACCAGTGTAGTTAGCTAATAACACATAACATATAAGGCTATTTGGGTGTAATCCTAGAAATTTTACCAATTTAGACAAGTCATTCCAATTATATAAATAATACTTATTATGGTGGTCTCGAATAGTATACAAGCCAAGTTCTAAAGTTTACAAGTCACCGGCACACTCATAGATTTGTGAATTTTGAAAAATCACAATTTTTGAAAATAACGTCATGTGTGCAGCTATGCAACTTAGACTTTAAACAAAAACATGCTAAAAAATTTAAATTTTGATATATTAAGCACATTTTAAGCATATTTTGAAAGTTTAGGACAAGTAAGTGTTAAGTGTTCTAATTCTCCAATCCCCCCACTTAAGTTAAACAACGTCCTCGTTGTTTGTATAAAAGGTTAAAAACTGGAAAATAAAAGAATTAGAACAGAAAAACTCCCCTGAGATTTGCTCGGTATGATCCTCCATTTTGTATAAGAGCAAAAATTATCTTTCTTGTGGATTAGAACGATTAAGCTTCATAATTGATGTATCCACAGGGAATGCAGGAATCTATAATACCACCAAGGCTTTAAAACACACCTAAGTTAAGAAAGGTTCAAACTTGCATAATACATTAGTAGTTAGATAAAATAAAACATAAAAATTAAAAATGAAAATCATCAGGTCAGTCGATGCGCCGTATCTTATTGAAGAAGATACGCCGTATCGAGCCTGGAATAAGTACGGATCAGAATAGAAGATGCACCGCATCCTTAACCAGGGATGCGCCGCATTAAAATAAACTGATAAAAAGTTTTAAAGTCGAAAAGTAAAAATGCAGAAAAATAAAGATATGACCATTGCAGGAGATGTGTCGCATCTTGGGATTGAGATGCGCCATATCTTCTGCGGGCCTGACTGACTCAATACAAAATCAAAAAATAAAATAAAATAAAAGATAAGCATGGGTTGCCTCCCACGAAGCGCTTGTTTTTGTTCGAGTCACGAGCCTGACTCCACCCTTATTTACTGTGTAATAGGGTGTTGTTCCCCCCACTTGGGATCAAGTGCGGGTGATAATAGCAATAAACACAAAAAGAGTGTAAATTTGCTATTAAAGATGGAAGAAATACATAAAGATCATACCTTGGCAATATATGTACATCTTCCCTATTCTTACCCGATTTGGTTGATAAATTGGATGACTTGACCATTCCATCTGAAAGAGTAGTGTGTTGAGGAAAAATGAGTCTCCTTTCTTCTTGGTTAGTCTCTTTGGTAGTAAGGCGTCCCTTGACTTCCGCAGAAGATGAGAAAAGGTCTTTGGCAAGTAAAAGTTCGAGTTCCTCAATATACTTCATAGGGTCGAAATCATCATCTTCATCAATCATAGCAATGTTTAAGAGCTCATCACCAAATTCTTCCTCGAGCTCCACCAAATACGGGTTGATCACAGGTGCTTCATGTGCTTCACTAGGTAGTGTAATAAATTTGACCTCATCATTCTTATGTTTTGCAACCTGTTCAGGAAAACTAGCAAGATTATTAGTAACGGGATTAATAATATTAAATAAATTTGTACCACTATGTGTTGTAAGTGACTCCAATTTATCTTGTGAATCTCCATCTTCAACTAGTGGTCTTGCAATTTCAGCATCGTCCCGAATTTCATTCTTAAATAAGTAATCCCAGATTTCTTCAAAATCCCTCGTTGGGTCAAAATCTGGTTGAGGTATGTCATCATAAACTATGGCGTCAAATGGTTCGAAATCAAAATTAGAATACTTTTCATCTTCATCCGTTGGATTGTCTAATGGTGGTAATACGATTGCAGAATATTCTTCAACGTAAGGTTCCGTATACACATCATCTTGTGCAATCTCCGGAGAAAAAGTACTATCAAGAACAATTGCCGGAATTGGTTTCACGGTATATGAATCTTCTTCATCATCATTTGACATACACCAAGTGTGTTGAAACGGCAACCTATTTCTTTCTTTCTTTGACTTAACCATTTCCAGTAACAAGTATTCTTCCATTGTAATATCCGGATCGTCCATCTTCCTGAAATAAAACTTACTCGTGCAAAAGAAGAGTGAAACAATCAAAGTAAAATAAAAGTTGCTGATATCAGCTGATGATGCGCCGTATCCTATAAATGGGGTA
The DNA here is from genome assembly GCA_021014915.2 of Artemisia tridentata subsp. tridentata. Classification (NCBI taxonomy): domain Eukaryota; kingdom Viridiplantae; phylum Streptophyta; class Magnoliopsida; order Asterales; family Asteraceae; genus Artemisia; species Artemisia tridentata. The sequence continues at coordinate 408,424,960 of CP139509.1, forward strand.
CACCGTATCTTAATTCTTTTAAAATAAATCAGACTTTTATTCAGAAAAGCAATACGCCGCGCTCGATAAATCAAATGCGCCGTATGTTTTAATTATCAAAAATCGATATACTTATTAAAATTAAATGCGTCGTATTAACAAAAGTTAATGCGCCGTATTTTCGTTACGTTTCAAAATACAAGATTTTTGATTCAGAAGATACGCCGTATCGATAGAGATCGATGCGTCGTATCTGTTTAATAATTCGAAAACTGTTTTTAATTAAAATAATAGATACGCCGTATCTGCTAAAGCAGATGCGTCGTATGGCGTTAACGTTTAGAAAAAATTTTTATCAAAAACAGAGACGCCGTATCTTGGGGAAAAGATGCGTCGTATCGAATTAATTAAACGCGTTGTATTTTATAAAAATTAAACGCAATACGCCGTATCTGAGAGATCAGATGCGCCGTATCGTTCGATTTAGCTCACTACAACGATAGCAGTATGCAGAAAATACGAAAAATAAAAACAAATAAAACACACGAAAATAAACACAAATAAAAGCAAACAAATAACACACAAAAACAGAAAATATGCAAAATATTACAATGAATGCAAATTAATCTAATACACAACAGAATTAGCGGTTAGATAAAAAAATTAAAGACCTAATTAAAATACTAATCAAATTAACAGATAATAACAATTCACTCCCCGGCAGCGGCGCCAAAAACTTGATGCGTGCGATGTGTCGTTGCGGTTTAGCAGTATTAATGCCTACTCAAGTTTTAAATTTATATTTAGCCGACTTATCAATAACACACACACTTAACGAGCAGTGTACCCGGTCAGTATGAATATAATGGTAAGTAGAGTGTCGATCACTAAGAGTGGAACGTATTATCTAGTTATTCTAATCAGTATTTTAATATATTAAGTTAGCTATACAACCTAATCTAACGCAAAGGGGTTCAGCCTAAGAGACTGGCACGATTTGGTCGCAATTAAATAATAAACTAAACCAATAGGCACAAATCAGCAAGTAGCACACACGTACACAGATAAATACTTGAGACAATAATAAGGCTGTCCTGATAGATAAGTAGTTTGTCACTTGTTTTATTGCTAGTTTTATATGAAGTGTATAGTTCGATGCAACGCACCAAGATTAAGTCCTTTCTCGTTGGTTCTAATCTTATCGGCGAGTAAACCCTTAATGATTACTTATGACTATCCTATTTATCTTTCTTCCTACTTTTCTACAGACGATAGAATGCATAGGCGATCTAATAAATAGGCGAGGGCAGAGGCATGGCGACTCGATCAACGCTCAGCTAGACACAGAGGTTAACAATGCACTAATAAAAGTCACCAAAGACATCAACATATAAACTTTAATTAATGAGAAAGTAGTTTTAAGGGAGTGCAATATTTCCGTTGTCACATTACACAAGCCACCAATCTTGATGAATTAAAGTTTACTAACACAATAAAACAAAACTACTTAATGAATTAAACACATGCAGCACCTTCTTACAGCTCTTGTATCTTCGTTTGGGTGTGTCTTGTGCTGCTGCCTTGACTGAATTCGTCCTAGGTTTCTGTACTTCGGTCTTCTGTCTAAACTTCGGAACTCTTAATTCGTCTGGTCTTTGGGGTATTTATAGTTTCTGTCTGAGGGTAAGATGCGGCGCATCTAGCAAGTAGATGCGGCGCATTGACTTAACTTCGCGTGGGGTCCAAGATTATAATATTCAGGAATATTCGTACACCGCCAGAAGATGCGGCGTAACTCCATTTATAGATGCGGCGCATGTCCTCTTGTATCTTGGATCGTATCTGGTGAAATATTGATAGTGATGCGCCGTATGTGATAAGCAAGATGCGGCGCATCTGGAGCAGAATGTCTTGATCTTGTACATTTCAGTAGACTCTTAACTTCTTGCATGTTTTGCTCCATAATTAGTCCAAAATCGCCAAGTTTCACCAAATGCTTGTTTTTACCTGAGAATTACAAAAGTAAACGATTAAGTATCAATCCTCATACATAATATAATAAAACAAGTCAAATTATTAGGATAAATGATAGTAATAAAATGTACTTATTTGAGTTCATCACTCCCAAACCTACGTGCGCGCGCGCATTGGGGGTGCATACTTTTGAGCCAAAATGGGTTCGAAGCTTCTGAACTCATGCGAGCCCGCGCGACCTGCGGGCACAAATGCAGCTCCGAAACTTCGCCTACGTGCGTATCTTTTTGCTGCAAATTCGTGATTCATTTTTCCAGTTTCTGTAAATCTATTTTAGGAATAGATTTAGACTTTGTGAAGAAATCTTTACAGAATATTTTGTGTAAATAAATGATATCAAATCGTGTTTATTGTTTTAACAGATTTGCATATTGTTTATTTTTAGCTGATATTTAGTCTTGATGAGCAAGATAGGTTTAGGCTATAAAATAAACATCTTCTCATTCAGTTTTCGATATCCAGAAAACGCAACTCATACCAGACGATTTCCAGCAGTCCTTCGATTAGAAACACGCAAGATTTTCCGTGATCTTTCCGGCAAGTTTGTCACGTCCGGCTATACATTAGCTTTGGCAGTTGTACCTTGGGAAACAGACGACGAATCTGTTTTAAGGGAATCGTGTTAAACACGAGCCTCGTGCCTTGACCGACCTTTACTGCTTTCGTTTAAATTTCGTTCATAGTGTCTGTCTTCTGCTTCTACTCCTTGCTGTCTGTTATTTAATTTTCTGTTATTTATATTCTGTTATTTATTGTAATCGGATTTTATTAATAAAAAGTGTACACCGTTTCTCACAATTTGTATGGAAGAATACTATGAAGATGCGAAGACGGGGACATTACGTTGTCAGCATGTGTATCACGCGCAATGCATTAAGAGTTGGTTGACATGTAAGAATAAATGTCCAGTGTATAGGGCTTACTCCGAGCATTGTTGTATATAGATAGACATATGTTTACTAGCAGTATTATCAATTGTTTTACAACTTTTACTGTAGGTTTTGAGTTTAATTGAGTTCTTGAGATCGTATTGTAATACATTCTTTTGACACTGAATGATATATAAGTCCAAAAAGATACATCATTTGTTTTTCTATGAAATATTTGCTATTGTTTTACAATCAGTTTGTAGTTTGATCGAATTCATTAGATTAATAGTAATACGCGTAGTGCTAGTAATATACTCTAAGTGCAGAAAACTGTTCCCCAAATATAACTACAAAAAGATATGTAATTTGCTTTGCTTGAACTCGTATATATGGTATACTACATTTTGTAGTGGCGAACCCAAAAAACACCAGGGGTTATGATACTTGATTGTTGATATCAAAGACGTTGATACTCAAGTTAACGATTTTTTTTAATGGGAACTTCACGAATTTGTTTCTTTAGAGGTGGCAAATTGAGTTGATTTAATTACAAATGAGCACATTTGGTAATTAACCGGTAAAAACCAAGTTAGCTCTTCATACAAATCGTCGCGGGTCGGGTCCACTGTTAAACATTTTGTTAGAATTTAATAATCATGACATGTTCATATATTAATCTATGAATCATCATACACGTTGCGGAAGCGTAGGATCTATTTTAACAAATAAAAGATTAACCGAAAAATAAAGTAACGTACCTTTTGATTCTAGCAAGAACAAGAATCAAACTTCAAATCTTCTTCCTTAATGTCAAGAATGGATTGACGAGATACTCGTTACCGTTTTGTATCTCAATCCAAGAATATCAATTATAATGAGTTGATACCACAATCTTGTACACACGTACTATAACCGAATTAATGAGATTGCTAGATCTTGAAAAACACAAAATAAACCAAATCAATTTTGTTTATAAAACAAAGATGGATCGACCATTTGAGGGTTTAGTTTGATCGACCAAAATAAAAGAAGAAGAGAAAAGAGATCTAAGGTTATAGTAAGAGTGTAAAAGTTAAAGAATGAATAACCCTAGCCTTGTATTTATAGATGAGAAATCTTGGAGAACAAGTTGGCTAAGGAATGGGTTTCCTAAGCCCATACGACTGGCCATGCATTCCCTAGGGGATTCCGGAAGCTTCTTGATCCTCTAATTTCATCTATAGTCCTTCTCTTATTCCCTAACGATCGTTAGTCAATTCCCGTTAACTACTTAACGTCCGTTAGTCGTTACTTTTGTGTTTTAACAATTAAATACATAACGGTTTATATATTAATTATTGTACATTAATTCCTCATACGTAATGTGTGCAATCCCGTGGTCCCGAGTTCGATTCTAGATATACACACATTAATATTTGTCCATAAAAACTAACAGCTCCCACTTGGACATCTATTAATAGTGTAATGACATTGGTTAGCGTCTAGCAACACGCCAATGCCCCTAGTACAACTCAGGTGGTGGTCTCCTGGAAAAACCATTCGATGATTCATCATCATACTTATCCTTTTGTTTCTAATACTACGTCAATAAAGATATGGATCTTAGTCATTCTTTATTAACCATTCTGTTTCTCGTTGTTTCTGATTGAGCAAGATTACCAAATCATCTGAACGTATTCCAGATAGATCTTGGGTGTGGCCACACAAACATCTTGTCAACCCTACGAGGGGCCCAGCAGTATTAAACTTCAAAACAAATTTGAAGGAACAAATTCTCTCTTGACTACGAGCATAACCCATGAACTTTGCAACACTCCTGAAAACAATCCTTATAGCTACCAGTAACGTATAGCGGTAAATTGCTTCACAGAAATGCACTACATCCATGACAGTTATCTGGTATCTCAAGTCTGAGGATAACTATATATACATGATTTACTTGATGACAAGATCCATAAAGCAAACTCATGAAGTCGGGATAAGTCCTATATTCAATTCATTGAATATCATGTGAAATTGGCATGTCAACGCATCAATATACTTTCAAGTATATTCTTCCAATACTCAGATTTGTCTTAATTTAATGATATTCCCATATCATTAATCGACAACGGACAATTTAGAATAATCAATATATTCAAGGATTAAACATGCAAATACAAGATATATTATTAAGAAAATGATAATCAAACATAACAAGTATTTTATTTCATTAAAATAATAATTGTTCATAACATCCCATTATCCAAACACTAATCACATATGGGCATGAAACTACTAGCTAAACGAAGTCCTATGCCTTCAGCATGTTGATAAAGCTTTCCACCAGGTAAAGCCTTCGTTAAAGGATCAGCTAGGTTATTATATGTGTGAACTTTGAGTAACTCAATTTCACCTATCTCCACTTGTTCTCGAACATAGTGATATTTAATCGGGAAATGTCTGGTGCCTTTCATGATTCCAGGTTCATTGGAAAATGTAATTACGGCTGAATTATCACAATACATCTTTATAGGTTTTTCGATTGAGGGCATAACTCCAAGCCCTGAAACGAACTTCCTAATCCAGACAGCTTCCATTGCAGCTTCTGAAGCAGCAATATACTCACTTTCTGTGGCAGACATCACTATGGTACTCTACTTCTTGCTCTTTCAATCCACAGCTCCTCCATTAATGACAAAGTCATAACCCGTCTAAGACTTTGTATCATCTTTATCACATTTCCAGGAAGCATTACAGTAACCTGTAACACCAAGTTCTGCTTCTGGTTTTCCCCCATATACTAAAAACATATCTCTTGTAGCTCTCAAGTACTTAAGAATATGTTTAACAGCAGTCCAGTGGAGTTCACCTGGATTCTGTTGATATCGACTGGTTATATTTTGAGCAAACGCCACATCAGGCCTTGCGCATCTCACCGCATACATTATAGATCCCACAGCCGAAGCATAAGTGACTCTCTTCATGCATGTCACCTCTTCAGGTGTTGAAGCACATGCTTTGCTACTTAAGCCATGATTCTCTTGCATTGGCAAATATCCCTTCTTGGAATTTTTCATATTGAATCTCTTCAATATTTTATCAATGTAAGCACTTTGGCTTAATCCAATCAACCGCTTTGATCTATCTCTATAAATCTTGATTCCCAGAATGTATGCTGCATCTCCTAAATCCTTCATGGAAAAACATTTCCCAAGATAGGCTTTAACCTCTTTCAATCTTGGAATATTTTTACCCATGATTAATATGTCATCAACATATAGGACTAGAAAAATAACATCACTCCCACTAGCTTTGTGATAAACACATGGCTCATCCAGATTCTGAGTAAACCCAAACTTTTTGATTTCTTCATCAAATCTCTTATTCCATGAACGTGATGCTTGCTTCAATCCATAAATGGATCTTTGAAGTTTGCATACACGGTTTGGAAATTCTGGATTCACAAACCCCTCAGGCTACGCCATATAGATGTCTTCATCTAGGCGACCACTTAAGAAGGTGGTTTTGACATCCATTTGCCAAATCTCATAATCATAGTACGCTGCTATGGCTATGAGAATCCTAATAGCCCTTATGTCCGCTACAGCAGAAAAAGTCTCCTCGTAGTCAACACCATATGTTTGGGTAAAGCCTTTAGCTACCAAACGGGCCTTATAGGTGTGTACATTTCCATCCATGTCAGTTTTATTCTTGAAGACCCACTTACTTCCAACTACTTTGGCATTGGAATGAAGGTCTACTTCAATCCATACTTCATTATCTTTCATGGATTTCATTTCTCTATTCATAGCAATCTGCCATTTATCCTTTTTAGGATCATTCATGGCAGCTCTATGATTAGCAGGTTCTTTAAGATCCCCTAATATAGTCTCCTCAACTTCTACGTTAAGACATAGACGTTCAGGTGCTTTCACAGTCCTTGCAGATCTGCGAATGGGAACAACTTCAGGTGGAGGACCCAGACTTTCAGGTTCCACAGGAAGTTCGCTAGTGTTTTCAGAAGGTAATGTATCCTCTTGATCATCTTCCAGATCATAGATCCTCCCACTGAATTCTTGAGATATGAGATCTTTTTCAAGAAAATCTCCATACTGTTAGGATTCGATCGATACACTGTTAAGGTGGTTAAACCATTTGTACTTTGTGTATATGATATATTGAGTGAATATGATTAAGTATGCGGAATCTACTTAATCACACTTAGAAGGTTATTATGGTTATGGAAATGGAACAGTTGTGTTTGTTATATGACAATGAACAATGAAAGCTTATCACCAAACGATTCAATATTATTAAGATAATAATATGAGTGATCTTGAGTTATCACTAGGGTTACAACCTTGAATCTTATGTTTCTATACTTGTGATATTGTTTTTGTTCTATGTTCTTGAGAGATATATATTTTGCACTTTAAGTTTAACACACTTATATCTCTAGTCTAAGATCTTTCTTTTATAACATAAGAAAGATCTTTACAATAATGTTTAAGTCTTGTCAAACAACTTGCTAGCTTATCTTATGTGTGTCAGTAACTAAGATACAACATGTATCTATGTTTACAATTTGTTCTGTGAGAATAAGATAAAGACTGAGCACATGGGGTAAGATATTATCTACCGTGTATTATTGACTTTTAGTCAACCAGACTTAATATCTTCATCAAGCAGACTTAACTCTGATAGTCACCAGAATTAACACTTGACTTAACCACCAGACTTAACTTCAACGACCAGACTTAACCAGCAGACTTAACTTTGGAACTCACCAGACTTAACTCTACTGCTACCAGATTTAATCACTTGAAAGATTTTCCCGATACTTAAACTTCAGATTATTTAATTCCCAACAATCCTCCCCTAAACATGTGAATCCATTTCAACATGTTTCTGAATTAAATTATGGATTGTGAAGATCTTTCAAACACTTCATAGTCAGACCCTTGGACTGAACTTTCTTCTATTCTGAAAGATTAATATCTATCTCAGTAACTCATCTGCTTTCTGATCTTTGACTTCAACAATATCAATACACACATCTTTAGGCTTCAAACATTGACCTAAAAGATGGTGCAATTTCCTTGGATGGAGGAATTATAAGAGGCAATGGTGCTGTGTATCTTGGATGCTTGTTTCAACAAGTGAAATCATCTATCAGCATGCCTTTGCAAGTGATGAACAAACGTAGTGAACTGAAATTGAAACTGAAAGCTTTCTTTGTTTGACCTAGATAGAACTTTCTCCTTTGGAATGCTTCTTCCCTTCTGAATGTATATAATACTCCAGAATCAGCTCTATTCTTGTCATTTTCAACTTCCTCATCATCTTGTATGCTCTTGTCTTTTCTTCCCTTTCATTGGTTAAACTTCCTTGGTCTTTATTTCCTCCCCTGAGATGTTTCCTCCCCTGAGATGCAAATAACATTTCCTCCCCTGTTTGGAAGATCTCTCACAATGTATCTCTCCCCATCATCTGAGCTATCAATGAGAACTTGTTATCAGACAATGTTGTACATGTAGCCATCAATTCCTTAAGAGTTTAATTTGCTGCCCTCATCACTTCTAGGTGTGTTAACTCCTATGAGAGGTGATTCATGGGGCAATAACTCATAATCCATCAGTTGATGGTTTTCTGAGTCATTTTTTATTCCAAAAATCCTTTTAAGAAAAAATTTGACTTTTAGCAGTATGTATATGATTTTATTATGAAAAATCATACTGCTTTCAACCATTTTGAAGGGATTAAGTGTATAACAGACACTTAATCAAGATTTCGGTTTAAAGCAACCTCTGGTTGTGTGAGAACCAATGTTTTCAGTTATAAATAACTGCCTGTGTAAAGATAAACCTATTCAAAAGGCTTTCTTGACAGGGTTTCTAGCTCATAGCAATTGTTGCCTCTAACACAAGCGTTAGATTCACTTTTACTAGCTGTTCTTTCTATCAGATGTCCTTAGACTTGCTCATTATACTTAAAAGTATAAAATGATAGAAAGTGAGTTGAATCAGTTACTGTCTGATCAACTATGTAATCAATTTAATGTGAAATATGATAACCAGGTTTCAAGAAAGTAGTTTTAAAGAATTGATGAAGCGAAAAGTGTACCGCTTTTAGGGGGTCATTTAAGCCCTAAATCGTATTTATTTGATCAAATATTGCCCTAAATCGTTCCTTTTGTCATTTTAGGTAGTTTGGAGAAGAAATCTGGAAAAGGAAGCATTTTGGACGTTTTTGGAGCATAAAAGTGAAGAAAACGGCAAAGTCTCAAAATCGGCTGGAAAAGTACCTTTGACGGCGTCATGGCTTGGCAAAAAAGGTGGATATGAAAATTACTCATGATAAGCCAGAGAATTTTACAACGGATTTCTGACGGCGTCACCCTTTGAAGTGATCAAGGCCATCACTGTTTAACTTAAAGAGGGACGGCGTCAAGCCATATTCTAACGGCGTCAAGCTTTGATAAGCCAGAGCGGATTTTGGAGGTCTAAAGAGGGACGGCGTCAAGAAGGCCATCCGGGAACCCTAGACACGGTGAGGTGACGGCGTCAAGTCCTATAACGTGACGCCGTCAGCCCTTAAACTCTATATATAGTTTTACAATTTTTTGTCATTAGTGTGCAACTTTGTGAGGAGAAACCCTAAAGACGAATTTCTGCCATTTTTAAGGGTTTTCATACCCTTGGATCTCCTATGTTTAATTGAAGATAAGTAATTGTTTAATCAATCAATATGTCTATGTGTTGTTTGATTATATATTGTTCTTGTCTTTTAATTAACATGCTAGGCTAGATTTATCTTGTGTTTGCTTAGATCTAATGAAACCTAGCTATTGATTATTGGTTATTAGTGTGTTATTAGTTGTATTGGATGATTGTTCATCGATGTTAGGCTTAAGAAAACTGGCTAACTTCCTATTCGGTAACTTGCTTGAACGTTTTAAGAAACATGAACCAATGCGTACTAAGATTTTTATGGTTGTATATAATGCATGAGCGAATTCTAGTGATCCCATGTTAGGAGCTTCCTAGCCGGCTCGACATAGGAGTGAAGTAGGAGCTTATAGAGTTGGGGAAGTACGTACGCCACCCCACGATTGGTATTAAGGAATACACCCGTCATCCACGCAATTAATACACACTAATCAACCTGTAAAAGATAGTTAGGGAGTAAGGAAATCTAAGTAAACACATTTCTCTCCACATAAGTTTCACAAATCTTTTCATTTTCAGTTATTTTATTTTATTTGCATTCGTAGTAATTTGGGTTAGTTGACTAGCAACTAATTCCGCCCACTCCTTCAAACCCGAGATTTTACTTGCTTTCATAAAAAATTATAAAAATACAAAAAAAGAATCTTCCCTCACCCTTAGACCTACTAAAGTAGTTTTTCATACCTAACGAACACTATTCCCTGTGGAGAACGATCAATCCCCCGTACTTACCACTACACTATACTACATCGGTCAGGTACACTGCCTGGTGGGGTTGTAAGCCTCTTGAGATCCCTCGAGAGGTAAAACCTGTTGTAAGGTTGCAAAACCACGCATCAAGTTTTTGGCGCCGTTGCCGGGGAATAGTTATTGTTTAGGTTGAATTTTTATTTTATTAGGTCTACTCACTAGATTCCTTTCTAGTGAGATTTTTATTTTCTTTTTCTAGGTTTTCTTTAGTCTATCTTTTTTCTTCGTGTCTTTGTTCGTAACCATTACCATCCGACATCATGGAAGGTGGTAATATCCTTGATCCCAACAACCCACCACCACAACAACACCCACCTCCTAAAGCCCGTACCTTAGGAGACTACTCTCGTCCTAGCCACCATGGCTATCGAAACACCATTGAGCTCACTCAAGGAGCCAATGTCACACCCTTGCGATCCGACACCATCCGGTTGGTGCAAAGCGGATGCGCATTCCATGGACTTCGTTCCGAAGATCCTAATCAACATCTCAAGGACTTTCTCAAAATTGTTGATTCCATAGACCTTGATGTTGCCACTCGAGAGACGACCCGACTGCGTCTCTTTCAATTCTCTCTGCGGGACCAAGCTAGTCAATGGCTAGAATGTCTACCCGCAGGATCCATCACCTCTTGGAATGATCTCACCACTCGCTTCCTTGCTCAGTTTTTCCCACCGGGAAGAACTACCAAGCTAAGGAATGATATCTTGATGTTCCAACAACGTCAAGGCGAAACCCTCTACGAGGCATGGACTCGATTCAAGGACTTACTCCAAAAAGTCCCTCACCATGGCATAGAACTTTGGCTCCAAGTCCAAATCTTCTATGACCATATCAATCTCTCCACGAGGCAAACCATTGACCAATCGGCCGGTGGTAAGATACGTGATCTAAGTGCGGAAGAATCATGGGCTCTCCTAGAAGATCTTGCTCTTTATGACAACAAAAGTTGGAGTGATCCCCGTGATTTGAATAAAACGGTCAAGGCAATATCTTTGCCTTCAAACAATTCAAGCACATCCGACCGTAGGATCATAGAACTTGAAGACCAAGTCAAGTTCCTTATGAAATCCTACGAGGCTCCTAAACCTTCAAGCCAAGTGAACAAAATCACTTCTTCATGTGAATTATGTAGTGGTCCCCACGACACTCGTGATTGCATGGAACTCCCCGAACAAGCTTTTGCGGACTACGCATCCTCGCGTACCGACGGAGCGGGAGACAAGTGGTACACTTTCAAACCCGAGCAAAACCACTACGGTGATTCATACAACCCCTCATGGAAAAATCACCCAAACCTTAGGTGGAAACAAAACCAAAACGCACAACAAACCAATTCTTCCAACCCACCTAATCGTTTCCAATCAAGCGGTTCCAACTCGAACCGTACTTTCAACAACAATCCTTCCAGCAATGGTAGTACCAATAACTTTGAAGGATTGATGTCCCAATTTATGGCATCTCAAGAAACTCGTTTGGCCAAGTTTGAATCCGAATTCAATCAACAACAAACGGAGATGACCAATAAAATTGACAACTTATTGAAAGCCCTCAATAACCAAGTGCTATCACCTCCACATAAGGACGCTAGGAACACAAATAGCGAACCCCAAGTAAAAGACCCCTCTTCATCCAAACATGTCCACTTCGTCAACATTGTCACTATCAAACCAATTGATAGGAATGAGGATAATAGTGAACCTGAGGATGAGGTTAAGAAAGTCGAGGTTGATAAAGAAGTTAGGAAAAGTGAGATTGAAGAAGTAGATGATGATGAGGACTACTTCAATAGGCTACCCACTAAGGAAGAGCGCGCATATCATACAGACTTATTCGATGACCCCGAGACACCATGCTTCCTAGGTAGACCAATTATAAAAATAGGCGATCCTTCTAATCTCAACATACCATGCAACATCGGACATTTGCATGTGTGGAAAGCTTACATCGACCTTAGATCGCCCATAAACATCATGACTAGAGCCCACTACAACTTGATAATGAAAAAGCAACTTGGGTATAGGATGTTCCCTGACAAGGGTTGGATGAGTAACTTCACGGGAAGAGTTAAGGGATTACCGGTTTATGTAGGAAACTTCACCTATGCCACCGACTTTGTAATTGTAGAAGATATCCGCCCAATAGTCGATGCATCCTTAACTCAAGTAGTTTTTGGAAAACCATTTGTTGAGGTCTCTAGAATGACTTATGAACCGTCCTTAGGGATAGTTAAATTTAAGGATGAGACCGATGAGGTAAACTACCAAATGCCATATAAGATAGAGCAATTCCAACACTTGTCAAATGTTGAGAAAGAGATTAAGCAAGCGGTCTACTATAGGAATGATGAGGATAGAAATAAAGGAGTAGACTATGTTATGGAAAGGATATCCGGTTTCTACAAGGATTGTTTGAAATTAGGACCGGAATATAAAACTGAAAATGAGAATGGCCTAGGAACCGTGACCGATGATGGAGTCACGTAATGTACGGAGACTTTGAGTCTAGCTACAAGACTCGTTAATAAAGAAAAGCGCTTCTTGGGAGGCAACCCAAGCTTTATTTGCTTTGTGTGTTTATTTATTTGTTTGTTTGATTTTATTTGTTTCCGTATGTGTGTTTAATTTTTATTATTATTGATTCATGTTCAAAACTAAATTGTGAAAATGCTTTATCTTGTTTTTAACTTCGTCTTAACTACATATAAAGGTATTTTGCAAAAGTTAAGTGTAAGGGGAATCCAAATCAGTTTATTAGAACAAATGAACATGAATCATAATAATAATAAATTAACATACATATTAGTATTTGTTTGAGTCAAATGCTTGTATCGAGTCATAATGATGTTTTGCAGGATTTCCAGGAAGTAAGGTAAAGTTTTTTCCAGAAATTTTCCGGAAACTTAACATGAGAATTCTGTCAGATCATTTCTGACGGCGTCAGGAGTTACAACCTGACGGCGTCAGGTTTTAATTTTCTGAAATTTTTGAAAGTTTTGTTTTCATAAAAAGTTTTTATTAAATCTCTAACTTATAATCTCCAGGAATCTGCAAAATTATCATTCCACAAGCATTATATCCTTATATATAGAATTTATCCCGCCGATGTTATGCAGGTTTTCGTGTTTGTTTTCTCAGGTTTAACAGGTTATTTTGGACAAGGAAATGTATGTGGAATCAAGCTTATGGCGATGCATTAGTCTTGGAGCTTCTACATTCTCTTGGAAGAAGATCTAACCATGTTACTTCATTATCCACCGAGCGAATCAGGGGAGTATTTGATTTCATTCTTTTACCTTTTCACTTTTACATCTTTTTATTTGAACATTGGGGACAATGTTCATCTTAAGTGTAAGGGGGGGTAAAATACGATACTTTAGAGAATACAATTGCACTTGATTTTTGTTTGTTTAATAGTAAATGTGTAATAAAACTGAGAGAAATACCTGTTAGGGCAATTTTAGTGCCAAATTTAAAAATTTTTACAACATATAGGAGTGAAAATTTGATCTTAATGAGCGTCTCATGGATAGGAGTTATATGACTAGCACAAAAAACCGTACCACTAAAAAATTTTCCACCCCCAAATATGTGAGGTTCGCCCCTAGAATTGGTAGGAAAAGCATTTATGCTATGATGTGTGTACCGGTAGCACTTAGATTCTAGAACTTGCGTTAGGACCATTCCGAGGCCACAAGTGAGACTACATTCGTGTAGTTAGATTTACTACATGATAAGAGGCATTAGGATTAACCCATTGTTTTACACCTGTGTTTTTGTTATAATTACTTTGGCTACATTGGTCAAGTAATTCTCCCACACCCTTTGCGTTGTACTCATTTTTAGTACACGATACCCCTAGTACACCCCTCAGAGCCTATCTTTTCATTTCGACCTTTAAGCATTTTACTTAAAGGAAGAATTTGTTACACCCCACTAAAATGTACACCCAAATCGCCTTAGCCCACCTTGTATGCACTCATTTTTAGTGCATTATTGTGACAACATTTGTTTTAACCCAAGTTAATTATCTAATTGATTACATGGTTGCTAAGTCGAGTCATATCCTTGTACATATTGTTTTGGGACGATTGGGACTCATGGGTAAAGTACTAGTGTAATGGAGTAATGGGGAAGAACATCATTTATTACCCACATATGTGCTAAATATTTTAAAAGTACTCCAAGTGTTTCGATTATCTTAATTCGAGTCATTAGAATAGTTATTTGTAAAGTTATGTAAAAGTTCAAGTGTAAGGGGAATGCAACGCCCCTATGATGTATTATTTTGGATGGTAGGGCAAGAGTGTATGAAAAAAAAAAAAAAAAATCAAGAAAAATACAAAAAAATGAGAAAAAGAAAAATAGAAAAAACATACGGACTACCATCCCGTTTCATTTTATGTTTATTTTATGTTTTTTATATTTTGTTTTTAGCTTGAGTCGAGTCTAGTCTTGGCTTAGCAACGCCATATTGTTCATGTAATTAATCAAGATCTTTAACTCGCCACCAGTAAAATATCCCTTATCCAACAAAACCGTGTTTATCATATCCCTACACCTCACGTTATAACCCATTTAAAAGCCCTCTTTGATAGTTTATCTTAGGTGCTTACGCCTAGTGGAGGAGGTTTTCGATCCTTTCCCAAGCATATGGTAATCTATTTGCTATGACAGGTAGCGAGAGATATTATCCGTTTTCATTTATGAGATTTATTTTGATGTCACCTGAGAGATGTGAGTATCTAAACACTACTTGTGAGGTGCTAGTATGTAATCTCCGTGCTTATTATGATTAAAGTGGAACGACTGTTTGTTGTAATTACTTTTATATTAGCATTAAATGACCCCTAACTTGTATTTTGATTAGAATAAAAGCGCATTTGCTTGAGGACAAGCAAATCTCAAGTGTAAGGGTATTTGATGAAGCGAAAAGTGTACCACTTTTAGGGGGTCATTTAAGCCCTAAATCGTATTTATTTGATCAAATATTGCCCTAAATCGTTCCTTTTGTCATTTTAGGTACTTTGGAGAAGAAATCTGGAAAAGGAAGCATTTTGGACATTTTTGGAGCATAAAAGTGAAGAAAACGACAAAGTCTCAAAATCGGCTGGAAAAGTACCTTTGACGGCGTCAGGGATTGCCCTTGACGGCGTCATGGCTTGGCAAAAAAGGTGGATATGAAAATTACTCATGATAAGCCAGAGAATTTTACAACGGATTTCTGACGGCGTCACCCTTTGAAGTGATCAAGGCCATCACGGTTTAACTTAAAAAGGGACGGCGTCAAGCCATATTCTGACGGCGTCAAGCTTTGATAAGCCAGAGCGGATTTTGGGTGTCTAAAGAGGGACGGCGTAAAGAAGGCCATCTGAGAACCCTAGACACGGCGAGGTGACGGCGTCAAGTCCTATAACGTGACGCCGTCAGCCCTTAAACTCTATATATAGTTTTACAATTTTTTGTCATTAGTGTGCAACTTTGTGAGGAGAAACCCTAAAGATGAATTTCTGCCATTTTTAAGGGTTTTCATACCCTTGGATCTCCCATGTTTAATTGAAGATAAGTAATTGTTTAATCAATCAATATGTCTATGTGTTGTTTTATTATATATTGTTCTTGTCTTTTAATTAACATGCTAGGCTAGATTTATCTTGTGTTTGCTTAGATCTAATGAAACCTAGCTATTGATTATTGGTTATTAGTGTGTTATTAGTTGTATTGGATGATTGTTCATCGATGTTAGGCTTAAGAAAACTAGCTAACTTCCTATTCGGTAACTTGCTTGAACGTCTTAAGAAACATGAACCAATGCGTACTAAGGTTTTTATGGTTGTATTTAATGCATGAGCGAATTCTAGTGATCCCATGTTAGGAGCTTCCTAGCCGGCTCGACATAGGAGTGAAGTAGGAGCTTGTAGAGTTGGGGAAGTACGTACGCCACCCCACGATTGGTATTAAGGAATACACCCGTCATCCACGCAATTAATACACACTAATCAACCTGTAAAAGATAGTTAGGGAGTAAGGAAATCTAAGTAAACACATTTCTCTCCACATAAGTTTCACAAATCTTTTCATTTTCAGTAATTTTATTTTACTTGCATTCGGAGTAATTTGGGTTAGTTGACTAGCAACTAATTCCGCCCACTCCTTCAAACCCGAGATTTTACTTGCTTTCATAAAAAATTATAAAAATACAAAAAAGAATCTTCCCTCACCCTTAGACCTACTAAAGTAGTTTTTCATACCTAACGAACACTATTCCCTGTGGAGAACGATCAATCCCCCGTACTTACCACTACACTATACTACATCGGTCAGGTACACTGCCTGGTGGGGTTGTAAGCCTCTTGAGATCCCTCGAGAGGTAAAACCTGTTGTAAGGTTGCAAAACCACGCATCAAGAATTAATAAACTTAGGTATAAACCTTTGTTAAGAATTCCCAAACTTAGTCCATCATAAACCTGTTATGTAAGCAACTGATATAACATTCTGCTGCTTCCATTTCACTTGAAAACTTCTTTTGTGCTCAAAAGTTCATACCTGAAATTGTTAGTTTAATACCAAAAGAACAATGTACAAAGTACTTGTCTTATATTAGAATAAACATATGACTAACTGTATGAAATAACACAATTTTAAAGTAATAGCTAGTACAAATTTACAAAGACAACAGTACAAACAAAAATTGAACTACCAAACTTAATTGAGCAACCACCAGAATTTACTGAGTAATCACCAGAATTAACCACACTGGCATATAAAAACACATAGATTGAAAAATTTAAGTATTAAGCATTCCAATACTTGCTACCAAGTACTGAAACCTTCCAACATCAAAAGCTTTTGTTAGCAGATCAGCAAAATTATGTTCTGAAGCAATTTTCATTACTTGAATTAATTTTTTCTCATTGCAATCTCTAATAAAATGATGTATAATTTCAATGTGTTTTGTTTTAGAATGTCGTACCAGATTTTTAATAATACAAATTGTACTACTATTATCAATATGAATAACAGTGTTCATAAAATTGTACCCATAGTCAAGAAGTTGGTTTTGAAGCCACAAGACTTAAGCACAACAACTTGCAGCAGCTACATATTCAGCTTCAGTTGTTGAAGTAGCCACAATTGTTTTCTTCTTACACTGCCATGAGATAAGTCTACACCCAAGGAATTGACATCCTCTAGTTGTTGACTTTCTGTCCAAGCTAGCACCAGCATAATCACTATCCAAAAATGCTACCAAATCAAAAGGTGATTCCCTTGAATACCATAGACCCAACCTTGGTTGACCCTTGAGATATCTAAAAATCCTCTTGACTGCTGTTAAATGAGAAACCTTTGGAGTTACTTGAAATCTTTCACAAGCACAAACAGAGAACATGATGTCAGGTCTTGATGATGTGAGATACATCAAAGATCCTATCATAGATCTGTATGTGTGTACATCCACATTTTCTCCATCTAAATCTTTTGGAAGTTGTTTCTCAGAATCCATTGGTGTGCATGCCATTTTTGAATCAGCAAAGTTGAACTTTCTAAGTATTACAGCAACATATTTATCTTGACAAATAAATATGCCTTCATATGACTGTTTAACTTGCAAACCCAAAAAGAATGTAAGTTCCCCCATGGAACTCATCTGAAACTTATCATGCATAAGCTTCTCAAACTCCAAACACATCTCCTTCCTTGTAGATCCAAAGATAATGTCATCCACATACACCTGCACTAACAGAAGATCCTTCTTGTGTTGTTTGATGAAAAGTGTCTGATCAATCTTTCCTCTTTGAAATCCATTTCCATTTAAATAGGAAGCCAGTGTTTCATACCAAGCTCTAGGTGCCTGATGAAGGCCATAAAGAGCTTTTACAACTCTGTACACTTTGTCTGGATGGTCAGGATCAATGAACCCCGGAGGTTGTGATACATACACCTCTTCTTCAATTGTGCCATATAGAAATGCACTCATGACATCCAATTGGTAAACTGTGAAGCCTAAAAATGAAGCATAAGCTAAGAAAAGCCTATTTGCCTCAAGTCTTGCTACTGGAGCAAAAACTTCATCATAGTCTATACCTTCTTGTTGTGTGTACCCTTGGGCTACTAATCTAGCCTTATTCCTAATCACTATTCCCCTTTCATCCCTTTTATTCTTGAAAACCCATCTAGTGCCAATTACCTTTGCATTCTTAGGTAAATCAACTAGCACCCAAACTTTCTGAATCTTGAACTGAAGAAGCTCCTCTTGCATAGCTTCTACCCAGCTAGAATCATCTAAGGCTTCCAGAATGTTCTTTGGTTCAGCTTGTGAGAGAAAACATACAAACAAGCAAGAGTTTGAAAACTCATGCTGTTTTGAAGCATAAAGGGCATCAAGAAGCCCTTGTTTGTCTGAAGACATCAGTTGTTGTCTTGTCTTCACCCCTGATTGTACATCTCCTATCACATTTTCTAGGGAGTGGACCTTGTGAATTCTGGTTTGTGGTGTAAGTGGAACATGATAGTTTGGTGGGAGATTGCTCAAATCCACCTCATTGTTTGTTAATTTTGCTTCCTTTGTTAAGTCTGCTTCTTCAGTTAAGTCTGTTTCAGCAGCATTATCAATAGCAAAACTATTTTCTTGTTCCTTTGTTCCATCTTCTTTGCTTTTATCTTCAACATCTTCTTTAGCTTTACCAGAAGAAGATTCACCAATTGTTGAAGTTGATTCCACACTTGTACTTGACCATATTGGCATCCAAACATGAACTTGGTTTTTCTCCTTTTCTAATCTTGCCTCATATGTTGCTTGTGAACCTGAAAAATCATTAGTTTCTGCAACAACAGGCACATAATTCATTGATTTGGTTAGAGATTCAAGATCAAATAGCCATTTTGGTCCTTGACCTTCTACATTGGATTTATCTTCCAAAAACTCCACATGTAGATTTTCCTCTACAATCCTGGTTCTTGAGTTGTATACTCTAAATGCTTTGCTATTAAGAGAATATCCAACAAAGAATCCTTCATCTGCTTTACCATCGAATTTTCTTAAATGATCTAAGGTATTGAGAATTGTCACATGACATCCAAAAGGTCTAAGAAATCCTATTGCAGGAGTTCTACCTCTAAAAAGTTCATATGTTGTCTTATTGTGAGGCTGTACAACTAAAAATCTATTTTGAACATAGCAAGCAGTGTTGACTGCTTCCGCCCAAAAAGTTATAGGTAGCTTAGAGTCAGCTAACATAGTTCTTGCAGCTTCTATTAGTGTTCTATTCTTTCTCTCAACAACACCATTCTGTTGTGGAGTTCTAGCAACACTAAATTCTCTCCTAATACCTTTTTGTTTGCAGAAATCATCCATAACTCTATTCTTAAACTCTGTCCCATTATCACATCTAATGACTTTCACTTTCTTGTCTACTTGGTTTTCTATCTGTGTAATGAATGTCTTAAGAATGCTAGAAGTTTCATCCTTAGAACCTAAAAAGAAAACCCATGTAAATCTGTTATAGTCATCAATTATAACAAGACAATATCTCTTATGCATTATACTACTTACTGAAACAGGTCCAAATAAGTCCATATGAAGCATAAACAATGATTGATTGATAGAGGTAAAAATCTTGGGCTTACAAGTGGCTTTGTGTTGTTTGCCTTTAAGACAAGCAATGCATGTTTGATCATTTTCAAATCTTTTGTGAGGTAAACCTCTTACCAAACCATTCTTAACAATTTTATTTATGGTTTTGAAATTAATATGACCAAGCCTTCTATGCCATTTCATTGATTCATCCAATGTGGCCTTTGCAACAAGACAAGTTAAATCCTTTTTAGGAACAATGTTCTTCATGTCAACACTATACATATTGCCCTTTCTAGGAATTTTAAGAAGTACTTGACTTTCATCAGGCATCTTAAAATCAGGAGAAAGTACAAGACATTCAGTCTCACAGAAAAGAACTTTGTTCTTTTTGTCACACATTTGTGAGACACTAAAAAGATTATAATTTAGCTATTGTACATAGTACACATCTTCAAAATCTAAATTTCCAGTTTTAATGGTACCTTTACCAGAAATTTTGCCACCAACACCTCCTCCAAAGGTAACATAGCCACCATCTAATGTTTGAAAATCAGAAAGATAGGACTTGTTGCCTGTCATGTGCCTAGAACATCCACTATTTGAGTATCCTTGATCCTCTTGTTGATCAATTGAATGTTCCTGCACATAGATGAGAAGTATTAGTTTCTTTTGGGGACCCAAGCCATTACTGACTTGGATCTGCCTCTTGCATCAATGTAATTTAACCTTTTTAGAACAGTTGATGCAATATTGGATTTAGGTGAATTCCAAACCCAACATGCTGAGGCCTTAACAGCATTTTTCCTCTTTCCCCAAGCAGCAGACTTAACTACTTGCCTACCAGAATTAACTGCTGGCTTAGCAGAATTAACTGCTGGCTTTGTAGTTGTCCCCTTTTGTTTCCAAACTTGTTTTTGGACCACTGCTTTTGTTTGAATGGGCCTTTGAACAGACTTTGGTGCATGTTTGTAAGATGTTTTTGCACCCTTAGCTGTTGATTTTGGATAAACAGTCATATATGGTCTAGCAGAATTAACTTTATTGAAGCCAGACTTAAAAGAGACTGTTGTGGGTTTAGTTCTGTTAACATTAGAACTAGAGTGAAAATGAGGTTTAGGTGTTTGCCTTTTGTAGTTCACACTCTTGTTTTCATACCCAGATACCCAATGGTTGCAGAAAGCTGCAAGATGGTCAAAACTACCACATGTATAACAAGCTTTGTTGGAAAAAGCAAAGTCATCACCTAATTGGTTAGACTTGAGGTTATTCCAATTTATTTGATTACCTCTGGGCTTGCTAGTGGATCTGTATTGTTCACAATACCTAACTGGTTGCCTAACATGTTTAATGTTTGATTTAGGCCTATCAGTATCCTTTTTGACCACTTTAGGAACCTTAGTTCCTGATTTCTTAACTTTTTCAGGTTTAGACATAACCTGTTCATCTTCATCACTATCAGTTGTACAATCCTCAACAACTATAGCATCTCCTTTCTTAACAAAAGACACCTTGTCCTTAGGAAGTGAAGTTTTATTTAAACTCTCACTTACTTTTTCTATCTTAGGACCCTCAGTAGACTTAGAACCATATTCCATAATTGGTTCTTGAAACTCAGCAAAACCTGTGTGTGCTAGGTCAATACCTGGAGGTGAAGGAACACCTCTGTATGGTGGAGGAACAGATTTGTATCCTAAACCAGACTTAGCTTTATTGATTACTTGAGCTTCCCAAATCTTATTAATTCCCTCTGAGGCATAAGCTAAAGCATCTACTATTATCTTAACATTTTCACTGTTATTTAGGGCTTTAGCTAGTGCTGCTCTTTCTGAACAAATTATTTCAGCTTGAAAATCTATTTTTCTTTGAAGAGCATTCATGTCATCAGCAAACTTAGACTCATTTTCTTGATAATGTACAAGTTGTTTTTCAACAACAGATATACCTCTTTTATGATTACCTAAGTTGGCTAATGCATCATATAATTGTTCTGGTTGATCATCAAATCTCTTTTTAAGATCTTCATAAGCTTTAAGAGCAGAGCATGATTCAGTACATTTAATTATGGAATTTACCTCTGAATCAGAAAAGGCCATTAGAGCGGTCTCAGTGGCCACCAGTGCAGCATTTGTTGGTGCTTCCACTTCATCAGCCATGAAGCTCCAATCATAGTTGATACCATCTATGGCTAGCATAGCCCTTGGTTCTTCAACTGTGATTTCCTTCTTCTTCTCTTGCCTATACCATGTGCTTCTATTGTCCTGCTTCCTTGGGTTTCTACATTCTTTAGCAAAGTTTCTTAACCTGTGACAGTTGAAACACTCTACTTTCTTCTTATCAAACCCAGCAGTTTCATTACCATCAATGGTAATCTGCTTACCAGTTCTCTGCCAAAACTTCTTAGCCCTCATGCTAAGTAAAGCAACCTGCCATTTGATGTCCATCTCTTCCAAATCATTATCATCCAACTGATCAAGATCTTCATGAGTTAGAGGAGAACAACTAGTTTGACTAGACATGAATACATAGAATGCCGGATCTCCAAGTCCTGCAACATTCTTTTGTGAACTAGTAGAAGGACCACCATAGATAGCAGTAGAAACACCTACTTCTTCATCTACCTCATCTGACTTACTAATACAAGGAGATGACAAGAGTGCCACATTCCCAGAACTAGTACTATAGATTCCAGACTTCTTTAGACTTTGTTCAACAATTTTGAAGTTATTGAACAAATCATTGAGTTTCATGATTTCAATGTCTGGTTTGTTCATCCAGACAACCACATGAGTATGGAAGTCATCAGGTAGGCTTCTCAAAAACTTCATGTTGAGATCTTCCTTGGCTATCTCAACACCCAACACAGCTAACTGACTGACAAGCTTATGTAATCTTAAGAACAGCTTATCAAGTGATTCATTGCTATTTGAACTAAAGTTTTCAAATTGTTGTTTTAGCAATGTCTTCTTTGTTTTCTTGGTAGTTTCATTACCACCAAACCATGCACAAATCTCTTCAAAAAGAGTTTTTGCATCTGGATACTTGCTAAAAGATAGCATTTGTTCACCAGGAATGGTCATAAGCAATAATTTTCTTGCCTTTTGATCATTCCTCTTCTGTATCTTTTCATCATTATTAGATGGTCCAGTATTCCTTCTTCTTTCAGTTTTGCCTTCAAGAAAAATATTTTTATAACCTAGTGTAAATGAATCACCATACATAATGATATCCCAAAGAGCATAATCTTGAACCGTGAAATATTGCTCAATTCTCAACCTCCATAACTCAAACACATTCTGTTTGATCATGGGCAACTTTGCAGCAACATTTGTAGCAGTATCTTGAACATCCATTTCTTAAGCTTCTTCCTCTAAATCAATAATATCAGCCTTGCTCTGATACCACTTGTTAGGATTCGATCGATACATTGTTAAGGTGGTTAAACCTTTTGTACTTTGTGTATATGATATATTGAGTGAATATGATTAACTATGTGGAATCTACTTAATCACACTTAGAAGGTTATTATGGTTATGGAAATGGAACAGTTGTGTTTGTTATATGACAATGAACAATGAAAGCTTATCACCAAACGATTCAATATTATTAAGATAATAATACGAGTGATCTTGAGTTATCACTAGGGTTACAACCTTGAATCTTATGTTTCTATATCTTGTGATATTGTTTTTGTTCTATGTTCTTGAGAGATATATATTTTGCACTATAAGTTTAACACACTTATATCTCTAGTCTAAGATCTTTCTTTTATTACATAAGAAAGATCTTTACAATAATGTTTAAGTCTTGTCAAACAACTTGCTAGCTTATCTTATGTGTGTCAGTAACTAAGATACAACATGTATCTATGTTTACAACTTGTTCTGTGAGAATAAGATAAAGACTGAGCACATGGGGTAAGATATTATCTACCGTGTATTATTGACTTTTAGTCAACCAGACTTAATATCTTCATCAAGCAGACTTAACTTTGATAGTCACCAGAATTAACACTTGACTTAACCACCAGACTTAACTTCAACGACCAGACTTAACCAGCAGATAACCACCAGACTTAACTTTGGAACTCACCAGACTTAACTCTACTGCTACCAGATTTAATCACTTGAGAGATTTTCCCGATACTTAAACTTCATATTATTTAATTCCCAAAACATACCTAGCAACAATTACTTTGTTTTCAGGTGGGTAGTAAAAGTAGTAGCCCATCATTTCCTTTGGGTATCCTACAAAGATACACTTTATAGATCTCTGTTGGAGTTTATCTGCTGAATCACATTTAACAAACGCCTCGCAACCCCAGACCTTTAAATAAGACAAGTTAGGCATTTTCCTAAACCATAACTCATAAGGTTTCTTATCAACCTTCTTGGTCGGAACCATATCCAAAATGCGAATAGCAGATTCTAAGGCATAATCCCAAAAGGATAAAGGGAGAGTTGTAAGATTAAACATTGATTGCACCATGTCCAACAATGTACGATTTCTTCTCTCAGATACACCATTTTGTTGTGGAGTATATGGAGATGTGAGATGCTGGACAATTCCATTCTCAGCTAAATAATCTTTAAACTCTTGACTCAGGTATTCAGCACCTCTTTCGGATCGAAGAGCCTTAATCTTCTTTCCAAGTTGCAGTTCTAATTCTGCTTTGAAAACCTTAAATGTTTCGAATACCTCATGTTTATGTTTAAGTAAATAAACATATCCATAACGGCAGAAATCATCAATAAAGGTTAAGAAGTAGCTAGCACCTCTCTTTGACACATGTCTAAGTGGTCCACACACATCTGTATGTATCAAACCAAGTAGATCAGAAGCCCTTTCCATACGATTATTGAAAGGTTTCTTTGTCATCTTCCCAGATATACAAGATTCGCATTTATCAAATGATTCATCATTAATATCTTGTAAAAGCCCATCACGTTGCAGCTTTTCCATACGAATCTTGCCTATGTGAGCAAGTCGACAATGCCAAAGATAATATGAATCCAAAACACTCTTGATTCTCTTATTATTGATGCTATACATTGAATTATAATTATTGCATTCATTCATATCAATTTCAAATATACCATTCACAGCAATAACATTAAAATAAAAAACATTATTTAACAAAACAGAAATTCCATTGCTTGTAACAGTATGTTGAAAACCAATATCCAATAAACACGAAAAGGAAACAACACCTCTAACAATAGTAGGTGCATAATGACAATTATTTAAAAACAGTACTAAGCCCGAAGGCAAAACTAATTTAAATACGCCTATAGCTTCAACAGCTGCATGTGCTCCGTTACCCACGTGCATATATTGTTTTCCATAGGCCAGTCTCCTTTCAACTCTAAATCCCTTCAGTGTATTGCAAATATGAATACCACATCCAGTATCGTATACCCAAGAATTTATTTTATGAGTTAATGAAAATAATTCAATCATAAAAAAGTTACCTGAAGTGCTGGGTTTACCAGCCTCAACCTTCATCTATTTCATACGCAACTCCTCAAGATAGAGTGGACAGTTCCGCTTCTAATGTCCTATCTCATGGCAGTGGTGACAAGCCTGATCATTCTTGTTAGGATTCACCTTGTTCTTCTTAGGGTTGTTCTTCTTGGGCATAGGTTGATAGGCCATAACTTGCTTACCCTTGTCAACCTTACCCTTACCCTTCTTATTCGCCTGCGGTTTTGGCTTTTGGATCCTACCTTCTTGTATAGCTAATACCTGAGGAGTAGGTGACTTGTTTGGTAAACCCTTCTCATAGTCCACAAGCATTGCGAGTAATTCTATGACTGTCTTCCCCAAGCAATGCATGTTATAGTTTTGAACAAAACCTTTAAAATCCTTGTTCAAAGATCTGTTGATTCGGTTCACACACACATTCTCAGGATAGACATAGTTGATCTGATGTAATTGGTCCATGTAACTCTTCATTTCCAACACATGATCACTAACAGGTTTACCTTCCCCTTGTTTGCAGCTATGTAATGCATCGATCAAATCATACAATTCAACTGCAGGTGGCTTCTCATAAGTCTTTTGGCGTTCTTGTAGCATATCATAAGGAAAATAGTTCTCAAACTGCTTTTGTAATTTGGGAACCATACTTCCAAGCATCAAGCACGCAACTTCATTGTGCCTTTCGTACTCCAATTTTCAGGCTTCTCTGACCTCTTCAGATTCAGTAGCAGCTGGTTTAAGTGGGCATGGCTTATTCAAGTATTCCAGATTTTTGCACACTCTCAAGACAATCCTAAGTGACCTATACCAGTCATTGAAATTCAGGCCAGTTAATTCTTCCCTTTCAAAGTGGTTTTTGAAAGCAAAACTTAGTACAACATTACCGGGTTGAGCCATTTCTACAGAAAAAGTTCAAATACTAGTATTCTGATAATACAATTTTTCAAGAAAAGAAAATACCCAGGAAATATTCATATAACCATTTAATCTTCTTGAAAAACTAGGATCCAAATTTTCATAGTTTCACTACATCAATTGATTTGCTAGTAGTGAAAGTACAAAATATGGTAATCTGTCAAACAATAATCGACAAACAATTTCCGACTCCTAGATCATTATGGGATTTACATTTGCCAAATACAATTTGCAAAGTAAGCATGTTTCAGCCCATCTCATTCCTTAAGTTTCTAGGTCTCACTAACAACTTAATTAAGTCGTCTAATTTAGAAACTGCAAATTCTCCATTACTGGTCTCACGCATAATGGAAATTTACCATGTCATTAAAATCTAGGTAAGGTCTCACTTAGGCTAAATAATAACTTCAAGTGTTTCTTATAATTAGATGGCATGGACTTAAATTTTAGGGTACTAATTTTGATGTGTCAATCGAAATATGTACGAAGAAGCATGCACACATCTTCATATCATAAGTTTTCAAAACGTTTTTATTTACCAATTTAGGCTAAAATTTAAATCAACAAAGTTTTAATTGAGGTATTTGGGTTCACCAATCAAAGAATTACCTACAATTATCGCCCACTATATCCTACTGCTGCATGAGTCAAAAGACCCAAGTTATTCGGGTAATTTCCACAAAGTGGCACGTGGAATTGAGGTCAATTCACCCTTAAGATGATTTTGTACATTAATAGCTTACTTGGTAGCTCCAATTAGACGCACAAAGGAGCGGAGAGAAAAACGTCAGCACTAAATGCCAATTAAAAACGCGTCTCTTTTGGTCTTACAATTTAATGTCAATCCTCCTTATACCCCTCTTATAGTTTGTCAAAACTGGGTGAGTCGTTCACACTATTGGTACAAAACTCATCACTCAATTAAAAGTTTATGATTTTAAGTCTTAAAAACATGTAATAAACTATAATATTGCTAGTCTCGCTTGGGAGCAAATTACCGTGCGAAGCGAACCACTGTCGGCACATAAGACTTTGCTATATGTATAATTTATCATATAAAGTTTCATAGTTATTTAGTCAATTTATTTTCTATTCAAAAATTACCCTTTTTGCTTACAACATGTCATAAAATTTAAACAAAAAATCAAGTAATTAATAAAAATAAATAACCAAATAAGTACACATAATCTTAACAATTAATTTATGTTTCAAGTAGCCATATGCAAACTTGTTGATAAAACCTATTAATAATATTTCTATGTTTTAATATGCATATATTTAAATAAGACTATCTCCTACAATGGTAGGTAGAGCCGCATGCATCGACGAATCGATTGCGTTAGTCTTTGTAAATATATACCAAATAGCACATAATAGATTCATTAATATAATTAATTGAGGTCTTCCCCAATTTTAGATCTATCATAATTACATGTGACAATTAACTTAACAATTAATTAAACCCTAATCCATGATAAACATGCATGTTTCATCATGGATTAATGCAAGTCACAACATACGCACTTAAATCACATAAACATGTTACAATTTTTAGGGCTACAAAACTAATTTTTTTAATTATATGGCATCGCCCCCCCTAAAACAAATTAGGGTTTCGATTTTTAAACCTTAAAAAATCGAGTAACATAAAACCTAATCCAATATTCATTTTTTATGTGTTTCGGTAATTTAATTACATGTTAAAACGACTCGTGATGCCACTGTTAGAATTTAATAATCATGACATGTTCATATATTAATCTATGAATCATCATACACGTTGCGGAAGCGTAGGATCTATTTTAACACATAAAAGATTAACCAAAAAATAAAGTAACGTATCATTTGATTCTAGCAAGAACAAGAATCAAACCTCAAATCTTCTTCTTTAATGTAAAGAATGGATTAACGAGATACCCCTTACCGTTTTGTATCTCAATCCAAAAATATCAATTATAATGAGTTGATACCACAATCTTGTACACATGTACTATAACCGAATTAATGAGATTGCTAGATCTTGAAAAACACAAAATAAACCAAAACAATTTTGTTTATAAAACAAAGATGGATCGACCCTTTGAGGGTTTAGTTTGATCGTCCAAAACAAAAGAAGAAGAGAAAAGAGATCTAGGGTTATAGCAAGAGTGCAAGAGTTAAAGAATGAATAACCCTAGCCTTGTATTTATAGATGAGAAATCTTGGAGAACAAGTTGGCTAATGAATGGGTTTCCTAAGCCCATATACGATCGGCCATGCATTCCCTAGGGGATTCCAGAAGCTTCTTGATCCTCTAATTTCATCTATAGTCCTTTTCTTATTCCCTAACGGTCGTTAGTCAATTCCCGTTAACTACTTAACGTTCGTTAGTCGTTATTTTTGTGTTTTAATAATTAAATACATAACGGTTTATATATTAATTATTGTACATTAATTCCTCATACGTACTGTGTGCAATCCCGTGGTACCGAGTTCGATTCTAGACATACACACATTAATATTTGTCCATAAAAACTAACACACTTATTGTCCTGTGTTTTTACGATTTCTTTGTTATGCGATCTAGTAAGTAAAATGCATTTATATACAATCATAAAACTTCCGACCCGTTTTAGATATCTAACCAAAGTTAATCCTATTTACCTATAAACTTGTTAAGAATCACACCTTCAATATTTTTAGATACAGGCTAATGCAACTAAAATTAACATAGTTATTAATAAAGTGCTCAAACCACACTGGACTGCTTACATAATATCTATAAATACTACCACGACATATATATATATATATATATATATATATATATATATATATATATATATATATATATATATATAGTCATATAATCTTAAATTCCACAAATACCCTTAGTCTGAACAATCTAAACAAAATTACTGAAAATAGTACTATTACGGTAAATTTTAGTCCCAAGTCAACAATCAGTTGGTGGCACTGCTTTGAAAAAGTCCATTCCGTATCTAAGTACTAACATCACGAACAGCACCAGGCCCATGAGGGATGAATACAGCTGATGATTTAGAAGCAGCTCCAATTTCCTTCATTGTGTCAAAATACTGAGTCACTAGAACCATGTCCATCACATCTTTCGCCGTGGTTCCAGGCACATTGACCGAGAAACCCAAAACACTGTCTCTCAAACAATCCACAATTGCTTGTCTCTGGCATGCAATCCCCAAACCTGACAGGTACTTGGATTCAGCTTCACCCTCAGCTCTTTTTATTAGCAATATTTTACCAGCTTCAGCTTTTTCAGTGGCAGCCAACCTCAGCCTTGCAGCTGGATGGATACAAAGATATGCGTTAGATGCGAAAAAAAAAGGCAGTTCGTTCGGGTCATAACGTGCCTGTTTTATATACACCAAGTTTTCAAAGTTTATTTAATTGACCCGTTACTGAAAAAGCAATAACCCAAATTGATCTGTTAACTGATTTTCACAAATTGATGGTAAATTTTTACAAGGTGATGCAAAAAAGATGGAAATTTTACCTGCATTGATTTCATTCATTGCTTTCTTCACATTTACATCTGGTTCTATATCAACAATCAACGTTTGAACAATCTTAAAACCATAGGCAGACATTGCCTATAGCCACAATATAATTAAAGAAAAACATGTCAGAACCAACTCAAGAGTCCAAAGTAAAGGTGGCAAATGCCAAATGGACCAGTAGAGTAAATCAAAACTGGTCATTATTCGGCACGGATTGTTGGGAATTACAACAAGGTTCGAAGAAGACTTAATGAAGACAGACTTAAGTTAAGTCTGGTAGTTATAATATTAAGTCTGGTGTTAGTTAAGTCTGGTTTTGTAATAGTTAAGTCTGGTAATTATGTTAAGTCGGGTCAGTGAAAATAGGAAAGTTTGTTAGTATTAAGTTAGGAAAAGATATGTACGAGTTAGGTATCTTTATAGAAGATACGTGATATCTTTTCACACGGTTTTGTAATTAGGGTTTCCTTAAAGTATAAAAGGAACCCTAAGGAGATATATGTAGGAACGAATTGTGAGTATTAGTAATATACACGAAGTTAGTGATAATTCGGTATTCTTCATTGTTCTTGTTAATATTCCGCGTTAACATTAACAAATTGTTAAGAGTTTCTCACTTGGATTGATTTGGATTTATTCAAGTCATCCACTAAGTAATCAAAGGCTACTTAGAGATCCATATAAATCGTGGACCAACAAGTGGTATCAGAGCCTTTAGAGAGACTCTGTGTTCGAAGAACACAAAACCACAAACAAACTCTCAATCAATTCACCCTACACAATGTCTGATATTGAAAAACCTATCAACACTGAAACCTTTTCAATCCATAACAGTGAGGATGAGAACTCAAACCATGAGGAAGAAAACCCTGAAACCAGCACCTCTAAAACACAACCAATCATCCCTGCAACCACCACCATATCCAACATTAAACTTCCAATACTGAAGAGAGAAGAGTACGACATATGGGCCATGGAGATGGAACATTACTTGGAGTACATTGACAGTGATGTGTGGAAGGTTATTCAGAAGGGTAATTCTAAGAAAAGGGTTTCAGTTGGTAATGATGGGTAAATCAGAATATTACCACCATTGACTGCTGAGGAGGTACGGGCTGTGGAAAAAGAAAAGAAGGCTAGAACCTTGCTGCTTATGGCTATTCCAAAGGAGCATCTACAAAGGTTTCATGGGATGATAGATGCCAAGGAGATTTGGGATGCAATTAAGAAATGTTTTGGTGGGAATGCAAACTCTAAAAAGATGCAGAAGGCTGTTCTTAAACAGCAATTTGAAACTTTCAGTGTGTCAAAGGCTGAAGGATTAGAAAAGGGTTATGACAGATTTCAACATCTTTTGTCACAACTAGAAGTACATGGTGCTGTTGTATCTAATGAGGATGCAAATCACAAGTTTCTTAGGTCTCTACCACCAGAATGGGTAAATGTGTCTATGACTATGAGGATGAAGGATGAAGTTGACTCAATGACCCCAGATGACCTGTACAACAATCTTAGGATTTTTGAAAGGGACATCAATGAAACCACTCAGGCAACTACTAGTTCTTCAAATGTTGCTTTTGTGTCTCAAAGCAAAGGTAGTACTTACAAGGTTAAGTCTGGCAGTGTTAAGTCTGGTGTTTATGAAGCTTCTACAAGGGAAAGGACTGCTCCTTCAGGCTTTGCAGATGAGGTGATTCACTCATTCTTCGCCAATCAACAAGAAGATGAGAGCTTTATCAGTGAAGATTTGGAGCAGATAAATGATGCTGAGGTAGAAGAGATGGACATCAAATGGCACATTGCCATGATTGCTCTGAGGGTAAAAAGGTTTCAAAAGCAGTATGGGAGGTCCATTAAGTTCAACAACAAGTCTCCAGTTGGATAC
Organism: Artemisia tridentata subsp. tridentata; assembly: GCA_021014915.2. Taxonomy (NCBI): domain Eukaryota; kingdom Viridiplantae; phylum Streptophyta; class Magnoliopsida; order Asterales; family Asteraceae; genus Artemisia; species Artemisia tridentata. The sequence goes on from CP139509.1 coordinate 408,456,672, forward strand.
ACTAAGAGGACAGTTGAATGCTACAATTGTCATAAGCATGGACATTTTTCTAGAGACTGCCCGGAGAAGAAGTCTACTGATGGGTATAGGAAGAGTGATGCAGAGGAGGACAAGCTGGAAAGAAATCAGATGAGTATGGTGACATTGGAGGCTGGAGCTATTAACTGGAATGAGCACACAAAGGAGAATGAAGAGTCCAGTCATGCACTCATGGCCATTGGTTCTAGTAATGAGGTACCATTATGTTCTAAGTTATGTACTGATTCCTATAATCATATTAAGGCTTTGTGTGATGAGCAGTTGACACTGATGGGTGACCAAGAAGCACAAATTTTAGCTTATAAAAGTGCTCTAAAAACATTAGAAGCACAAAAAGGCACCCTTCAGAAACAACATGCTGATTTAAATGAAAAAAATATTCTTTCAGGCTAATAAAATATATGAGCAAGATGAAAAACTTAAAAAATATAGAAGAATTGGCCTAAGAATACAAAAGGAAAATGATGATTTGCAAAAACGTGTAGACCAGTGGAATAAGTCAAATGATAATCTGTTTAAATGCTGGGATGCACAAATAAAGTCAAGTAAGAAACATGGCTTAGGGTATGAGGAGGATGAGAAAAAGGCTATATTTAAGAATAGAGAGGAGGACTATGCTGATAAGCCTTTGTATAATAGGTTTGTTAAGGCTGATGATTTCAAGGGAGTTCCACATCCATTGAGTGGAGAGTACACTCCTCTTGAAAAAAGGAGTTAGATGACTCTCTATTTGTGTATGGAAAAAGAGGTCCTCAAACACCTGAGTCAAACTCCTCAGAGGACAAAACTAGTGAGTATTCTACTTGTCAATCTAATGACAATGAAGGATCCATTGGTGATGCCTCTGACCACTCTAAGTCTGAGTCAAAAAGTGAAGTAAAAGAGAGTCCTGAACATGAGATTGTTAAGGAAAGTGAACCAGTTATGACTAAGTCTGCATCACAAACAGTTAAACCTAGTTGTGTTAACCACATAAAAACTCCTAGGGAATCTGTTAATATGAATGAGTCACCTAAAAGTAATAATGCTCACAGAGAAGTTAGGAGTAGCTACACTTACACTCCTAAGAGATGTTTTGTTTGTGGAAGTATAAGTCACTTGATTAGAGATTGTGACTTTCATGAGAAAAGAATGAAAAGAGAGACTGAGCTTAAAAGGAATGTGAATATGGGTCATGTTAATAATAAAACAGTGTGGAATAATGCTAACAGAATAAATCATGCCAACCAATTTGCCCCCAGACCAGCCCAACATGTTAACTCTACCCGACCAAACATTAATTCTGGTAGACAAAAAGTTAATACTAGTAGACCAAACTTTAATGTTAATTCTGGTAGACCAAATATTAAGTCTGGTTTAAGGAATTTTAATTTGGGTAGGCAAAACTTTAATTCTGTAAGGCCTAATGTAAATTCTGGTTATGTTAATCAAGTGAGACCCAGACAGCCTTTCGAAAAATCACAGGTGAATCAAAGAAATCAATTTTATAAACCCCATTCACCTGTGAGAATACCAATTGCTATGAATACAGCAAGACCTTCTACTTCAAATGCTGTAAAGGGTAACGGGGGTTCTGCTGTTAAGCCCTCAGCATGTTGGTCTTGGGATCCATTCAAGAATGAGTATACCTATAAATCCCAAAGCAACAGTGGATCAGTTTCATATAAGACTTTCAAATATGTTGATCCACAAGGCGGACCCAAGCCTACTCAGGCCTGGGTTCCTAAGAGAAACTAAGTTCTCTTCTTTTTGTGCAGGATCATCCACTCAGCTATATGGCAGATAGAGGAATGTTTGATAGTGGGTGCTCTGGGCACATGTCTGGTAACAAGGGCTATCTGAAGGATTTCCAAGAATTCAAAGGAGGTTCTGTTACCTTTGGAGGAAGCAAGGGGCAGATTACTGGAAAAGGAAGAATCACTGTGGGCAATTTAGAATTTGACAATGTATCTTTTGTAAAAGAACTTGGGCAGTTCAATCTTTTCTCTATATCACAAATATGTGATACTCAGTATAAGGTGCTTTTTACTGAGACTGAATGTCTTGTATTGACTCCGGATTTTAAGATGCCTGATGAACATCATATCCTTCTTAAAGTTCCCAGACAACACAACATATAAAGTTTTGATATGAAAGCATCTGAACCTGCAAAAGGTTCTGCTTGTTTGATTGCAAAAGCTACTTTGGATGAATCTAAGTTGTGGCACAGAAGGTTAGGTCATGTGAATTTTAAGAATATGAATAAGCTGGTGAAAAATAATCTGGTTAGAGGTTTGCCTTCTAAAGTGTTTAAGAATGACCAAACCTGTGTAGCGTGTAACAAGGGTAAACAACATAGGGCATCCTGTAAGGCTAAATTTGAGAGATTCATTACTGATCCATTACACACCTTACATATGGACTTATTTGGCCCTACATCTGTGCATAGTGTTAATTATGCCTGCTATTGCCTTGTCATTATAGATGATTGTACTAGATATTGTTGGGTGTTCTTTATGTCTAGGAAGGATGAAACCACACCTTTGATTCAAACTTTCATTAGGCAGATTGAAAACCTACTTAACAAAAGAGTTAAAATCATTAGGAGTGACAATGGCACTGAATTTTAGAACAAGAGCATGATAGAGTTCTGTGGTAATAGAGGAATAAAACAGCAGTTTAACAATGCTAGAACTCCACAGCAGAATGGAGTTGCTGAGAAAATGAACATGACACTTATTGAGGCAGCTAGGACTATGCTAGCATATTCACTTTTACCTACAACCTTTTGGGCAGAAGCAGTTAGTTGTGCCTGCTATATCTTTAATAGGGTTAGAGTGACCAAGCCTCAAAACAAATCACCTTATGAGCTTATGTTTGGCCATAAACCAATTGTTAGCCATATAAGGCCATTTGGGTGTCATGTGCCTATTCTTGATACACTCAGTGTTCTAGGGAAGTTTGAAGGAAAGTCTGATGAAGGTTTTCTAGTTGGGTATTCACTGAATAGTAAGGCCTTTAGGGTTTACAATCTAGTGACTAAGAAAGTAGAAGAAAATTTGCATGTCAACTTTCTTGAAGAAAAACCCAATGTGCAGGGATTAGGACATAGATGGATGTTTGACATTGATTACTTAACAGATTCTATGAACTATATTCCTGTCTCCAATGAGAATCAAGCTAACCCTGCTGTAGGTACCACAGAAATTTCTAACCATGCAGGTACCCAAGATCCTTCAAATGCAGGGAATACTGATCAAGAAAATAGAAGTGCAGAGCTGATTGTGATTCCTACCACATAAGTTAAGTCTGCTGCAGCTATAGCAGATAACAAGAAGTTTTCTCCTCAAGTGAAGGAACCTGTGATCAAGTCTTAGGAAAAAGCAAAGGAGGCTACTTCTATCAATAATTCAGAGGATGTATTGTCTTTTAGAAAAGAGATGGATGCTTTGGCTGATAAATATCTTGGAAAGCAGGATACCAGTACTCCTAACACTACCAGTACTTCCAACTTTAAGTCTGGTAGTGCTGCTCAACCAGAACCTAAACCAAGTGCAGTTTGTGTTGACTCTGAGATACCATAACTTGAAGTGTTCCCAAATCCTAATGAAGGTATCTTTGAAGAAGCTTCCTATGATGAAGAAGGTGTCATAACAGACTTCAACAACTTACCCACAGAAGTGGCTGTAAGTCCAACACCCACACTCAGAGTTTACACCAATCATCCCAAAAGTCAAATCATTGGTGATCCTAAGTCTTCAGTTCAAACAAGAAGCAAAGTGCAAATACATCCTGATGCTCATGCACTTGTGAATTTTGTTAAGAAACAACAAAGGGTCAACCATAAAGACCAGCAACACTGCTTATTTGCTTGTTTCCTTTCCCAAAAGGAACCCATCACGGTTGCTGAAGCTTTGGATGATGAAAGTTGGATAGAAGCCATGCAAGAAGAATTGATGCAGTTCAAGTTGTAGAAGGTTTGGGTTCTTATAGACTTACCTTATGGAGCTAAAGTTATTGGTACTAAGTGGGTTTTCAGAAATAAAAGGGATGAAAGAGGAGTGGTAGTAAGGAACAAAGCAAGATTGGTAGCACAAGGATACAAACAGGAGGAAGGCATAGATTATGATGAGGTGTTTGCTCCTGTAGCCAGGATTGAGGCTATTAGGTTATTTTTAGCCTATGCATCATACATGGGATTCAAGGTATATCAAATGGATGTTAAGAGTGCCTTTCTCTATGGCACTATTGAAGAAGAAGTGTATGTACACCAACCTCCTGGTTTTGAGGATCCAGCTAATCCAAATCAAGTGTGCAAGGTTATTAAGGCTCTCTATGGTCTTCATCAAGCTCCCAGAGCTTGGTATGCTACTCTTTCCAAATTTCTGGAAGGTCATGGGTACATCAGAGGTGTGATTGATAAGACTTTATTCATTAAAAGAGACCAAAAGGATATCATTCTTGTCCAAGTTTATGTGGATGATATCATTTTTGGATCAACAAAGAAGTCTTGGCATGTAGAGTTTGAAGGCTTAATGAAAAGCAAGTTTGAGATGAGTTCAATGGGAGAACTTACATTTTTCTTGGGACTGCAAGTGAAGCAAAAGGAAGATGGTCTGTTTATTTCTCAAGACAAATATGTTGCAGAGATTTTGAAGAAGTTTGAGTTTGCCAATGTGAAGACTGCAGTCACTCCCATGGAGAACAAGGTGCCTTTAACAAAGGATGAAGATGCTGCTGATGTGGATGTGCATCATTACAGATCCATGATAGGATCTCTCATGTATCTTACTGCTTCTAGACCTGACATTATGTATGCAGTATGTGTTTGTTCACGTTTTCAAGAAGCAAACAATTGTGGCCAACTCAACTACTGAAGCTGAGTATGTGGCAGCTGCTAATTGCTGTGGACAAGTCTTGTGGATTCAGAATCAGCTGCTGGACTATGGTTTGAATTTTATGAATACTGTTATCCACATAGATAATGAAAGCACTATCTGTATTGTTAAGAATCCAGTATACCACTCTAAGACTAAGCATATAGAAATCAGGCATCACTTTATTAGGGATTGCTTTGAAAAGAAATTGATTAGGGTGGAGAAAATACATACAGATTTTAATGTTGCAGACCTGTTGACTAAAGCTTTTGATGGCCCTAGGTTTAATTATTTGGTAGTCAGCATTGGTATGCTAAACCCTTAGTTGGATTTGAGGGGAGGTTTGTGTTAAGGGGAGGTCAAAAATGTAAAGTTTGTATACTAACCAGCACTTAGGTTATTTTTAAGTCCTGTAGTTTTGTTTTTAATTCTGGTAGTTCTTTTTAATTTTGTTAGTGATAAAAAAAAATGTTTATGTTTTAGTTGCAGTGCTGGATTAGGTATGTTTTCATCAAGTTATTAAGTGAGACTATTGGAACTTCTCACTTGGTGGAGGTGCATAGCACTAACACAACAAAAGGTTATCAGTCCACCTTGTCTGACCAACACAAGGACTGGCTAATCCTGAGCAAATAGCTACAGGTAAAGATATCTCAAATCCGTTTATGGCTGACAATTTTCCAAAAATTATATGGTATTCAACTCACCATATCTAAGATTAGTGAAGAGTTGACTAGCCCACAAGGTTATGGTTTGTGGTAAAGGTTGTGGAAAACCATAAATGGTAATCAATTCACCATGATGAGGTGCTTTCCATCAAAGAATTGGCTAGTCCAAAAGGGTACAGCTTTTGGTAAAGACATAACAAATCTGTTGATAGTTGATGATTTACTAAAAATCATATGGTTATCAATGTACCATGGTCTTACACACCAAAACATTTGGCTACTCCAGTAGTGATGCCTATTGGTAAAGAGACATCAAATCCATTAATTTTCAATGATTCACCTCTCACAGGAGTTAATACACCTGGAAGTGATGAGAATAGATATGAAACTTAATATGAATTGATGTACAAAATGTCATGGCTGCTAGAAAGATCAAGTGAAATGCATATCAGATGCTAAGAAGATCAAGTTGCTGCACAAATACTCAAATTTGCAGATTTCAAGTGTTTTGAAGATCAAGATAATTCCAATCCTCATAAGATTACTCAGAAGGAACTTGAAGTTCATGGAACATGAAGATCAAGTTAGGGGAGGATTTTTGGGAATTACAACAAGGTTCGAAGAAGACTTAATGAGATATATGTAGGAACGAATTGTGAGTATTAGTAATATATACGAAGTTAGTGATAATTCGGTGTTCTTCATTGTTCTTGTTAATATTCCGCGTTAACATTAACAAATTGTTAAGAGTTTCTCACTTGGATTGATTTGGATTTATTCAAGTCATCCACTAAGTAATCAAAGGCTACTTAGAGATCCATATAAATCGTGGACCAACACGGATTGAGTAGGTTGACCCAAAGCACTTCGTATCCAAATTTTTGTAATATTTTATATATAACCAGGGTGTACAATTTAGTTAGAACACTATATTTTTCTACTAAGAAAACGATTAAAGAAGTTTTGCGCATTAGAAAACACTCTAGGCTCCCTTTCAGCCATTTTTTGTTATCCATGTTCATGTTATAGGAAAAACAAGATTTGAATTGATACAATCACAAGTATATATGTCAAAATACCTACATTGGCTATTTATTTAAGCATGTTACCTTCTCAAGTTCCTCTTCAACAGCCTTGGCGATTTCATTCTTTTGCTCAAAAGCAGCATCAAGATTAAGCTTTGGAACAGTTGCTCGGATAACTAAAAAAAAAGAGAAAATATGTCCATGTTAAGCTACCCACAACATCTAACATACAAAGATGCATAACTCTTTAAGGTTTTTAGGTTATTACCGTCAAAAACATAGGCTTCAATTTATGACTTTGTGTTGCTGAGTTTATAAAAGGCATCGCTAGCCTTATCAGCAAGAGCACAGTACTGTACCGAAGCTACAACATTCACCAAAACATTTTCCTGAAAAATAACAAAAACTATATAGATGCCGAACAAACACAAGTATATCTCTTTGAACAGGTAATAATATTTGAATTGACGTCTAAATTCTGTGGATCTTCAAGGCTAGTTTGTTTCACTTACTACATCGACACAGAACATAATATTAGTAGAGGAAGATAAATGACCTTGGTTTTAGTTTCGCACTTGACTTGCAGCTGTTGAAGCCTTAGTGTAAGTGTCCCAGCAAACCGTTTTCCGCAAAACCATGGAACACAGTGACAACCAAGATTAAGAACTTTATAAAATTTTCCAAAACTTTCCTTAATGGTAACAGTGGATTGATCTACTTGAACCAAGCAACACAAATTCCCCATGACGACTCAAAAACTGAAACCAACACAAAAAGGTGTTAATTGCATTGTAATTACTAAGTTAAAGTAAATATGATCATGAAAAGTATAGTGATAAAAAAAAAAACAAAGTTTACCTAGTAAGGATGGAAATGAAGAGTGTATTGGAGAAGATGCTTTTCATATGTTTGTTTATATAGGAAAAAAAAGATAAAAGTTGAAGATGACATTGGTCATTTTTGTCATATGTAACTATTGATGTATTTACTGTTTCTAGCTACTTAATTTATACTAATCCAAACTCACACAAAACTTTTCTAAATGTTATCAACATCTCGTAACGGCCCATGGTCAACATCTCGTTGTCTAGGTACGTGCAAAGCTTCACTATTATTCAGTGAGGTTTCTCAAATGTCGTATCCCGACTAAATGTTCGAAAAAAAATGTTATCAACATGACAAATGACACATTTCTTGGGTGGGGGTAGGATTTGAGGGTAGAATGGGAGATCAAGGATATAAATATTTACTTTATTTTACATATGGGAATCAAATGTTTAATGCATGATTGTTTTTGCACTTAAATTCAATTTTAATTACAAGGTAAATACTGTTCGGATTTGGTGTCATCACCAAATCATGTAATCTAACTATTTAAGGATCAATTATGGATGGATAATATGTCTTTGAGTATGTACATGAAGTGCAGGGACTCGGATGAAGAACAGGGGTGGGTGACACAATATGCACACACAATATAATCTTATTATTCCCACACAACATAAATAGTACATATGGAAGGCTTATATAGCCTTGCGACTTGGCAGTTACATAACTGCTGTTTTAATAACCGACACAACTTCCAAACTAACAGACACATTGTTTACTTTGGCGCCAAACTTCCTATTTGACTTTTTTGGTTGACTTTCTAAAATACATATATCCTAATGATTATCTTGATTATTATACTTCTAACAATCTCTCCCTTAATCAAGATAATCTTAAATTTGTTTTCTCTGTTCTTCAATTCCATCCTTTTACGCAGTCCATTCTTTCTGATACAAACTCTGAAATCAACCGGTTGTTGAATGAATACTCTAGTTATAACTTCTGCCCTGATTCCATATGTGATCTCCCTGATCATACTGCTGCAACTTCTCCTTGCCATACTTGTGAGAATTGCATTGGAATCCTAATGTATCTCCTGCACATCTTCTTACTTTATAACTGTCGGAATGTTGCCTTCAACTTCATGCTTGGTTGGATTTGATCTCTTGTTTGTTAATCAGATTATCCGGTCCTTAACACAGGTCTTGGGGTCTTTCTTTGATAACGTACTGCCTATAAAATCAATGTTAGAAGTTTGATTACCTTTGCTGCTGCCAAAGTTCCAATAATGATCCTCATGATCATAACTATGCATCTTCTCTTTGCCTTTCTGCATAAGATGCGCCTGGGAACAAGGGTGAATCCAAACACCCATCGGCTTTGTAATCCATACGAACATCTTCATTCTCTTCTAACTTAATGAAATAATCTTCTGGCCAATATATGCGGTGGCCTTTCTTCTCACAGGTTTCTTTCTTCGTAGTCGAATCACTCGATCTTCTACACCGACTCGCTTAGTTTTCTTCTTCACAGGTCTCCTTGGATCGTAGGCTCTGATGCCATGTTCGGATTTGGTGTCATCACCAAATCATGTAATCTAACTGTTTAAGGATCAATTATAGATGGATAATATGTCTTTGAGTATGCACATGAAGTGCAGGGACTCGGATGAAGAACAGGGGTGGGCAACACAATATGCACACACAATATAATCTTATTATTCCCACACAACACAAATCGTACATATAAAAGGATTATATAGCCTTGCGACTTGGCAGTTACATAACTGCTGTTTTAATAACCGACACAACTTCCAAACTAACAGACACATTGTTTACTTTGGCGCCAAACTTCCTATTTGACTTTTTCGTTTGACTTTCTAAAATACATATATCCTAATGATTATCTTGATTATTATACTTCTAACAAATACGGAGTAAGAGTCATCAATGGTATCTGATTAGCAGTGAATTTCGGCCTTCACAGACCATTCCGCTAGATCAATAAAGCCTGTTAAAGCACTAGCCCTCCACGATTATTGTGTATTCGATTGAAAAGGCCAGGCGGCCGCAAAAAGTTACAACTTACGGGATATTTGAATTTGAGACTTCTTATTAGGACTTTCGTATCCTTACTGTTAAATTTCCTTCGTATATTAAGTTTACTCATAACTTTTGTAAAACCCAAAATTTTTGCACCATTTTGAATTTGAACCTAAGTTTAATAATAAGAATTTGACGTTTAAGCTATATGTTATACCCATAAATTTATATTACACTTAAACTATATGTTATAAATTATGTACATAAAATAAAATCCTACATAACCTAAGTCTATAATAAAATCGGTGCACCTCTTTTGCTAGGCAGCCCACACGTTTTCTATGTGTACTTTTGAATCAAAATTTTAATGCCTCCCTCCCCTTCACACGTTTTTATTTAACACAAGATAAGACCAAATATTTGTTTAGAATAAAAGAACCTATGGTTCCTAAATTGAAGCAAAACACACGGCACTTCCCAACATAAGATATACGCTTCTCCCTCTTTTATCTCATTCACATATACGGCTTCTTGTTCCCTCCCCTATACCGAACCCTAGCAGCCACCATAATCACTTTGTTCAGCCCTCCTGAAGCAAGGAAGAAGAAAGGTTTGAATTTGATTTGATCGTGTAGTTCTTGGTGTGTTTGTGTATTGATTCGTGGGTCTTGTTTTTGTCTCCCTTTGGTCTCGTTAAAGCTGCCTTGAAGGTAACTATTGATCTCTTTGCTTCTCCATCCATTCGACACCTTTATGTCTTATATAATCAGAAGTAATAACATGTGAATGAACCATTCTAATCATGCTTTGTTGTACTCTTGGTCTCGATAAATCTGTAATATGTATAACAATACTTAAGCCACATAAAATCATGAGACTCTATAACTTGTATGTCAACTTTTATTTCTGTTTGTGCCTTTCGAATCATATCTGAATACGAGCCCTAGTAAAATCATTTAATGCTCATTAAGACACGACCTAATAATCTGGTGTAAACCCTAAAGGAATTAATGAGAGGCGTACACATTTATTAACGTGAATTAGGGCTTTGTTGTATGTGATTCTATGTGAACAAGCTGTCCAGAATTTGGGTTGGAGTGAACGGGGTCTAAACTAATGATGCCAACATATTTTTGTGTGATTTTTGGGTCTAAACATAAGTTCATGAAGTGTACTATCTGAATATCAAGTTTTATAGCCATTGGAGGTCGAGAAGATGGTCTTTTGATATTTACAAGGTTAAGTGTCAAAACTGTATTTTGGATGTCTGAAAATCAGTTGGTGTTTTTGATTTTTAGTTTTAAAACCATAAGGAATTAAGAGGTCTCATTTGACAGGGAGAATTTTTAAGATGTATATGACTTACTAGAATTTTTATGGATTTTTCTGATAGGTTCAAATGGTTTATTTAAATACAAACTTTCGGGGTATACCTGCAATGCACTTTTTGGACAGGTCTGGGAAAATGATTTTTGTTTGGATACTTTCATTTTGAAATAAAATATGGAAAAATTATAGTAATTACCTAACATGTATAAGTATCTATGATAATTATTTAAGCACTTTAGTAAGTATATAAGTATGGTTTTAAATTCATAAACAATGGGACTTCAATGTGATAAAATCTGAAATAAGTATAAGTTACGGTTTTGGTGTAACCTAATCCCATTAAATATGTTTTGACCCTAATTTCATTTGAAACATTAATCTGGATACTATTGAACATATGTTAACCTAATTTCACATATGAAACCCTAATCACATTAATGAATGGTAATGAGTAATTAAGAATCCGTTATGACAATAAATGAGCTAATCCGTGTAGATTCGTTGAAGAAGACGTGATGTTGTTTCCTTGTGATCACTTTTCCGTTTGCTCTCTGTAACACCCCATTTCATTTGCTAAGGTACATATATCCCGTCCTTTTTCAGTAAGGGCGTCCATTGATATGATTATCCGTTATTACCTTTGATATTCGTTTTGATATTTGATTTGCTATCTCATTCTGATATTCGTTGGTTATCCGTTAGATATGATTCAGTTCAGTATTTGATATGATACGCTTCAGTTCAGTATTTGTTATCATTGACTTGATACGATTATGATTGCTCTTGTATTGCCCAGCTTCTGTATCTGTATTCCTAGCCATGGAGGTACCATGGCCATGTCATTGAGGCACCGGTGGCATGACACTATCTGGGGCGGTGTGATTAGTCCCCACCGTTCCCATTTCTGTATATGCTATATAGCACTTTGGCCATTATGATTATCTGAGTATGTATGCTTAGCCTAGAGCTAGTATATGGACCATATTGTTTTGCAGGGAGCGTATGGATGCATCCTAGGGAATCTGTATCTGTATCTGGTGATTGGTTGGTGTGTGTTCCTACACCCCATCACATTCTAGTACATTGTGAGCTGGCTACTCCATGTACAACTTTGGAATTGACGTATATGATTTGTGATATGATTATTTGGCCTATTCATGTATCATGCTTAGTCAGTTAGGTAATGCACTCCGATCCTATATTGATTGATATTTGTTATGCACTCTGATTCAGTATCTGATTCATATTCGTTTTGTATTCTGTTTCATCTGACATTTTCTCAGCAGACTCTTTTTGGCATCATTTCATTCGTTATTCGCTTGATTATCGTATTTTCAGTTATTTGTTTCGTTATATCTGTTCACTGGGCTTTTTAAGCTCATCCGCATTTCTTTTCCTGCGGCAGGTTTTAGGTTGGAGGCTGGGGATTGAGTGAAGTGTGCATAGGACCTCTTAGTGGACCACCCTGACGATAGATCCCATTTGCATTTGGATTAGACTTTGAAGTTATCTACCATTTAGATTTGATTAAGATTTGTATTCTAGTTTGATAGTCGGTATGATTTAGACTTATTATGTCCTTAGTTTCATTTTGAACTTTTGTAACCTTAGTATTTATAAAAATCTTCCGCTTGCGTTTGTTCTGTTGGCACCATAATGTGGCATTTTGACCCTTGTCGAGTTGGTGTGTTACACCTTTACTACATTTCTGCCTCAAAAGATAAAACAATAAAAAAAAGTATACAACATTAACAAATAACAAAATATTTTTATTACTCCAATCTATAAAACCTGTTACTAAAAATAAGTAAGAACAAGAATAAACAATTATTCATAATGAAAAGGCTTGTAGTTTTGTTATACCATGTGATTGAAGTCTTTAACCAAGTATTTGAAATACACTTAACCAAAGGGCTTATTTCCTTATGGTATCATGTGATTGTGTGAGATGCTTTACATCTAGAAGATTATGTGTTCATTTCCAAAGACAAGTGTTATGGATTTATACAGTGTATTATAAAATTGTAATACTTTGGCTTTCTAAAGTACCTTTGAAGTATACCTTAAATTTTAGCGCTACTGTACTATACTTGTTTATTTGAATAACCTTATGACCTAATGGCCGACTAACCCACGGGGTTTAAACCCACCGACTAATCTAGGTAATTATAGCGCTACCTTGTGTTATGAAGAAATAGTAGTTTTACAAAAGTATGACAACAATTATCGATTGTACATGCAATTTATATATTTAGTTTAAACAGTTTATCCCACCACAATGAAATACAAAGAAACATGTATCGAAGAGTAAAAGTGATTACTATAAATGCTATAGGGTGTTATTTCTATGTAATTTTGAAATTTCTCCATCAACTTCCATTTTAAGCAAAAATTCTTATCATGCAATTTCAACATATTAAAGCTTTAGAAAATAGATAAATGACACATTTAATTGTAAAACCCAAATGACATAGTCCTTATCGAATGTAGGAATTGGCTTTTGCATGTAGGAATTGGCTTTTGCATGTATCAAATTTTGTGTAAGTTTCAATTATTTTTTGTATAAGATTTGAATTTCACCGTGATACACAATAATATATTTCCAATCATATCATGTGTGCAAATTAAGTAAACAGATATATAATAATAAATCAACATCGTTGGTTATTTATGCTAAATATAAATTCCCTTTTCATGTTCATGTCGTTGCATATTTACCATTTGTAGAGAAAGTGAATTCTCTTGGTTTCTATTCTCATTTGGCATCAAGAAAACGCGTAAATTTCTGTTTTCATTGACTTTGAAACATAAATGATTATATAGTTGTTTACTCTATTTTGGGTATGTTATCATATCGTCAGAAACTTTAAATTATATGTTTTATGTACTACTCTATACAAAGATGAAAATTGTTTCCAATTTCTAGCATACAAAGTTTCATGTAATACTTAACGTGCAAGCTTTTTCAATTTTTAATTGATACTTTTATTGAGCATTCTTGCTCCAATAGATGTACGAAGCATGATATAAAGCATAGATAAGCTAATTAATGTGTATGTGAAAGGTAACTTATATTAGTGACTAAGGCTTCGAATTTCAAGCTATTTATCGTCATTGAATTTATTCCTGAAATTGTTGATGCTTAATTCACCACATCAACATACCAAATCCTGGCGGAGCGGGGTATGGGGCATAGGATATTAGGATACCATAGGGTAAAGAGACTGCTTCACGCAAGACCTCTGGCAAGATGTTGATGCTTAATACATTTTACTTTTACAATTAGTTTCGGAGGAAATAAAAGGGTATATGACAATGCTGATATGTTGTTCATGTTTTGTGTTGTTTTATTTTGATATGTCTTTTAGAAGAAAGTTGACATGACCCAACTAATTCAAGGTGGAAGATGATCAACCTCAACCAATCTCTCAATAAATCGGGTAAGTTGATGGAAGAATACGTACGTAGTTGATTACCTAAGAATTGAGTGTCGAGTATCTGCTACATTCTCTTAAATTAATGCAAACTCTTGAGTATCGAGTATTTCTTACATTCTGTTAAACTGATATTTAAAATCACAATTAAAAAAGTAACGATAACTTATCATTACCTCTTGTTTAGGTCTAGTTGGTAACCGTTTTTGTTTGGGTCACGAAAAAACTGGATATAGAATCCAGAGTAAATGAATAAGTAGTAATAACAAAGGAAAACAAGAAGAGACTCTTCACTGTAATCGAACTGAATAAATAAGTAGTAATACAAGTTTCATGAAAACCTTTGTAACTTAGAATCAATAATCAACCGATAAGAGTTAAAGCCCAATCCAGCATACATAGATTTCATAAAGATTGTTGTACAACTTGTTACAATGGATCACCAAATAATAAACATGATATTTATAAATACTTATATACAAACTTGAAGAATATAAACACAATAACACCATACAGAAAACTGTAGTTTCAAGTTTAACATGAGTACATTACAATTATAAGTTTCTTTTGATGATCAGCTGTTAATGCTGCTGCTCTGAAAAAGTCCATCACGTATCTGAGTAGCAACGTCACGAACCGCACCGGGCCCGTGAGGGATGAACAAAGCAGATGATTTTGATGCAGCACCAATTTCCTTCATCGTGTCAAAATATTGGGTAACTAGAACCATGTCCATGACGTCTTTAGCAGTGGTTCCAGGAACATTGACTGAGAATCCCAACACACTGTCTCTCAAACCATTCACTATGGCTTGTCGTTGGCGTGCAATACCTAAACCAGATAGATACTTGGCTTCAGCCTCACCCTCGGCTCACTTTATTTGGAGAATCTTATCAGCTTCGGCTTTTTCAGTGGCTGCCAACCTCATCCTTGCAGCTGGAGGTGTACAAAGATACTATTTAGAGGTGTAATAATGGGTGGGCCGTTTGGGTTGGTAATAGGTCAAAATGAGCAGATCATGCTGACCAACAAACTTTTTTGTCATATACTTCTTTAAATTTTTAAATTTTTTGAGATGATTGATGTGCTTAATATTAGTACTAAAACTATATTAACAATAATTGCAGAATCTTAATAGAACGATCAATGTGGTGCTATAAATTTTGCTTAGACCTTGGCAAGTCTGTACCTGTTTGACTCGTTAAGCCTGTTTTATGTTTCTTTTTTTTTTTTTTAGAGAGAGAAGGCAAAATTAAAGATAATATTTTGAGCTCCTGGCGAGGATAGAACTTGCGGCCTTTCGCTTATGTTACCCAAGTTTATCTGTTTGACCTGTACGAAAAAAAGAGCATACCCATTTATGAAATGGGCCTTGACTGAAGGTTTGGAGCACAACATTTTAAAGGGCAAATTTAGTAGCAAAAATTACTAAATGGCTCACTTTTCAGAGATAGATAATATACGGGACACACATAGGTAGAAAATTTACCTGCATTGATCTCGTTCATTGCTTTCTTCACACGTTCATCTGGTTCTATATCGACAATCAATGTTTGAACAATCTCAAACCCATATGCAGACATGGCCTAAAAACAATTTCAAAGGAAGATGTGTCACAAACTCACAACCATCTTTAGAGTCTCAGCTTCACAGTCAAGGTGGTGAACCGGGCTAGTTGGAAGCGTTGAGTAATGAATCAAAATGATTAAAAATACTCTATCACATAAATGATATTCTAATTTTTGCTTCTGAAAATGATTCAGGAGGTTTTATGAACTAAAATACACTTTAGTCGTCTTTTGACCCGTTCCACGCATATCAAGTCTCATCTTTAGCTTTTTTCATTTTATTCTACCCCGTTTGACCAGTTTTAGATAGAAACATATATATCCTACAAGTATATGGCTGCAAATTACCACCCACAGCCACGCTTGTAAAGATATCAAATGACTGCTGATTGATTCGATTATGTTACCTTTTCTAGTTGGTCTTCAACAGCCCTGGCAATTTCATTCTTTTGCTCGAAAACATCATCAAGATTAAGCTTTGGAACAGTAGCTCTTATAACTAGAAATAAAGAATACGCACATGTACATTGTTAAGCTATCGAAAACATGTGAATATATGACCAAAGATTAAGAAAAGGAACATTAAAAAGTTTATCTCTAAGTATTTTTCGGTTTTTACCATCAAACACATAGGCCTGGATTTGGATACTTGTGTTGCTGAGTTTATAGAACGCCTCACTTGCCTTATCAGCTATGGCACGGTATTGTATTGAAGCTACAACATTAACAAAGACATTGTCCTGAAAAAGAATAACTATATCAGTTTCACAAAGATCATGACTGTTATCTAATTGTTTATTTAGTGGAATACCAATAATCCATAACTGTTAATCAGTTAACAGTTAACCATTTAATGCTTATTCAGGTCTTATTTAAAACACCTAGTCAACGCATAAGATTGATAAAAGACTAATCAAGCTCATTAACATAGATCTCAGTGTTATAGTTGTTTCACTCTGACCTCTACTTGGGTCATTGAATATCAAGATTACTGGTTCTTAACTAAAAAGGCTTAAAGGTGAAACAAGTTGTTTTCAGTAAACAGTTAGAGATTGCTATTTTATAACAATTTGTTTCCAAATTCTTATAACAGTATATAACCTGATAATTTGTTTATATTAATAAGCATAATTTGTTTAATCACCAAAACTCAAACACCTTGGAAAATTGATAAGCAGTTTACCAGCGATTCCAAACACCCCCATTTACATACAAAATAAATAAACGGGCCAACATATATTTAGATATGAAGGAAAAAAACACCTTAGTTTTGGTCTCGCACTTGACATCCAACTGTCGAAGCCTTAGCGTGAGATGGCCAGCAAGCTCCTACCGAATATCCAAGGCACACAATGACAACCGGGTTGGAGAACATCATCAAACTTCCCAAATTTTTCCTTGATAGCAACAGTAGATTGATCTACTTGAACCAAACATAACCAGTTTCCCATGATCTTATACCAAAACTGATTCAACAATACTCGTTAGCATTGGCTTAGTTCTAGCATACTTCGCAGATCTTTGTTTTATAGAGGAAGACCTAACCACCAGTTGACAAAAGCATAAACAACATTATCAATTTATATATTGTAAAAATCAAGTTACAATAGAGCAACTTGCATGATATTATCTGATCATTTCAAGCAAAAAAAAAAAAAAAATTGTTTTTAATAAACAGGTTGATGTATGCATCCACATTTCATTGCAAATTCGAAATTTCAGTCTTGTAAATAAAACTATTACAGCAAAAGACTTGTTCAAACTTAAGTATGTGGATCACACAACTAATATATAAAGTCAAACACTTCAGCTCCTACAAAATTGTATCAAATGATGAGAATCTTCTAAGCAATTCACATCAAGTCTCCAAAAGTCATCAAGTTGACAAAATTACAGAGAATTATTTTAGACACATGATTGGAGCATCCTTGTAACTGAGGTAGAACTAGGTAGAATGTTTTATTCTGAACAGGTAACAAACATAACAGATTGTATATATGTTACTCCCTAGGTCCCAAAATTATTGTCACCCAACAAAAAACGTATTCTTTTAGAAAAATGTCACTATCACTACTTTCTCTTTCTTACTTTTTTGCCAAATGACAAGTTTACCCTTAATCAATTAATTACCACTTCTTTAAAGTTTGCAATATTAATTTCAACCAAGGGTAATACAGTAAACTTTACCAAACTCCACTATCTATTCACTTTCTATTTTGGGTATGTGACAATAATTTTGAGACGTCCCAAAAAGGAATAAGGGACAATAAAATTGGGACGGAGAGAGTATATATGTTAGTTTTATAGACATAAAATAGTAGTCGTGTGTTAGGATCGAACTCGAGATCACGGGATTGCACACATTACGTATGAGAACTAATTATTAATGATTAAATATAAAATGTTATATTTGATTATTAATTATCACAAATGAAATAACGGACGTTAGTATTTAACGGAAGTGACTAACGGTCATTAAATAAAATAAGGAAAGGACTAGAATGTAAATTAGTAGCCAAAAAGATTCTGGATCCTTCCTAAGTACATAGGGCCGATCGGATTTGTTAAGGGATTAGGGTTTCCTAATCTTAATCCAACTTGGACTACAAGTTTACATAGCCTATAAAAGCAAACTCAAGGTTTATTTTTTGGTACCTCTTGTGCACTATCTAAACCTAAAGTTTTCTTTGTTTTCTTCCTTGTGATCGATCGGATCTTCACCTCCAAAGGGTGAACCGATTTTTTGTCAAACAAAATTAGTTTTGGTTTTAACTTTGTGATTAAAATAACTTGCATATTGTTAGTTTGGTTTAGTGCATATGTACAAGAACGTGATTCTTACACATCATTGTAAGAATCTTGGATTGAATTGCAAAACTTGGTAAGGGGCAATTCTTATAATCCTAATAACCCTAATTAGGGTTCTTCATTCATATTGCTGAATTTGATTCATGTTCGGGTTAGAATCGTAAGGTACGTTTACTTTATGTTTTGGTTAATTAATATGTGTTATATGTATCATGTACGCTTCCGCATTATGTGTTCTTTGATATTTGGTTTATATATATGATTGTCATGATGTGATAATTCCAACAGTGGTATCAAGAGCCGTTATAAAATGTAATTAATTACCGAAACCACATAAAAATCAAATCTTGTTTGGATTATACATGTTTAAATTCGATTAGGGTTTTATTTTTTCCATCTCAAACCCTATTTTTTTTAAAATCGTTTTGTCTTTTTTTTTATTTAGGGTTTGTGTTTTGGTTAATTAATTTGATTAGAAACCCTAGGTTTATAACATGTTTATGTGTAGTAAAGTGATCCTGTGCAATATGCTAATTGTTGGGTAGAATCCATGCAAACGTGCATGTTTGGCATGAATTCATGATTGTTTTATATGTTTTCACATATAAGTTAATTAATAGATGTTGAATTGAGGAAGACTCCAATTAATTAAGTAATCAATTATGTGCAACGTGGTGTATTTTTTATTAGGACTTACGCTACCAAATTGTTTGGTGTATGTGGTCCATTGGGTACAATGAGCTCGAAAACCAATGGGAGTCTTAATTAAATATACACATAATAAAACCTAGATTGATTATTAATAGGCTATTGAATTAATTTGCATGTGGCTACATGTTTTTCATAATTAATTGTTAAGATATGTGTGATTATTTAGTTGTTTTTTATGTTAAAATTACTTGTTTTTTGTTTAATTGTTAAGACATGTTTAAGCAAAAAGAGTATTTTTTAAATAAAAGTGAAACGGACTAAATAATGGTGAAACATAGGTAATAAATTATGAATATTGCAAAGTCTTATGTGCCGATAGTGGTTCGCTTCGCACGGTAATTTGCTCCCAGGCGAGACTAGCAAGATTATACTTTTTTACATAATTTTTAAGACTAAAGTCATAAACTTTTAATTGATTGATGATTTTTTGCACCAATAGTTGAACGGTGGACCTAGTTTGACAAACTATAAGGTGGGTATAAGGTTGGTTTTGCATTAAATTGTGACCTTAAAGAGACTCCATTCTGTCTCTCCGCTTGCTTGTGCGTCAAATTAGACTTACCAAGTACCACTATTATTTGTGCAAAATCATCTTAAGGGTGAATTGACCTCAATTCCACGCACCACTTTATGGTAATTATCCGAATAACTTGGGTCTTTTGACTCATGCAGTAGTAGGATATAGTGGGCGATAATTGTAGGTAATTCTTTAATTGGTGAACCTAATACCTCTTTTAAAACTTTGTTGATGGAAATCTTAGCTTAAAGATTAATAAAAAAAGGTTTTGAAAAACTAAGTGATACGAAGATGTATGCATGCTTCTTCGTACATGTTTTGATTGACACATCAAAATTTATTACCCTTTAAAATTAAGTCTATGCCATCTAGTTAAAGAACACTTGAAGTTGTTATTTAGTCATGTGAGAGCTTGGACTAAATTTTAATGGAAAGGTAAATTGCATAATCTCATTGCTAGCAGATCAACTGATGTGATGGGATTATGGTAATTTGCAGTTTTTTAATTAGATGACTTAAATTGAGTTAAGTGAGAGCTTGAACTCAAGGCATAAGATGGGGATAAAATATGCTTATATTGGAAATTGTTTGCCAATATAAATCCCATTAATCTAGGAATTGGAAATTTGTTTGCCAATTATTGTACAACAGATTACCTTATTATGTACTTTCATTACTAGCAGATCAACTGATGTAATGAAACTATGATAATTTGGATCCTAGTTTTCAAGAAAGTACTATGGTTATATGAATATTTCTTTGGGTATTTTATTTTCTTGAAATATTATATTATCGAAAATACTAAAATTGAATTTTGTAAATTCTTTTAATGTATTAATGCAACATTAAACCGTAAACGTGGGATATTCTTTTATTAGTAAATTGATCTACACCCATAGGGTTTTTTGGCTAGATTCAAATTTTACTAAAAGGATAACCTAAGTCTCCTTTCCATGAGAGAAGTGTGAAACTTAATCCTATTCATTTTCATGAATGAGAAAGATATGATAGGAAAATTAGAATTGTCTAAACTCTAAGAAATAACTCATTGAAACTTTAATAGTTAACAGAATTGCATATTTTCTGAGTTATTCAATTAGAAGCTAGACTTATTACCGCAAAATGGTAAAAGACAAACTAGTATATTTTATCTAGTTGTTTTGACCATTTAGAGGTGTTACATACCATTGTGGGGATGGTAGACCTATTAAGGAAGAAATTGCATGCCCAATTTTTTCAAGTTAATTGCATTGATGGATAGTCCATCATTTACAAAGTAGAATACATTCTTTTAGTACCTAAGTAATTGTTACGTATGGGTTTTCTCAAAGGTGTAGGAAAGTAAATAGCACACTATTTGCTTTTACTGGTTATGAAATACTTACAATATTGTCAAATCCAGTGGGAGCATTGTGTTATAATTACTGAATAATGAATTATTGTAATGATCTGTAATTCAGTGGGAGCTACAAGCTTTGTCATCTTGGTAGTAACCCATATTATCTCTAGAATGTCTTGAGATAATTACTTTCCAATAGTAGACACTTGTCTTTTAAGGATAGTCATGTACGTTTTCTTAATAGGCAATACGGTTCTATATCTACTTATTATGATAATATCTATGACACAATCACATTGATCACATAAACAAATAAGTGACATGTTGTTTAGTTGATACATGATGTTGTTCCATTCACAAGTGGGAGAAATCTTTATTGTGTGCAAGGAACAACACATAGGAATATGATTTAAAGGATTCTCTTGACTGTAAGGTAAGAGACTAATGTTCTAATGTGACTTATTCACATCTAATTAATAGAACACTTGAAATTGTAATCTACGCCATGTGAGAGCTTGGACTAGATTACAATGGAAAGGTAAATTTCATACTTTCATTACTAGCAGATCAATTGATGTAATGAAACTATGTTAGTTTGCAGGTTTCTAAAAATTAGATACTTATTAGAACAAGTGTCAATATGATAATAAGACTACTTCAAACTAAATATTTATGTATTATTGGAATGACATAAAATAAATGAAGTAATCTAATACTATTTCAATTCGAAGATTTATGTAATTTTGGAATGACATAAAATATGTGAAGTAATAAATTAACTTGAAATTACTATTGAAACCAAGAGATGGTGTTCATAATTACTTTAGTTAAACATGTTTATGATTCATTGTAAAGGTATAAACATGAAGTCTTTTAATTGTTACAAGACTTATAATAAAGTAAGACGTTAACTTGTTATGTATTAAATTAAGACATATACAAGAAGTCATTGAGTTGATCAATGATTTATAACGTATATTGGGATTATAACAGTTTATGTCTTCTTGTTAAGACATAGACATGAAGTGACTTAGTAAAAAAGTACTTATGTTATAAAGCATGAAATTGGCTTGGAAATTCTATTATACCATTAAGATGACTTAGTTGGTGAACAGATAAGCCAAATGAAATATATTTATCTTACATATTGTAAGATTGTTTTACAATATTAATCCTAATAAAATACATAAGGTTTATGGTATGTTCAGTTAGGAAAATCAAACTCTTGTTATATTGTTTGATTAAAGATAACTATATCTTATATTCTTTCGAAAGTTATCAAGGTTAGAAAATTGAGTATGAATTGGATATACTCAATAAGACTCCAATCTAGAAGTTTAATAAGACATCATTTTGTTATGGAATGTGATGAATCACATTAAGTCTTAAAACGAAGTTCTGAATTTGTTTAACTACTTATGAGTAGGTTATTAACAAACTCAATGTCAGGAACTATAAATATGTATTTGTAAGGTCCCAAAAGGAGAACATTGTATTGTTGCTTTGTTTGCTAAGTATTTATAGATGGTATATAAATTACAAAAAGCAAGTGGGAGTTTTTATCTTTAAAGGATAAAATTACAAGATACATAATCTTCTAAAACACACTAGTGAAAATCATGATGAGGCTAAACATGTAAATGATAGACCTCAAGATGATGGAATTCTCATTCATAGATCCGTAAGGATATATCAGATATTTGATTAATATGCTGAGGATTATATTATGATGCATTACCAATTTTTGAATTGGGTAAATGACTCATACTATGAATGTTAAAGATGCTGTCCATAAAGATAATCAATTTTGGAAATTGGTTTATTTTGATTCTTAATAGTTGGACTAGATAATGAAGATGAGTTTCTTCAAAGATAAGATAACCCTAGTGGTTTATATCTTTGTGTAGAAATCATATGGACAATATTGTACACATATTTTAATGCATGTATTATGATAAGATTATTAATCATACTTAAGCAATTAACTATGATTGAATATTCTTTTATAAGTGCATTAAATATACAAAGATGGTAATTGTCATATTTATTTTCATAAATATGAAATTTGCAAATGGAATATCAAAACTCTTTCTTGAGTGATTACTTGAGCGAGGACGGTAAGTAATCAAAAGGATTTTTGAATTCATAATAATCTTTGAAGTGTACATAGTGCAGTAATTCATGAATGAATTAATGCATGCATCTAGGAGATAATTCTTATGTTTAAATATTAAATTCAAATTTTGAATTAATAATTAAAATAAGATAATTTCTAAGTAGTACTGAAAGCTAGTGGGACTATTATGGTTACTTTCTTAAATCATATATGTTGGATAACATATAGAAAGTAACATTCCATATAAGTTAAATGTTAAGTCTTAATTTGGAATGAAACTTGAAAGATTTAGGAAATAAAACATATAACCTTGGAATGTGTGTTTATTATTATAAACATATGTGGTAAATAAATCTAATAAAACATGATATATCATTTAGAATGTCTAAATGGATACATTTCTTTTAAATAAGATATAATATGAATAAAATCTAAGTATGACTCAAAGGTTTTTTCATGAACATCATGTTACATAAATGAATTGTTATAAGATGTTATGACAATGTAGATATCTAATTGAAAGTTATTAGATAACTAATGTCGTGATTATTCTAATAAGATATGTTTGAATATAGAATTACATCCTCAGCCTGGAACAGCTTCCAAATTCTATAGATGAACAATTTGCCAATTGTTGTGAAAATTGTCATAGCAAACAAACTTGAAAGTTTGATTGGCATCAAACATTACACGGTAGATATTAAAGTTTACGGAATTTTAAAGAGCATATTGTTGTTCGCATACAATGATGCTAAATGAAATTGATATGACATTCAATACTAGTCATGGTAGGATTTCATCCTTGATTAATGGCCATGTGTACTAGTTATGCATTACTGAAAGCATAGTTGCATTATACATTATAAGAATGAGAATACTTGAAACTTTAAAATTGTTTGAAAGTTTGAGAATCATAAATTGGTGATTGAGGATGTCACACACTTTATGAAATATTATGTGGCAATATCAAATTATTTGAATGCACACATACAAGAATTTCACCAGATGAATTCTTGAAATAAGTATTCTCAAAATTCTGATAGATCAAAGTTGGTTGATTTATGTCTTGTCAACAAGTATGATTGTTATAGCTGGAGACATAATTCATCAACTAGAATTTTCATACATTGATCTATTTGGTATTTGGATAAAGGATTGTAAAACATTTATTATTTATTAATGAAATAAAGTATTGGTTATGTTTATATTCATTATTTAATATTGTTGTCTTATTTTTTGCATGTTTTAATCCGTGAATAAGTTAGTTATTCTAAATGTCCGTTGTCAGTTAATG
Organism: Artemisia tridentata subsp. tridentata; assembly: GCA_021014915.2. Taxonomy (NCBI): domain Eukaryota; kingdom Viridiplantae; phylum Streptophyta; class Magnoliopsida; order Asterales; family Asteraceae; genus Artemisia; species Artemisia tridentata. The sequence goes on from CP139509.1 coordinate 408,481,246, forward strand.
ATATAGGAATATCATTATGTGAAGACAAATTTAAGTTTTGATAAAATATACTTGAAAGTATATTGATGCGTTGTCATACCAAATTCACATGATATTCAATGAATTGAATATAGGACTTATCCCAACTACATGATATTACTTATGGATATATCTAAGTAAATCATGAATAGTTATCCTCAGAATTGAGATACCAGATAACTGTTGTGAATGTAGTGCATTCTGTGGAACAATTTAACGCTATACGTAACTGGTAGTCATAAGGATTGTTTTCGGAATTGTTGCAAAGTTCATGAGTTATACTTGTAGTCAAGATAGAATTTGTTCCTCCAAATTTATTTTTTGGAGTTTAATACTGCTGGGCCCCTCGTAGGGTTGACAAGATGTTTGCGTGGCCACGCCCAAGATCTCCCCTGAATATGTTCAGAAGATTTGGTAATCTTGCTCAATCATAAACAACGAGAAACAGAATTTTGAATTAAGATAATATCCATATCTTTATTCAATGTAGTATTAGAAACAAAAGGATAATAATAATGATGAATCATTAAAGGTTTTTCCAGGAGACCTACTCGAGTTGTACTAGAGGCATCATCGTGTTGCAAGACGCTAACCTATGTGATCACAACTATTATGATTTATGTCTAAGTGGGAGCTGTTAGTTTTATAGACATAAAATAGTAGTCGTGTGTTAGGATCAAACTTGAGATCACGGGATTGCACACATTACGTATGAGAACTAATTATTAATGATTAAATATAAAATGTTATATTTGATTATTAATTATCACAAATGAAATAACGGACGTTAGTATTTAACGAAAGTGACTAACGGTTGTTAAATAAAATAAGGAAAGGACTAGAATGTAAATTAGTAGCCAAAAAGACTCCGGATCCTTCCTAAGTACATAGGGCCGATCGGATTTGTTAAGGGATTAGGGTTTCCTAATATTAATCCAACTTGGACTACAAGTTTACATAGCCTATAAAAGCAAACTCAAGGTTTATTTTTTGGTACCTCTTGTACACTATCTAAACCTAAAGTTTTCTTTGTTTTCTTCCTTGTGATCGATCGGATCTTCACCTCCAAAGGGTGAACCGATTTTTTGTCAAACAAAATTAGTTTTGGTTTTAACTTTGTGATTAAAATAACTTGCATATTGTTAGTTCGGTTTAGTGCGTGTGTACAAGAACGTGATTCTTACACATCATTGTAAAAATCTTGGATTGAATTGCAAAACTTGGTAAGGGGCAATTCTTTTAATCCTAATAACCCTAATTAGGGTTCTTCATTCATATTGCTGAATTTGATTCATGTTCGGGCTAGAATCGTAAGGTACGTTTACTTTATGTTTTGGTTAATTAATATGTGTTATATGTATCCTGTACGCTTCCGCATTATGTGTTCTTTGATATTTGGTTTATATATATGATTGTCATGATGTGATAATTCCAACAATATAGGCTTCGTGCAAAATGATAATTGCTCAACAATATTGATTAATGATTATATTTGTGTTATACAAAAGTTTCCGCGTTTTTAGATACTGAAAACATTATAAAAAAAGTTGACACTATATTTCATCTAGAATCCATGTAACATTCAGCCATTCCCATGTATGAGAAGGCTTTTGAAAGGTTTTGACATTAACAAACACAAGGTTTGTTGCCATGACAAGTATACAGTAATACAAATGAAGGGGTATCTATGTATTTTGTTAAGGAGAAGAGTTGACATTTGTTGTTATAAAAAGGCCAAAACACGTATGAGTATCTGAAGTTGACAAACACAATCATTTTGATACCTTGAACTTCTAAGAGTGCAAAATAGTACTTAGAACTTGCCAAAATCAATCTTTTAGTACTCGAATATACACCGTATTAGCTAAATAGTTAATTTTCTTTTTATGCTAAAAAATTAATTTAGTAAAGCCTACAGTAACATACATGATTTCTAATTAAATTTAGGGTAGACAAATATATTTTTTCATCATTAAATTACTTTTTATTTTTCTAAAAAAATAATAATATTATGACTAGTTATTGAGAATAAAAGTACTTTTAAAACAACATTTTATATAAAACGATTTTATCATACTACTTTTTAATATATAACCATACATTATAATTAAAATTTGTTTCAAACAGTTTTAAGACCATCACTACTAAAAAAATTATTTCTTCCATGTGCGGAAATTAAATTGAATATTACAAGTACCCTTGTGAGTTGAGATCCTATAGAAAGTAATAAAAATTAAAAAGTTTACAAAGCCAATAAGCATGTGACAAGTGTCCTCCACCAACTTTATCCCACTCCTTCATTTTTTTTTTCTTTCTTAATATTTTCGTTTAAGGGCAATTGAGTCATTTGACTCGTTTTTTAAATTCCACCCCAAAGTTTAAACGCACATATCTCTTAAACGACAAACTTTTAGAAAAAACCGATTCACCATAATTTTAAAATTTAATCCTCTTTAATTTGGTATAAATCTTGTTAAATATTTAAAACTTTTTTTTTACACATCAAATGGGTCTTTGTTTTCTTTATTTTTTTTGGCATTTTCTGCCATATTTTTTACCCTCATAAATGGCGAATCGTGAAAGACTTAAAACATGAAAGTTATAGATTTTCATTTACTCTTTACCCAGAAATTTGAATCACTCAAATACGAAATGATATGAGTGAGATATTACACGTTAAAGATAGCGTTTTAGTTATATTTGTTGCACACAAATTGTTTGTTGAAATGTCTAGCTTATATTTTTAGTGCTAAAATTGCTTTAATTGCATTAATCATTGTACTACAATTCATCATTAATCATTTTATTAACTACTAGGCTACTAGCCCGAGCCGATTTGTACTTATCTACATCTTAACATAACACATGACAATAACTGATGAACCAAAAACATAACACATGATAATAACTGATGAACAAAAAACAACTAATGTTCATCAACTAAAAAAGCATAAACTAACTGATAAACCTATAACCTATGATAATACAAATAAACACAAATAAACTAACTGATGAACCTATGATAACATAATAGCTAAAATAAACAAACTGATGAACCTATTATAACATAATAGTTAACTAATGAACCTATGATAACATAATAGCTAAAAGTCAATAACTGATGAACAAAAAAAACATAAGCTAACTGATGAACCTATGATAACATAACCTATGATAACACAAATAAACTAACTGATTAACCTATGAACAAACAAAAAAAAAAAAAAAAAAAAAAAAAAAAAAAAAAAAAAAAAAAAACATTAACTGACGAACATCTGGAAAAAAAATAGTACTAACCTGTTTTGGAACATTTACCTATGATGAACCTATAACCTATAACACAAATAAACTAACTGATGAACCTATAACCTATGATAACACAAATAAACTAACTGATGAACCTATGATAACATAATAGCTAAATAAATAAACTGATGAACCTATAACCTATGATAACACAAATAAACTAACTTGTGAACCTATGATAACATAATAGATAAAATAAATAAAATGATGAAACTATGATAAAATAATAGTTAAAACTCAATAACTGATGAACCAAAAAAACATAAGCAAACTGATGAACCTATGATAACATAATAACTAAAAGTCAATAAATGATGAATAAAAAAAAACTAATGTTCATCAACTAAAAAATCATAAGCTAACTGATAAACCCGACCTACCCTTTTTAACAGATTCGTGAGCATAGTCATAAACCGTACGAGAAAACTAGAAAATATAAATGCCAAATTCCTCTTCGTTCCCATCAGGCTTGTTGAGCTATCGAATCAACTTTAACTTAGACCAAAACAAGTGGAATTGTGCTCATGTCTAGTCGAGGTTCAGCACATATTGGCTCCTTTCCAGCCCTTAATGCACCCATATTCATGAATAATTCAGCCAATAACAAAAGAGGTGCACCACCCTTACCAACGTTAAATACCTTATAACCAGTTTCAAAACTCCCATTCACAAACTCAAACTCCACACACATACAACCAAATCAAATTTGTTCCAGCCCATGTCAAATTTCATTTAAACCGAGCACATACACCTTCTTATCTTCATCATAGACTGAATTCTCGGTACTAATTTCATACATTCCCTTTGAAATTTTTACTTCAAAGTTTTTGATTCACCAAAAATGTTGCTGGGTTTTCAATTCTAAGTTGTTTTTGAGGTTTAAATTTTGTACTTTGATGCTCGAAATTACTTGTTATGTGCTTATTAAACAATCGGCGACCACCAACAAATTTCACCATAAACACCACCAACACCTGCCACCAGCACCACCATCTACAGATGCCACAACCACCACACCCATTGCGGTCTCCATCTACAACAGACACCACCTACCGCCTCTTCCTTCTTCACCATCTGACCGGAACACCATCACCACCAACACCACCAACACCAAATTTATCATAAAGTTGATAATGTGAAATGATTGATGATGCCTGGAATTAGATGATATGATTATGCATAAAGTTGATAAGAAATGAAAATGGGGAACAGTTAATAATGTAAAATGAAAATGGGGAAAGATGAAAATACGGAACAGTTTATAATATGTAAAACCAAGATCCCATGTTAACTTTGTGCAAAATTACAAAAGCACCCTCGTTAATATGTATCATCCCCTCTTTTTATAAGGGCACTTGATCTAGTGGTAAAGAGATCCAATGACTGTAATTACTTTTTAAACTTTTGTCACTTGGCAAATGATCCCCCACCGTACCCTTACACGGATAAACATATGTTTATCTCATAACTAGTAATATATCTTCTGCGTATACGGTGTTTTAGGATAAATTATACTTAATGTGCGTTGATATAAGTCATAAAATATTTCAATTTTAATTGTTTGTGCATAAAATTATATATTGCATGATTTTAATGATACAATTAGTTAATAATGTAAATTTCTATCTTATAAATTTCAATTCTACCAAAGTAAAGCTTGTCATGGTGCATATTCGGAGTTGTTAAATAACATTTTTCTATAACATTATGTAAAACTCTTTTATACTTATATAGTGTAAAAACTAGGGGGCGGTTGAATAGTTTCACCGATTATAATTACGTTTTAAGACTTTTTGCAACCCTTTTATTCTTTTTGAAAATTGTTTGATTCTAAATTATGTGATATCAATCATATATATATATATGTGTGTATATATATATATATATATATATATATATATATATAGTGTGTGTGTGTGTGTGTGTGAGCACAACGACAATGCATAGAGTAAAAGAAAATGTAAAGAAGAGATAAGGAATAGAGACAACCAAACCAAGACGCTGAGAATTATAGTGGTTCGGCACGAAGCTCACTCTTCGTCTTACTCCACTCCTTGAGTATCACACTCGAGAGTTCACAATCACTATGTCAACACACTCCCTTTAGGCGGAGCAAACCGTACACCAACACTTACACCAATTAACGACACTATGCGGAATGTCGAGTCCTAATCCTAGCTAGAACCAATCTACACACTGACACACGGCAACACGGACAAGTGCCTTGTCCACTTGGATTTACACACAATCCAAGTCTTCACACGGACGATCACCCCATCCTAACCTTCATACGGACGATCATCCCATCCTAATCTTCACACGGACGATCACCTCATCCTAATCTACACACGGACGATCACCCCGTCCTAATCTACAAACTATTACAAGGACTTCACACTTTGTCCCAATCTAAGCTAACACAACTAGTCACGACTCACACATAAGTCGGATACACAAATATACACGAATAAAGTTTGGAGGTAGGAGAAGAGAATCGTAACACTAGTTACGTGTGTGTGTGAAGACTAATCTATAACACTTCGTTTCTTGACGAATATGAGCGTTATTCTCTTGCACTTTGATGTAGAGGATATCGGTATCAGTTATAAACACATATCAATACGTTATAGTTATCAAAGAAGAAGAAGGAAAGAACAGGAAGTTTTTGTGTGAAGAGGATCAGTTTTTCTGCAGGGAACAGTGCAATATTTATAGACACCAGGAGGAGCGGGGACGGTCCCTTATATATACGGGACCGTCACATGTTTACGGGACCATCCCGAAAAACGCTCCCATTTTTGTCCTGGTGTGGTGAAAATTTATCTAGTTTTAGGCGGGAAAATTAGTTGTTAGAGAATTTTGAATTCAAATATATTTTCTTATTAAAACATTTCTTTATAATTACAAAAATACTTTTGTAAAAATGTTTTGTCACATAAAAATGTGAGGTTTTAAGAAAAATACTTTCTTTGAACACTTAACTAATATTGGTATAGTGTTTGTTCATACCTTAAGTGATGTTGTAGTCGAGACGTTGTCGAAACGAGTTTTCTCGATCAAAAACTTATTAAACGTAGTTTTACGTAACATGTTTTTATATTTTGTGATTATCAAAACGTATAGAGACCGAGTTATGAAAATGACGTTTGTTAGGATCTCTGGGAAATAAGAGTTTCATTGTTGCTGCCGATAGTGATAAGCTGGTTCCTGCCGATAGCTTTGGTTCCTGCTGAAATCTCATTGCTGCCGACAGTGTTATCTCGTTCCTACCGATGGTGTTATTGCTGCGGATAGTATTGTTAGTTATCCGTATATTTAGAATGTTTGTTAAGATTTATTTTTAGAAGAGATTGTTGTTTATCTCTACACACGTTTTCTTGTAGAACGGGTTAGGGTTAGGTCATCTTGTTAGTATAAAAGATAAACCCGTCTATGAGTTTATGTACGCCTTTAACGTTTTCAATATTAAATAAACAATTCTTAGTTCATAGTTTGATCCATAGAGGATCATTGTCGTTTAGAGTTTTCTTCTTTATTATACTTGCTGTTTAGTTTCCGCATAAACGCTTGTATAGCATACAGAGGTTCTTGTTTATACCAAGCTCAATCAAGCTCGAATTACTCGATCCTACAAGTGGTATCAGAGCCTGGTGAGGATCTCTGATAAAGAAGGAAACATTGTTAAAACTTCTCTCTTGAACCTTGTCACAATGTCACTATCAGGAGATGGTTTTGAAATGTGCGCAAGGAAGATTAGGAGCTTGTTCCACAATAAGTCCTATGAAGAAAAAGAAAATATGGAAGAATATGCTCTGTTAGGATTCCCATCTCAGGTACAAAGATTTAATTCAGCATGTCAAGAATTGTACTCATCTCTTAATAATGAATATGATGACATGAAATCCAAGTATAATGAATACATTATTAAGGTACAAGCTTATGACAAAGTAGTTAAAACATTAGAAAATCAAAAAACTTGGTACCAAAGTAATCAGTTAGCTTATGAAGAAAAGATAAGAGTTTTAGAAAGGAACTTGAAAAACACCACTAATGAACTTAAATATTCCGAGTCTCAAAAAGCTAAGGTGGTGTTAGAGAAACAGGAATTGCAGACTCAGCTTGACAATACCTTGGCTAGGTTTGATAAATGGAAATATTCATCTAAAAACCTAAACAAGTTAGTTGATAGCTCTATGTCTACAAAAACTAAAAGAGGTTTAGGATATGGTAATCTGATAGGGGAAAATCAATTCTATGACCCTAATGAGTATAGTGTCTTTAACCCTGAACCTGTAGACTACCAAATGCCTGTTAAATATGTGCAAGAAGGAGGAATGAATGTTGTTCCTCCACCTATCAGAGGAGTCTTTAAGCCTGTCCCTATTCATTCAGACCTTGACCTTGACTCAGATAAGTCACACATGACCTATGGCAAAAAGTCAAAAGACTTGCCTAAACCTGATGACTTAGTCTCCTGTTCCTCATGTGACAAGTCATCAGAAGCAGAGTCTAAAGACTTTGTTTCATGTGACTCAAGTGAAAAGTCAACCACACCCAAATACAAGAAGCCCTCAAGTTCAACTAATGATAAATCTACTTCTAAATCAGTCTTTACAGACAACAGCTCAATTAATTCATTTAAAAACAAATGTGTCTCTAGTTCCACTAGTGATAATGGTGTCTATATTAAGAAAAGTTGTAAAAATAAGGCTGTTAGGAAGAAGACATGTTTTGTGTGTGGTAGTCAATATCATCTAATTAAAGATTGTGATTATCATGAGAAAAGGATGAATGGTGGGCAACAACAGACCAGATCATTGTGGAAAAATGTTAAACAAATACCACCATATGTTCCACAAGCAGCAGGAATGAACTTTTATAGGGGTCCCTTTCCTGCTGATAGACCTGTTCCTACTGGTACCTCTGTTCCTGCTGGTACCTCTGTTCCTGCTGATATTCAGGGAACCATTTCTGCTGGTTCCTCTTCATATATTCAAAGGGATTTCAGACCTATCTATAATAATCACATCTTTGGGGAGGAAGGGAATGGCTTATTCTCCATGGTATCCTTGGTAATTGTTCTGTTTGGTTTATTATGTTGTTATAATTGTGTTTGCTGATTTAAGTGGTGGCATTAGCCTAAGGGGAGGCTAATGCTTGTATGCTTGTAGTTTTATCTTGTTTTCTTTCGTTTATGTCTATGGTTTGTGTTTCTCTAATTTTGTTTTGCAGGTTTTTCAGTGTCTTTTGTCTGTTAACTTTGTTTTGCAGCTTCTTAATGCTTGGACTTAAAGCTAAACACAGTAACTTTCATTCATCAAAAGAAAGATTAGCACTTTCAGTTGCTGGTTACAAAAGATTAAGGGTTACAAAAGCTTCTTTTCAACATCATTCAGACATCATTCCTACCTTCTTACATCAAGCTACCTAAACCCTACCAACTATTCCATCTTTCCTTTACCCTTACCCATATTGTCTGGCATGAACCTCCTTCCTCTCTGTCGACTGATTTCTTCATAAACATGGGGGACTGGAAGTGCCAATATCACTGGAAGAGGCTGTCTTGCTTTAGGGGATGGAATTGAAGAGCTTGAGGTAGTTGGCCTTGATGTGTTCTGGTGCGTGTCCTTGCAGTTGAATGACTTGGTTGTGGAGTAGGGTTGCTTGATTGTGGAGCTGACTGAGTTGGCTTGGGAGTTGGTCTGATGGGATTCTTCCTTTGTCTTGAATTTTGGCCTTCTCGTTGTCGATTGTCTCGACTTCGAGGGATTGATTTTTCTCGGCTAGAGCCTTCTTGATGTTTAGCCTTGCCTTTAGGTACCGGTACTTTATAGAAGGCTGCAGTTGTTCTCTCCATCTCTTCAGTAAGTAGAGCAACTGTCCTCTTCATCTGTTCTCTGTGCTCATCTGTTAAGGGAAAATTGGGAGGGAAAGTCTCCCATTCACCCTGACAATAAACCAAGGACTTCAACTCTGATGAATCTTCATCATCAGAGCTAAAGTACTCAAATGAAGAAGGGGTAGATGGAAGAGGATCAGATGAATCCTCCTCAACCTTGGCCTTACCTTTGGTTTTAGAGGATGATGCTGTTTTGGGAAAGTAGTTGTTCCATCCTGAGTCACTCGAGGAGGAAGAATCTGATGAGATTTCGATGATTGGATGTTTGGATGAACTCATGTTTTTGCTTGATTTTGAAGATTTTTGGTTTGGTTATGTGATTTGAGGGTTATATAATGATATGGAGATTAGTGCAAATTTATTGGTAGTTGGTATTGAGAGTTAATTCGGGTAAGTTATTCTTAATGACTAAGTTCGGAAGGTTGACCTTGGTCAAACCACCTCATTCCTGCCGATTGGTCAAACCTCTTATTGCTGCCGATTGACCAAGTGTTTCTCTGCCGATTGGTCAAACCTTCTTAATTTAATTGGTCAATGTTACGTGCAAAGAATTGCAGCAATTTAAAGTGATATTTTTGGCAACTCAACATATAATTGCACATCTCTCATCTCAATTTCTCAAAAACCTGTCGAACCCTAATCTTCCCATTTCAAACCCTAAATCATTCCTTCAACACAATGACAACTCTTCGTTACAAGGATGATCATAACAAGGTTGCTTATTTGGAGTCTTCTTCAAGAAGTGTTGGTTATGATGAAGTTCTGGCATTTCTTTGTGGGTCATCTATTCGTTATGCCCTCACTTATTGTCCAGTGACGGTGTATGATTCATTGGTCAAACAGTTTTGGAGGACAGCTAAGGCAAGACACATCGTGGGAAGGGAAGATGATATTGTTGCTACCATTGATAACCAAGAAGTGATTATTACTGAAGAGTTGATTCGAGTACAGCTTCAATTTCCTGAGGAGCAAGGAGAATATGATCTTTCAAGGCAAGATATTACTGATGGTATGGCAGCTATAGGTTATCCTATTACTGGGAGTTGTACTTTCTTGAAAAGTAAGTTGTCTCCTCAATGGAGATTTCTAATTCATACTTTACTCCAGTGTCTGAGTGTTAAGACAGGTGGTTGGGATCAATGTCCAAGTCCTATTGCATCTGGTCTAGTTTGTTTATCTCAGGGTAGGATCTTTAATTGGGCAAAATATATTTTTGAGGGAATGATTGAGAATCTCAGTAATGGTAAAAATAGCTTTTTGATGTACCCTAGATTTCTTCAAATCATCTTAGGTGTACAGACCATTAATACATCCCCTAAGATTATCAATCGGTTGACTGCCAAAATGTTTGCCCTGATGAAGATGAACTTTACTGGCCAACATTTGCCTTTGTTGCCCCCTATGTTGCACAACCCTGATCCTGATGACAACCCTGATCCTGCTGATAATGCCAGTATCCCACCATCACCTAATGCAGCTGATGAAGGGAATTCGGTTGCTGCTGATGCATCTGCATCTGTTGCTGCTGATGACTCATCATCACCATCATCTAGACCAGTGACACCTACACCTGAGACTAATGATCATGTTGAACCCAATGATCAGACCATCTATGCTGATACACCTATTATCCAGCCAACTCCTTCTGTGGATTTACCTTCTTCCTCAAGACTATCATCTCCTAGTCCTACTAGGCAGATATTCAGTGAAGACACACATATAAGGGAAGAATTTCATATATCTCCTCCTAAATCCAATAAAGCTCCTAACACCTCAGATATTCCTACTAGTGGAGCTGAGGATGCTACTGATCTCACCCAATTGCTTGACAGATCTGTGAAGAGAATTGAGGAATTGGAGTCAGAACTTCAAGAGACAAAAAGGGTTTTTAGTGAGAAAGTTGAAAATTTGGAAAAAGAGCTCAAGGACACTAAAGATTCTTTTAGTGAAATTATTCAAAAGCTTGATGATAGGATCAGTTCTTTGGAAGCTCAACATCCTCAGAAGAAAAGAAGGGTAGTAATTTCTGAGTCTGAGGAAGATCATGATGATATGTCATTTGATGGGCTTAATGTTCTGGCATCTGTTTCTCTTGATGGTGCAAACACTGAAGTGCATACCTCCTCTGAGCATACTATCACTAATCCACCTCAGGCCTGCACTGTAACAAGGACCATTGCTGCTGATGTCTCTGGTGTTCCTGCTGATGTTGATAATATTTCTGAGAGTCCACTCATTCCTGCTGAAAGTGACACTATTCCTTCTGAAGCTACTCCTAATGATGATGAGATAGCTAGACAGATCCACGAACAGGACATTGCTGCTGAACAAGCTAGACTAGCTCAGGTTGCTCAAGATGAAGAGCTTACAAAACAATTGTCTGTTGATGAGCAGAATGTTGCTGGGATTATGAATAACCCAAGCTCAGAAGATCCTACTCCAGAAGAGTTCAGTGAGCAAGTTGAATACTTATTGAATACTGACATGATTATTAGAGCTCATGGATTTATGGTTCTTCAAGATTCACAGTTGGATTTAGATGAACAGTCAGATCAGCTTAAGGCATTTATCTTAAAGAAACAAAGAGTATCAACTTGGAATGAATTGATGCACAGGATCAGGGAAAGACAAAGGTTAGGATATAAGATGCCCACAAACAGAGATAATATCAATTTTATGAAGGTGTATCTGAAGAATGAAGCTAACTACAAAATCAGTTACTTCAAAGGTTGGACTGATGCTGCAATTCAAAAGTTGTTTCTTGATACCTATGCAAAGCTCAACTCTTTGGTACAGACTGATATTCCACAAAGCAGGAAAAGAGCATCTTCATCTTTGGAGTCTGATGTTGCAAAAAGAGTGAAGTCTGGAGAGGGTTCTCAGGATCAATTCTTCCATCCTGATGTAGATGCATCTGAGGTACCACAAGAAGATCTTGTTACTGCTGATCTTTCTGCTGCTCCTGTCTCTGTTCCTGCTGAGTCATCTGTATCTGTTCCTATCCTCCAATATGGTCTAAGAACAAGGCAGAAGAGTCACTCTTTCCACTCTTCTTCTGTGGATATTTTTGAAATGGATGATCATGATTTGATTAGGGTTGATTCTGAAAGTGATTCAGAGGGTGATTCCATTCAGTCTTGGGGTCATATTGCTCATTGGGAGATTAAGTCTACTTCAGAAGGTGATGTCAATGTTTGGTTTTCTCTTGATGGGACAGTCAAATTCTTTACATTTCTGAGGGAGATCTTGAATAAGGTTGAAAGAAAAGATTTGGAGCATCTTTATGAGATTGTGGATAATCATTATCAATCTCATACTCCTACTGGGATTGGCCTATTGCTATGGGGAGATTTACAGGTCTTGATGAATGCATTGGATGGAGACAAGGCTAAATTGATACGGGGAAATCAATCTACCTGGAGAGTATTTTCATGGAAGTTATATCCATCATCCAATATTCATGTTGTAGAACTCATCTCTGGGAAGTTCTTGACTATGTTTGTGGATGTCATTTATCCATTATCTGAAGGAGTTTTGAAGAGAATGCTGTCTCAGAAGATTAGAGTGCCCAAGCATACAATTGGCAATGATCTCACTACAGCTGAACAATTGGTTAAATTCATCAAAGATCAACTAGTACCTAAAGGTTTATCAGCTTAAGGGGAGGATTGAAGCTTAAGGGGAGGATGATTCGGATCTCTGGGAAATAAGAGTTTCATTGTTGCTGCCGATAGTGATAAGCTGGTTCCTGCCGATAGCTTTGGTTCCTGCTGAAATCTCATTGCTGCCGACAGTGTTATCTCGTTCCTACCGATGGTGTTATTGCTGCGGATAGTATTGATAGTTATCCGTATATTTAGAATGTTTGTTAAGATTTATTTTTAGAAGAGATTGTTGTTTATCTCTACACACGTTTTCTTGTAGAACGGGTTAGGGTTAGGTCATCTTGTTAGTATAAAAGATAAACCCGTCTATGAGTTTATGTACGCCTTTAACGTTTTCAATATTAAATAAACAATTCTTAGTTCATAGTTTGATCCATAGAGGATCATTGTCGTTTAGAGTTTTCTTCTTTATTATACTTGCTGTTTAGTTTCCGCATAAATGCTTGTATAGCATACAGAGGTTCTTGTTTATACCAAGCTCAATCAAGCTCGAATTACTCGATCCTACAACGTTTTTGACATTATTTGTATTAACATATAGTTATATAAATGTAACACCCCCAGAAATGGATCGCAGCGGAAGATAATGTCAATGGGGTACTACTTCATAATACAGAGTTCAAGTTACAGAGAATGACCTCTAGCTATATGAGACGTTTCAAAAAGTTACCATTCGATAAATGATTCAGAGTTACATTATGAGATTCCAAAATGTTAAGTTACATACGCATTTTCAAAATATTATTGAATGGTAAAATAATGTCTCAAAATCTTCCAAAGAATACTCCAAAACTAAGCTATCACCTTATGAACCTAGAAAATACATGCTAAAAGTGTCAACACGATGTTGGTGAGTTCATAGGTTTGTTTAAATAACAACGTAGAGTAAAAGAAATGTGAGTTCAAAAGAAAGTTTGTGACCATTGTGTCGCTCACAATGTCATGAAAACAAACTTTACCTTTAAGTAAATTAGTAATAGGGACCACAAGGTTTTTGAGAGTGATTATAGAATATATATAAAATCAAGTTTAGTATAAGTGACCACTGATTCACTCACAGCGTCAAGAAGAAATTCAATAAAGTAGACCATAAAGTATTAAGCATAAAGTAGGACCATAAGCAAAACATGTGAACACTACAACAAATATAATGTTATACAAAAGTAAAGTCTATTACGCTAGCACTAAGTTATACAACCGAAGCTTGACCCAGTAAAAGTATGCTAATATGCACATAAGTATAAGAGAAGGCCCCTGACAAGTGTTTATCCCGAAACACTCGTAATCCGACATGTTATACGTCCGACAGGTTGGCGCGACCAACCCGGATGGGGTAGTCACCCACGATAGATCTATCTATAGTATTCGCGCTTCCCGCAGGAATTGACGGTTCATGAAGTGGGCAAAGTGGGATTCAAAGTCTTAGGCTAGTCCACATAATAGTTTTAAGAAAGCATAAGTGTAGTTCCAGTCCAAGTAAATGTTTTTGCATGTTTCTCACCCCCACGTTTTGCAAATCAAGTAAAGGTTTTTGCAATGTTAGAATTAAAAATGATAACATTATCTTCAACTAATTAATATTTTAAATATTATTTAATCCTTAAACATTTATCATTTTTTTCTAATCCATGAACTTTTTTCTCGCAATAACTACAAACTGAACCCGTAAGTTTTGCATCAAGGGTCAAACCAGAATCACGATTTTGCAAATATAATTATTTGCCGATACACCGTTGTTTTGCGTGGGTATTCGTATAGTTTATTCAAAAAGTTAGCTTTTATTAATAATTTTTTCATTTTTTCCAACTTTTTGAGAATACTCTATTTCTTAAAACTATTGAGTAGCATTGTCTTTCTTTTGCTTTATGTTCACGTTAAGGTGTTTTTTTTTTTTTTTTTTTTTTTCTTTTTCGAACATTCAGGATACGACATCTGGGAAACCTCACTGAATAATAGTGAAGCCTTGCAAGTACCCTAGACAACGAGATGTTGACCATGAGCCGTTACAAGTATTCGGAGGGAAAAACCCCAAGACTTGCCATCCCTAAGGATCGAACTCAAGACCTTGGGTAAAACCGGGAGTGTCTCTAACCAGCAGGGTTGATCATCATTGGCATGTTCACGTTAAGTTGAGCAAGAAAGTCTTCCTTTCCTCTTCCCGATTAATTAACCATTAATTAACCAAAAGACTAACTTAATTTATTATTTTTTACTACCTCCGTCACATAAAGTCTTTCATATTCAACTTTTACCTTAAATTCTATAGTTTGTGTTATATAATACTTGATGCAAAATATATGAATGAATTAGATTTTAAATATATTTTCATTGGTATAATTTTCATCAAGTATTATATAGCACAAATAAGAATATTTACGGTTAAAGTTGAGCAAGAAAGAATTAAAAAAGTTAAAGTGGACAATTAATATGAGACAGATGGAGTATATAGGAATAAGAAAATTATACCTATTCTCACCCTGCCTACTTTACCTCCTTTGCATAACAAAGTTGAAAAAACTACTGTTAGTACAAATCTGGAGTACACTTACCAAACCTAGGTTAGACTAGTCCTTGGGGAGTATAGATCTTGCACTAAGTAACTTCTCGAGCTGCTAAGAAAAGTAGCACCGTTAGTCTTACCGCGGAAGGGGGGTTCCGCGGTTAGCCTCCGGCGTGAGAGTAAGTATATTGTTTGAGAGAGATAAGTTTAAGTGCGGACTAGGTGAAAGTAGTTGCAGTTAGGTCGAGTAATAAATGAGATGGGGGTATTTATACTACCCCTATACTTACTGTAGATGCCTCGGGAATGAGCGGGCTGACACACGCCTTACCGAGTAGGTAAATGTCAGAGCGAAAGTCAACCTTCACCTTACCATAGTAGGTGAATGTCAGATCAAGTGGGAGACACAATCCAACGAGATCTGGCTTTCGCCGGGATTACCGCGGTTGAATATATGCTCTGCCCCGGCCTAAAGAGGCCGGGGCGCGTTCTTGTCTTGGCATGGCAAGACTGGAGTCTATAGTTTGTATTGAATCTGCCGCGGTTATTGTATGAGCATGCCCAGCCTAGTATGCTGGGTCCGGGGATACTATACACGATCAAGTCCCCCTAGTCTAGTATACTTGTTTTGTTGAAGAGCAAGTGTTCTAGACTTTTTTTTTGTTTGTTCCGCTGTTTTGAGAAGCCGCGGCTTGTTGAAGGTTTTTGTATCCTCCTTGGTTGATATTAGTACGTGTCCCATGTTGCTGACTATACATTCCACTTTCCGCAGGGTAGGTGGTGACAGGCTGTCATGGGTAATCGTGAAACGATTTTCACCCACGCATTTAATGACTGATGTGACCTTTTCGGTGGCTGGCCGTTCATTTTCTACGGCCATCCTGACGGTCCATTTGGATAGATCTGTGACCGTCCAATAATAGTCCGGGGACGTGGCCATTTTGTGGCCTTTCGATTGGATTGGTTGCACGTGCGTGTGTGGCTATAAATACCAACATTTACACCACAGTTAAAATTTTTTCACACACAGTTAATAATCTTCCTTCTCTCTAAAAAACGATATCATCTTCCGCCTTCGTTCCACTTGCTATCTTTTATTTCCAGATGTAGGTCTTCAGGTTAGGCTCTTTTCAAATCCGTTCTTCTTTTTTATTTAGAATGGCGCCTGACCATATAAGTACTGTAACTTCCAAGCTTTCTCAGGAAAATGTAGATAATTTTTGTGAAACATATAAAATTCCTAGCCATATTCAGCCGGAAGCACCCGGACCCTTAAATACTATAAGGGATGCCCCAGAAGGGAAGATAGGTGTATATACTAGGTTTTTTGAGTTAGGTAACTTTAGGATTCCCCTCTCATTGCTCTTGCTTCGTGTGTTGGAGTATTTCCAGATTCATTTGTCACAGTTGTCGGTTCTAGCGGCCTGTAGGATTAGCCATTTTGAGATTCTTTGCCGCGTCTTGGGTGGTGTCCCTACCGTTAATTTGTTTAGGAAATTCTATTACGCCGGTGTTAACCATGGTTGGATGACACTAGAGAAGCGGAAAGGTCCTAAAAGTTTAGTTGTTCCCATCTGTTATACTTCCGCCTTAGATTCGGTCAAGAACTGGAAGGATCATTTCTTTTTTGTAAAGAAAACCATCTTTCCCTTGGACATTCCATGGTATGAGAAGTCGTCCGTAGAATTTCGCGACCCTCCTCCCTCTGAGGAGGGTTTGGATTTAGAGTTGCTGTGGCTCCTTGACACCAAATAGGGCCTATTTCAAAAAATATCCGGAGGACTTTCTGAATGTCATAGGTTTAAGCTAAACTTGGGATGACGATACTAGCCGCCTGACCTTTTTACGGCCAGATGATTCGGGTGGGTTATTAGACTTGTTTTATCCCTGGTTTCTATTTATTTGATTCATCGTCTGAATTTATTTTATGGTTTTTTGCAGAGATGGATCTGTTTTTCTATTTCAATGTGCCAGATGTATTCAAGGTGACGATTGGGGAGCGCAACTTGAATAAGGATGAGAAGATGTTGAGGGCGGAGACTGCTGGGCGTGTTGTTGAACCGTCCGAGGGTATTTTGAAGGTTGTGGAGCATACGATTGTGGATGAGATAGCAGCGGCTAAGGCTGGGAAGAAAGCCGGGAAAAAGAGGGTTGTGATTAGTGAGCCGGAGAAGACTGATGAGGAGCCGGAGAAGGCTAAGAAGAAGAAGAGGCTAACTCGCAAGGAGACCGCGGTTGAGTCAGGTATGACTTGCTTGCTTCCTTACCTCCCTTTCTCTTTTATTATATATATTTTTTTGTATATGTTTTTTTTTCTAACATACGTTTTGTTATTCAGGTGACCCTTCCGCGACAGACCCTCCTATTATCGAGGTTCATGATGAGTCGGGATCTGAATTGGAGCGTTCCGGACCTCACACGGACAAGAATATCATGAAGAATGCAACTGTCCTCACTTTTTATTCCCACACTCCTACCCAAGAACGATCTGAGGAGAATTCCGAGGCACCTCATATGGACGCTACCGAGTCCGTACATTTGGAGTCTTTTGGGCCGCTTTTTGAGGTGTCGGATCCAGGACATCAGGATGATATGTCTGGACATGTTGAGGGTTTAAATGCATCGTCCAGTCATGTGGGTATTGAGGAGGAAAAGTTGAGTGGTTCTGATGATTTTTATAAGTCCGTATCTGTTGAAACCGCGGATACTTCTTCTACTTATGTCCCCAAATGGTTGTCCACCAATGGCTTTAAAATTGACGATCCTTGGGTCTGCCGCAGCATCGTTGACCATGTGGCGACCCCATTCTATGCATCTGTTATGAGGGACATGTCTGCCGAGGATCTAATGAGCGAATTTAATCTGCTGTCTTCTCGTCAGATCTGTATCAACTCTGAGGTGCGCCTAAGGTTGGAGAATGAGCTGTACCAGAATGGTAAGTTAAACAAGCAGCTGGAGGGGAAGAAGAAGATTATTGCTGGGTTGAGGGCTAAATTGGCCAAATTGGAGGGTGAATGTTCCGGGACTGCTGAGCTCCGTGATAAGGTTTCCTCTTTGGAAGGCGTTGTGAATACTAAGGAAGAAGAACTGGGTAAGCTCCGGTCTGAGCTTGAGAAACTTTCTCCGGCGGTAACCATGGTTGGGTCGCTGGGTCATAAGAACGCGGAGCTAGCTTCGGAGATTCTTGAGCTCCGTGGTTTGAATGAGGGTCTTAGCCAAAAGATATCTGGTTTGGAGATCATCTGCGACACTCTTGAGGAGCAAGTTTGAGCTCAGACGGAGAAGATTGTTGAGGAGAGTATGAGCTCTGCCCGTGCCATTTTTGAAGATCATCTTGCAGAGATGGATAGAAAATTGATTGCCATCAACGAAGAGTTTGACACGGAACTATTCCCTCAATGTTTGAAGGCTGTTGAGGGTCGCCGTTGGGTTATTGGTCACGGATTCAGGTATGCCTTCCATAAATTTAAAGAATCCGAGGAACTGAAGATCAAGCTGGGTGGTTGCATTTTCGCGGTAGTGAAGGAGGGGATCCATAAAGGGTTGGAGGCCGGGGTTGTTCACGGGCCCAAGGGTGTTACACTTGAACAAATAGAAGCTTACGACCCTTTGATGAAACAGCGTTTTGATGAGTCAATTGAGAGGTTAGCGAATGTGTCATTTCCGCTGCTGAACTCTCTTGAGGCGTGTAAAGATGCCCCTCTTGAATACCTTATGGCGCAGCTAGTATTAGAGGAGGATCGCCGGCCCAGGACTTTGGAGTTTACTTTTAAACCCCCGGTTGCGGAAGAGCGTATTCTTCCGGAGGCCATAGTCAGGTTGGTGACCCGCCGTCCCAGGGCCTTTCAAGCTTACAAAGAGTATAAGAACAAAAGGTATGGGAAGGAGTTTGATTATGGCGAGAGGGGTCTTGCCGCATTCATTCCTGCTTCTACCAGGTCTGGCCCTTCTTCCGCTGTTGAGCCAGTTTCCGTTGTTGAGCCTTTGAACGTTGTTGCTTCTTCCAGGCCAGAGAACAACTTATCCGGGGATGGTGGTGTTAAACATGATGACATGTTTGATCCCTTCATTCTCCAATCCCAAAATATTGAGGATTAGTTTTCTGCGGCTGTTTCATGGGGGATATTTTGACTATATCTGCCCTGCCGCGACCTTGTGAAGCTTTTTAATCTTGACTCTTTGGAAGTGTACTCCGGATGAATGCATCCGTGTATTTTGTAATCTTTTGAACTATACTCCGGATGAATGCATCCGTGTATTTTGTAACCTTTGATGAATATAACTTAAACCTTTTTTATGTGTCTTATCACTTGGTTTTTTATGTTACATATTTGTTTTTGCCGGGGCTTATATGGCCGGACTTAATTTACTATCTCTGTGTGTCCGTACTTAGGATTTCCGGGGATAGCTTGGTAGGTCAATGGGTTTGCAATACCACTTATATGCCTTAGTTAATTGGAGGTGCAATGTCCTCATGCCGGGCTTGCAATGCCTCTTACGCATTTTTAGAACTGCGGAGTTGTTTTCCGACTTACGTATGTTTATGACAAGTAATAATAAGACATGACAAGTAAATTTTTAGAAAATTTGTGGAGTTGATCAGACTCCACATATCATTAAATAGGAAATTATATGAATACAAGATGACTAGTGGTAAACTGAATTCCCGCTGCCGGATTGAACCGCGGCCAGCCACAAAAGATGGGAATACTTACATTAGATTACAAGTAACATTTTTTGAGATTCTGGATGTTCCATGTCCGGGGTAGATCTTGTCCGTTTTGGTTCCGGAGTTTATATGCTCCTTTTCCCAATGCTTCAACAATTTCGTACGGACCCTCCCACTTGGGGCCTAGCTTTCCGGTGCTCTCAACCAGGCTGGCATCATTGTTGCGGTGCACAAAGTCTCCCGGCTTGAATGTTTTGCCACGGACCTTGGCATTGTAATACTTCTCCATTCTGGACTTGCTTCTTGCCTCCTCAATAGCCGCGACTTCTCGCCTTTCTTCCAGGAGATCTAGGTTCACCTGTAAGGCTTCCTCGTTCGCTATTGGGTCAAATAGGGCACATCGGAGAGATGGCATGCCAATTTCCACAGGGATCACGGCCTCCGTCCCATAGGTTAGTGAGAATGGCGTGTCCCCGTTGCTGGATTTTATCATTGTTCTATGCGCCCAGAGGACATGTGGCAGCTCTTCTAGCCAATCTCAGCTTCCTTGGTCAATTCTTTCCTTGATCCCTTCTCCCAAGCTTCTGTTAGCTCTTTCAACTAAACCGTTTGCCTGCGGATGTCTTACCGATGCGAACCGCTGTTTGATGTTAAGCTTTTCACACCAGTATTTGAAGGGGTTGTCCCTGAACTGCTTGGCATTATCCGCGACTATTTCCCTCGGCAAGCCGAATCTGCACACGATTTTATCCCATACGAACTTTTTGACCTGATTGCCGGTGATGGTTACGAGAGCTTTGGCTTCGATCCATTTCGTGAAGTAATCGATTGCGACTATCAAGTATTTAATTCTTCCTGGGGCTTCCGGGAATGGACCACAGATGTGTTGGGAATTAAATGTTCTGAAGATTAAGTTTCAAGAATTACAAGTATTAACAGTTCCAACTGCTGAGAAGAAATTCTCTAACAGTTCCAACTGCTGATGTAAATCTTAGGACTGCTCAAGTTATAACTAACCGTTCCAACTGCTGGTACAAAGAAGAGACTGCTAGTTGATACTGTTGAGTTGAGACTGCTAGATGGATATGTATTGAAAAGATATTAGTGTACTAAAGTCAACAATATACGGTAGATAATATCTTACTCCATGTGCTTAGTTAACAAGTTGTGTACACAGATACATGTTGTATCTTATGTACTGACACACTCAAGATAAGTTAACAAGTAAGTCGGCTAGACTTTAAGCAATATGTAAAGATCTTCTTGGACTATAAAAGATGATCTTAGACTCAATATCATGTGTCGATATTAAGTGTCTAAGTGTGTTATTATTTTATAACTCATAACAGTTAGAACTAGAACAAAACACAAGAATATCACAAGTTAGAAAAACTTAAGATTCAAGGTTGTAACCCTAGTGATATTTTTAAGATCACTCGTATTATTATCTTGAATAATATTGAATCGTTTAGTGTTAATCTTTATGTGTTCATTGCTAACTAACAAACATAACAATTCCATTTCCATAACATACACAACCTTCTAAGTGTGATTGAGTGAATTCCGCGCACTTAATCATATTAACACAACATATCATATACACAAAGTTGACAAGGTTTAACCACCTTATAGTGTATCTAGAGGGTCCTGGCAATTGGTATCAAAGCTAGTGGCTGATATTGTTGTTTTTAGAAGAAACAGAAATGGATGTACAAGATGTTCAAACAAATGTTGCTGCAAAGTTGTCCATGATCAAAC
This sequence comes from Artemisia tridentata subsp. tridentata, assembly GCA_021014915.2. Taxonomy (NCBI): domain Eukaryota; kingdom Viridiplantae; phylum Streptophyta; class Magnoliopsida; order Asterales; family Asteraceae; genus Artemisia; species Artemisia tridentata. The sequence continues at coordinate 408,503,061 of CP139509.1, forward strand.
CCAATGAGTTTGAGTTATGGAGGATGAGAGTTGAGCAATATCTTATGGTTCAAGATTATGCTCTTTGGGACATAATTCAGTATGGTGATTCCTTCACTCTAGGCTATTCAGATGTTCTTGTTGAAGGGAAAACAGTTAGAAAAAGAAATACTGGACCAGTCTCAAATGAAGAAAACATACAAAAGAGAAATGATCAGAAAGCAAGAAACATGTTGCTTATGACCATTCCTGGTGAGCAGATGCTATCTTTTAGCAAATATCTTGACACAAAAACTCTTTTTGAAGAGATTTGTGCATGGTTTGGTGGTAATGAAACTACCAAAAAGACACAGAAGACTTTGCTGAAGCAACAATTTGAAAACTTTACTGCTTTTAGTAATGAATCTCTTGATAAGCTATTTTCAAGACTACACAAGCTTGTCAGTCAGTTAGTTGTGTTGGGTGTTGAGACTGAGAAGGAAGATCTCAACATGAAGTTCTTGAAAAGTCTACCTGTTGATTTCCATACTTATGTTATTGTCTGGATGAACAAACCAGAAATTGAAACAATGAAGCTTAATGATTTGTTCAACAACTTTAAAATTGTTGAACAAAGTCTAAAGAGAGGTGGAAACTATGGTACTAGTTCTGGGAATGCTGCACTCTTATCAGTTCCTAGTGTTAGTCATTCAGAAGAGGTAGATGAAGTTGAAAGTGTTTCTAATGCTACTTATGATGGTCCTTCTACTAGTTTACAAAAGGATATTGCTAGACTTGGAGATCCAACATTTTATGCCTTTATAACCAGTCAATCTAGTGGTTCTCCTTTAAATCATGAAGACCTTGAGCAGGTAGATGGTGATGATTTGGAAGAGATGGATATTAAGTGGCAAGTTGCTTTACTTAGCATGAGGGCTAAGAAGTTTTGGCAGAAAACTGGAAAGCAAATTACCATAAATGGTAATGATACTGCTGGGTTCGATAAAAAGAAAGTAGAATGTTTTAACTGACATAGGTTGGGACACTTTGCTAAAGAATGTAGAAGTCCAAGGAAGCAGGATAATAGGAACACATGGTATAAGCAAGAAAGAAGGAAGTACTGGTGGAAGAGCCAAAGGCTATGCTGGCTATTGATGGTATTGGATATGATTGGAGCTCTATGGCTAATGAAGAGGAAGCACCACCAAATGCTGCTCTTATGGCCAATGAATTTGCTCTAATGGCTTTTTCTGATTCAGAGGTAGATGCTATTTCTACTTGTACTAATTCATGTCCTAATCTTAAAAATTATGAAGACATTAAAAAGTGATTTGATGCTTTTAGAGAAGAGTTAATTGATGCCCTTCATAATTTAGCTAATCATAAGAGGTATGTAGGAGTTCTAGAAAAACAAATCCAACATTTTCAAAAGAATGAATCTACGTTTACTGATGACTTAAATGCTTTAAAAAGAGGAATAGCATTTAGAGATGAATTACTTAATGATCAAAGTAAACGTTTATCTGAAGTAAAAAATGAGAAAGAAAATGTTAAGATAACTATAGATACTCTAGCACATTCCTCAGAAGGAATGAATAAGATTTGGGAAGCTCAAGTAATTGATAAAGCTAATTCAGGTGTAGGTTACAAAACTGTCCCTCCACCATATAGAGGTGTTCATTCACCTCTAGGTGTTGACCTAGCACATACAGGTTTAGCTGAGTTTCAAGAACCAATCATGGAATATGGTTCTAAGGCTAGTAAGAGCCTTAAGGTAGAAAAGATAAGTAAAAGTTTAGATAAAACTTTACTTTATCAGGACAAGGTGTCCTTTGTTAAGAAAGGAGATGCTATAGTTGTTTAGGATTATACAACTGATAGTGATGATGATGAAGAAGAACATGTTATGTCTAAACCTGAAGTGGTTAAGAAAGTAGGAACAAGTGTTCCTAAGATAGTCAAACACAATACTGATAGGCCTAAATCAAACATTAAGCATGTTAGGCAACCAGTTAGATATTGTGAGCAATATAGAACCACCAACAAGCCCAGAGGTAACCAAAGGAATTGGAACAACCTCAAGTCTAACCAATTAGGTGATGGCTTTGCTTTTTATAACAAAGCTTGTTACACATGTGGTAGTTTTGACCATCTTGCAGCTTTCTGCAACCATTGGGTATCTGGTTATGAAAACAATAGGGTGAATTACAAAAGGCAAAATCCTCAAACTCACTTTCACTCTAAGTCTAAAAGTTTGAAACCCAGAGCAGTATCTACTGCTAGGCAAGCAGTTTCAACTGCTAGACCATTTAAGACTGTTAACCCAAAACAAACAGTTAAAAGTGTAAAAATAACTTTTAAAGATGCACCAAAAACTGTTACAAGGCCCATTCAATTAAAAGCAGTGGTTCAAAAACAAGTTTGGAAACCAAAGAGTACAACTGCAAAGCCAGCAGTTAAAACTGCTAGGAAAGCAGTTCGTACTGCTGCTTGGAAAAACAGGGCAAATGCTGTTAAGGCCTCAGCATGTTGGATTCTTAAATCCAATGTTGCATCAACTGTCCTTAAAAGATTGAATTACATTGATGCAAGAGGCAGATCTAAGTCAGTAATGGCTTGGATCCCAAAAGAAACTAACACTCTTATTTGTATGCAGGAACATTCAAATGATCAGGAAGAGGATCAAGGATACTCAGATAGTGGATGTTCAAGGCACATGACAGGCAACATGTCTTATCTCTCAGATTTTGAAGCTTTCAATGGAGGATATGTTACCTTTGGAGGGGGTGTTCGTGGAAAAATTTCTGGTAAAGGTACAATCAAAACCGGAAATTTAGATTTTGAAGATGTGTACTATGTAAAAGAGCTAAATTATAATCTTTTTAGTGTCTCACAAATGTGTGACAAAAAGAATAATGTTCTTTTCTGTGAGACTGAATGTCTTGTACTTTCTCCTGATTTTAAGATGCCTGATGAAAGTTAAGTACTTCTTAGAATTCCTAGAAAGGGCAATATGTACAGTGTTGACATGAAGAACATTTTTCCTAAAAAGAATTTAACTTGTCTTGTTGCAAAGGCCACATTGGATGAATCAATGAAACGGCATAGAAGGCTTGGTCATATTAACTTCAAAACCATATATAAAATTGTTAAGAATGGTTTGGTAAGAGGCTTACCTCACAAAAGATTTGAAAATGATCAAACATGCATTGCTTGTCTAAAAGGCAAACAACACAAAGCCACTTGTAAGCCCAAGATTTTTAACTCTATCAATCAATCTTTGTTTATGCTGCATATGGACTTATTTGGACCTGTTTCAGTAATGAGCATAATGCATAAGAGATATTGTCTAGTTATTACTGATGACTATAGTAGATTTACATGGGTTTTCTTTTTAGCCACTAAGGATGAGACATCAAGCATCCTTAAGGACTTCATTACACAGATAGAAAACCAAGTAAGCAAGAAAGTGAAAGTCATTAGATGTGATAATGGGACAGAGTTTAAGAATAGAGTTATGGATGACTTCTGCAAACAAAAAGGTATTAGGAGAGAATTTAGTGTTGCTAGAACTCCACAACAGAATGGAGTAGCTGAAAGAAAGAATAGAACACTAATTGAAGCTGCTAGAACAATGTTAGCTGATTCTAAGCTACCAATAAATTTTTGGGCTGAGGCAGTCAACACTGCTTGCTATGTTCAAAATAGAGTTTTAGTTGTGCAGCCTCACAATAAGACATCATATGAACTTTTTAATGGTAGAACTCCTGCAATAGGATTTCTTAGACCTTTTAGATGTCATGTGACAATTCTCAATACCTTAGACCATTTAGGAAAATTCGATGGTAAAGCAGATGAAGGATTCTTTGTTGGTTATTCTCTTAATAGCAAAGCATTTAGAGTTTACAACATAAGAAAATAAATAGTAGAAGAAAATTTACATGTGGAGTTTTTAGAAAACAAATCCAATGTAGAAGGTCAAGGACCAAAATGGCTATTTGATCTTGAGTATCTAACCAATTCAATGAATTATGTGCCTTTTGTTGCAGAAACTAATGATTTTGCAGGTTCGAATACAACAAATGAGGCAGAGTTAGAGAAAGATCAAAATGATGTGATCATGCCGATATGGTCAAGTACAATTGTGGAATCAACTTCAACAACTGATGAATCTTCTTCTGGCAAGGCTAAAGAAGGTGTTGAAGATGAAAGCAAGAAAGATGGAACTGAGAAACAAGATAGTCAAGTTAGCAGTTCAAAAGCAGTTTGTACTGCTGAGACAGAGCATTCAACTGCTGGAACTTCAGAAACAAAAGAAGCAGAATTATCAGATAATGAGGTGGATTTCAACAATCTTCCATCAAATTATCAAGTTCCTTCTACTCCACAAACAAGAATTCACAAATTTCACTCCCTGGAACATGTGATTGGAGATGTACAATCTGGTGTGAAGACAAGAAATCAATTGATGACTTCAGACCAACAAGGGCTTCTTGATGCCCTTTATGCTTCAAAACAGCATGCGCTTTCAAACTCTTTCTTGTTTGTATGTTTTCTCTCACAAGCTGAACCAAAGACAATTCTGACAGCCCTAGATGATTCAAGCTGGGTAGAGGCTATGCAAGAAGAGCTTCTTCAGTTTAAAATTCAAAAGGTTTGGGTGCTAGTTGATTTACCTAGGAATGCAAAGGTGATTGGCACTAGATGGGTTTTTAAGAACAAAAGGGATGAAAGGGGAATTGTGATTAAGAATAAAGCTAGATTAGTAGCTCAAGGGTACACACAAGAAGAAGGAATAGACTATGATGAGGTTTATGCTCCTGTAGCAAGGATTGAGGCAATTAGGCTTTTCTTAGCTTATGCTTCATTTTTAGGCTTCACAGTCTACCAAATGGATGTCAAGAGTGCATTTTTATATGGTAAAATTGAAAAAGAGGTGTATGTTTCACAACCTCCAGGCTTCATTGACCCATTACATCCAAACAAAGTGTACAGAGTAGTGAAAGCTCTATATGGCCTTCATCAGACACCAAGAGCTTGGTATGCAACACTAGCTTCCTACTTATTAGAAAATGGATTTCAAAGAGGAAAGATTGATCAGACACTGTTCATCAAACAACACAAGAAGGATCTTCTGTCAGTGAAGGTGTATGTGGATTACATTATCTTTGGATCTACTAGGAAAGATATGTGTTTAGAGTTTGAGAAACTTATGAAAGATAAGTTTCAGATGAGTTCCATGGGGGAACTTACATTCTTTTTGGGTTTGCAAGTTAAGCAATCATCTGAAGGCATATTTATTAATCAAGAAAAATATGTTGCAGAGATACTTAGAAAATTTCAATTTGCTGATTCAAAAATAGCAAGCACACCAATGGACTCTGAGAAGCACCTTCTGAAAGATGAAGATGGAGAGAGTGTGGATGTACACACTTACAGATCTATGATAGGCTCTTTGATGTACCTTACATCATCTAGACCTGATATCATGTTTCCTGTTTGTGTTTGTGCAAGATTTCAAGTTACTCCAAAGGTTTCTCATTTAACTGCAGTCAAGAGAACTTTTAGATATCTCAAAGGTCAACCAAGGTTGGGTATATGGTATTCTAGAGAATCTCCTTTTGACTTGGTAGCATATTCGGATAGTGATTATGCTGGTGCTAGCTTGGACAGAAAGTCAACAACTGGAGGATGTCAATTCCTTGGGTGTAGACTTGTCTCATGGCAGTGTAAGAAGCAAACAAGTGTGGCAAATTCAACAACTGAAGCTGAATATATAGCTGCTGCTAGTTGCTCTAGTCAAGTTCTATGGCTTCAAAACCAACTCCTTGATTATGGGTACAATTTCTTAAACACTATTATTCATATTGATAATAGTAGTACAATTTGTATTATTAGAAATCCAGTGCAACATTCTAAAACAAAACACATTGAAATTAGACATCACTTTATTAGAGATTGCAATGAGAAAAGATTAATTCAAGTAATGAAAATTGCTTCAGAACATAATTTTGCAGATCTACTTACAAAAGCTTTTGATGTTGGAAGGTTTCAGTACTTGGTAGCAAGTATTGGAATGCTTAATCTTTGAATTTTTCAAATAATGTGTTAATACTGCTGGATTTATAAGGTACTGCTAATGTATCATAAGGTACTGCTAAGCACACAAGGTGCTGCTAGTACAAATGTAAATTGTGTTATTCATACGGTTAGTCGTATGTTTATTCTAATGCAAGACAAGTACTTTGTACATTGTTCTTTTTGTTTTTAGACTAATATTTTCAAGTATGAATATGTGAACACAAAGAAAATTTCAAGTGAAATGGAAGCAGAAGAATTGAGAATTTTAGTTGCTACATAATAGGTTTATGATGGACTGAGTTTGGGAATTCAAACCTCCTTAAAACTTCTTTCTTGAAATCTAGTTATGATATTTCACATTGAATTGATGACTTAGTTGATCAGATAGTAACTGATGCAACTCACTTTCTATCATTTTATACTTTTAAGTATAATGTGCAAGTCTAAGGACATCTGATAGAAAGAACAGCTAGTAAAAGTGAATCTAACACTTGTGTTAGAGGCAACAATTACTATGAGCTGGAAACCCTGTCAGGAAAGCTCTTTGAATAGTTTATCTGCACATAGGCGGTTATTTATAACTGAAAAACATTGGTTCTCACACAACCAGAGGTTGCTTTAAACCAAAATTTTGATTAAGTGTCTGTTATACACTTAATCCCTTCAAAATGGTTGAAAGCAGTATGATTTTTCAATTCTAAAATCATGAACATACTGCTAAGTCAAAAAGGTTTCTTAAAAGGATTTTCAAGGATTCACAAAAACCATCCATTGATGGATCATGAATCAAATGTCCACTGATTCACCTCTCATAGGAGTTAACACACCTAGAAGTGATGAGGGCAGTAACTTAAACACTTAAGGAATTGATGGCTTCATGTACAATATTGTCTGACAACAAGTTCACATTGATAGATCAGTCAAAGGTACATGGTGAGTTCTTCCAAACAAGGGGAGGAAACAAAAGTTATTTGTATCTCAGGGGAGGTAACAATCTCAGGGGAGAAAATAATAGCTCAAAAAAGGAAGATAATCCAATATATGGAAGGAGAAGACAAGAGCATACAAGATGATGACATGGAGGTTGAAAATGACAAGAATAGAGCTTATTCTAGAGTATTATATATATTCAGAAGGGATGAAGCATTCCAAAGGAGAAAGTTCTATCTAGGTCAAACTAAGAAAAGTTTCAATTTCACTTCAAAGACATGCTGGTTAGATGATTTCACATGTTGAAACAAGCATCCAAGATACACAGCATCATTGCCTCTTATAATTCCTCCATCCAAGGAAATTGCACCATCTTTTAGTCCAAGATTGGAGCAATGTGTTGATATTGTTAAAGTCAAAGATCAGAAAGCAGATGAGCTTCTAAGAAGGATATTCAATCTCTCAAAACAGAAGAAAGTTCAGATCAAGGGTCTGACTATGAAGTGTTTGAAAGATCTTCACAATCCATAAATTTAATTCAGAAACATGTTGGAATGAATTCACATGTTTAGGGGAGGATTGTTGGGAATTAAATGTTTTGAAGATTAAGTTTCAAGAATTACAAGTATTAATAGTTCCAACTGCTGAGAAGAAATTCTCTAACAGTTCCAACTGCTGATGTAAATCTTAGGACTGCTCAAGTTATAACTAACCGTTCCAACTGCTGGTACAAAGAAGAGACTGCTAGTTGATACTGTTGAGTTGAGACTGCTAGATGGATAAGTATTGAAAAGATATTAGTGTACTAAAGTCAACAATATACGGTAGATAATATCTTACTCCATGTGATTAGTTAACAAGTTGTGTACACAGATACATGTTGTATCTTATGTACTGACACACTCAAGATAAGTTAACAAGTAAGTCGGTTAGACTTTAAGCAATATGTAAAGATCTTCTTGGACTATAAAAGAAGATCTTAGACTCGATATCATGTGTCGATATTAAGTGTCTAAGTGTGTTATTATTTTATAACTCATAACAGTTAGAACTAGAACAAAACACAAGAATATCACAAGTTAGAAAAACTTAAGATTCAAGGTTGTAACCCTAGTGATATTTTTAAGATCACTCGTATTATTATCTTTAATAATATTGAATCGTTTGGTGTTAATCTTTATGTGTTCATTGCTAACTAACAAACATAACAATTCCATTTCCATAACATACACAACCTTCTAAGTGTGATTGAGTGTGTTGATGCAAATACTGTTCTAAAAATGTTATTTATATCTTTCGATTACTTCACGTTTTGAGGATGACAAAATGTGAACTCACGTTACGTTAAAATTAACTTTAACAAGTTTTTAATCGGAAGATCCCGTTTCTACACAAATCACTCTTGAACAAAGTTACAACTTGAACTAGTGATCAAAGAAGTGAATTCATGTTTTGAAGATTCACATTTTAAATGGGACAAAACATTTTTTCAAAAATACACATGACAAATTATTTTTGAAATATTAAGAAATGTTTTAATGGAAAAATAAGTTTGAAAATCACAACAGCAATTTTTCCCCCCAAAATCAGCTCCAACCTTCCCCAAATAAGTTTTCACCAGAAAAGACAAAATTTGGAGCGTCCTAGTCTACCACGGCTCCACGGTACCGTTAAATTTAACGGAGCCGTGGGTCATTTAATGGAGCCGTCCGTACCATTTTGAATTGTAACGTTCAGATTTTCTTTTCCTTTAAATACCCACCTCTTTCACAGTTTTAGGCACCCTTCACACACAGAAAAATCCCTTAGTCAAATCCTCTCACACCTTTCACTTCTTAGGGTCATTTAGATTAGTTTTTTCCTTGTTTCAAGAGTGATCCAATCATCCTTCAAGTGATCCTCTTCATACCTCTTCACAAGCAAGAGAAGAACACAAGTATCCAAGTTGATACAAGGTGTTTTCATCCCTCTTCATTAGCAAGAGAAGAACTCAAGTAATCAAGAAGATACTAGAGTTATAGTTGATAGGTTTTTGTAACACTTGTTACAATCTTGTTGTGTCTTAGCATACATCAAGTTTATTTTCTTTTTGTGAGTGAGAGTGAAGATCAAGTGTGATCTATAGAGATAGTGAACATCTCTTGAAGCCATTGGGCTTGTGTGATTGATCAAGAAGATCAAGGGTCATTAGGTTAGTGTTAGTCGAGTAGAGTGAAGTGAGTGTTGATCATTGTGACCGTGTTGCGATCTTGGTGATCTCTTGAAGCCACTGGGCTTGAGTGTTTGGTCACGTGGACCTTGGTAGATTGGTGCTAGCTAAGATTAGCACTCGACATCTAGCTTAGTGTCAGAAATAGGATAAGCGACATGTACGGTTTTCTCCACCTGAAGGGAGGTTGTTGATATAGTGTTTGAAACTCTCGAGTGTGGTACTCGGGGAGTGGAGTAGGGCGAAGAAGAGCTTCGTAGCCGAACCACTATAAATCCTATGTCTCGGTTTGATCTTTCCAACTCTACTCTTTACTTTTATTTGTTATTATTACGTAGCTTAGTTTGTAGTTCATATTGGTGTTGATTGATTACACTTAGAGTTCGAATCAAAGTTTCCAATAACCAACTTTTAAAACAAGATTTTTAAAAGAAGTTTTTTTAAACCGGTAAACTATTCAACCCCCCTTCTAGTTTCCCACAATTGGTATCAGGAGCCACGTCAGTCAAGCTTTTAAAGTATATTGTATTTTAAAGCTTGAACCGATCAATGGGTTCCGACAAATATCTAGAAGGGCAATCTATGCAAAGACCACCACTTTTCGAAACCGATTATTTTATTTATTGGAAAACAAGATTCGAAACGTATGTGAAATCAAAAGACATTGTTCTTTGGCATGTTATTACCGAGGGTGACTTTCAACCTATTCAAAAGAATCCGGAAACTAAAAAGGATGAAATAGTTTCTTATGATAAACAAAGTGATGAACTAAAAAGGAAATTAGCCAAAAATAATGAGGCTAAAATGATGATTTATAATGCTTTGCCTAAATAGGAGTTTGAAAGAATTTTCATGTGTAATACGGCAAAAGATATTTGGAAAACCTTGTTAGTCACTCACCAAGGTAATAACCAAGTCAAAGAGAACAAGATAGATCTTCTTGTTCAACAATATGAACAATTCTCCATTTCGGAGGATGAGTCAATAGATAATGCTTTTGCTAGATTTAATACTATTATCACTAGTCTTAAAGCTCTTGATGAAGGTTATTCTAGTAAGAACTATGTTAGGAAGTTTCTTAGAGCTCTACATCCTAAATGGAGAGCAAAGGTCACCGCCATAGAAGAGTCAAAGGACTTGGCGGCATTGTCACTCGATGAACTTATAGGAAACTTGAAAGTTCACGAGATAATCATCAAGAAGGATTCCGACATTGTCAAAGGCAAAAGCGAGAGAGTTAGATCTCTAGCATTAAAAGCCAAGAAGGAGTCTAGTGATGAGGAATGTTCGAGTTCCGGTAGTGAAGATGAAGAGTACGCACTAGCCGTTAGGAACATTAGAAAGTTCTTTAGGAGGAAAGGTAGATTTCCTAGATAATCTCGCGATGAGAAGAAGTCATCCCAAAGAAATCATGATGAAAGAAAAGGGACAAGTGATAGGAGATGCTTTAGATGCGGAGATCCTAATCACTTCATAGGAGAATGTCCTAAGCCACCAAAATCCAACAACCAAAGAGCTTTTGTAGGAGGTTCTTGGAGTGATAGCGGTGAAGAAGAAGAGAAGAAGCCTAACGATGAAACGTGCTTAATGGCTCAAGCTTCTAACGAGGTACTATCCGACTCTTCTTATTATAGTGATAATAATTCGTCAGTAGATAACAGTGAATTACATGACGAATACAACAAACTATGCGTAGTTAGTACTAAGATCTTAGGTAGAAACACAAAGCTAAAATTAAAATTAAAAGAACTAGAACTACAAGTCTTAGAACTAAATGATCAAGTCAAGAGACTTGAGAAAAACAAGGAAGTAGACGTAGGATGCGGGTCATGTATTAGTCTTCAAGTAGAAAATGAAAAACTTAAAGAAAATGCTTTAAGAATCATTAAGTTTGATGAAGGAACTAAAAAGCTTAATGATATACTTGAAAATATTAGATATAGTGAACATGACCGTTCGGGTTTAGGATTTGACCCAAATCAGGCTTCCACAAGTGGTACTAAACAAGTAAAATTTGTAATGCCTGAAAAGTCCATGTCTGAAGGTGACGGCACCATTAAAGATACAGACGGCACCACTAAATTTAGTGGTACCGTGGTACCGTGTGGTGCTGAGGACAAAACTGGGTCAATTCTGAAAAGTAACTTAAGTCCTAAACCAAGTCAAGTAGTTGTAAATAGAACTAGAGTGTCTACTCCAAGTAGAGAGGAAACCAAAGGCTTTAACAAACCATTGTCATCTCCCGAACATGGATTTGTAAAGCGTGACACTAGGTCAACTACTCCTCCACCTAGAAAGGTAAACTCTCCCAAACCTCGGTCTAGAACTCCTCTACCGAGAGGTAACTTTAGAAGACAAAATCATCCAAGTAGCTTTCCCGTAACTTGGAATGATCGTCCACCACAAAGTTACTTACCATGGGAAATGTGTCCTCCATTCTCACATCCTAAACTAATGCAACAAATGCGTAGGATGTTTAACTCTAACAACTTTGGACCCATGAGATATTGGGGACTAGATGTTTGAACATTTGTTTTGCTAGGAAAACATGAGTGTAAATAAACTTTGGAGTCTAACAAAAGGAGTATGATGCGTTATCAAGCATATCCGGTGACGCAATAGTCAAGTCGTGTCTTTCATGCTTAACATTCAACAAAGGTACCCTAGTCTTCTAGTTTTAAGAGCTAACACCTCAGGCACAGGTACGCTTTCTTAAAACACCCTTTGTTAGTAGTAATGCTTGGCATGAAATAGTGTAGTTAGAATCTAACATGGTAGGCACTATAACACAGAAACTCTATTCACATCTCATCATGCCAAATTCATCTTGTCCAGAAATGTTCGATGATCGCTTGAAGATCATGCGTGACAAGTTTGAATTAAGCATTGATGAGTGAATCAAGTTCCCTTCCTTGCACATATTTAATCTTGCCTAAATTAAGTATCCCTTTAAACTTATGTATACTATATGTATGAGATACATAGTTTAAGTAATAGTCTTTATTGATAATAACGCCCATATCCGCAAATGCGAAACTCACAAGAGACGAGGAAGGTGAGTGCGTGGATATAACTAGGTTAGGGGCATAATAGGTAAAGTAGTTTACCTAACGGCAAGTAGGTCCATTATCATGAATAGTGTTGGCTTTGTGCCCACTTGTAAGAAGTATCCCAAAAATTCTTACATCAAAGTGTTTAATGTATCATACCATACATTAAAGATACTATACACTTGAGATTACGATATCTTGAGGAGATTGATGTAGAAAATGTTTCTATACCAACTCTGATAATGAGAGAATTAATGTGGGTTGAAACATAATGAGTAATGTTTGTACCTTAATAGGTTGATTAACAAACATCTTGGTTCCCCAAGAAACAAACTACTCTTATTTTCACCACGACCGAAATCGAGTACGCAAGCGCCGGAAAGGCATGACAACAAACACTATAGATGAAACAACTCCCTGTGAAGAGTAGCAGTCAAGATGCCATTAGACTTATCCGGGAACCCTATAGTTTGCTCATGAACGAAGCTCGTCGAAGTACGTCATCTCCCCGCGGAAAGACATCTCCTCCGTCATGATAACGTCGAAAGAGAAATCTTTTCTTTGAAAAGTATTTCTTCTCACCTTAACCTTTACTTTCTCGTCAAATGACCTCTTAATACTCCATTGGAATTATTAACGTCATCTCTCACGTCTCATCATATGACTTTTCAAGTCATTCCTCATATCCCGCTCATGACTATTTCAATATTTCTATGGAAATATTAAAGTCATCCCTCGCGTCATACCTTATAACCTTTCATCCCCTCTTATGACTATTTGAATATTTCTCCGGAAATATTGAAGTCATCTCACACATCCATCTTATTCTCGACTCATGACTCTTGAATATTTCATTGGAAATTTCAAGTCATTCCCTAAGCCTCATCCCATGACTTCGTAATATTTCACTGGAAATATTAACGTCATTCCTCGCGTCTCGTCATATGACTTTTCAAGTCATTCCTCTCATCCCGCTCATGACTATTTGAATATTCCTTCGGAAATATTAAAGTCATCCGTCACGTCATACCTCATAACCTTTCATCCCTTCTATGACCTCTCGAAAGTTTCGCGGGAAACATTGAAGTCATTCTCTACAAATCGCTCATGACTTTTTAAGTCATATCTTTCACTCGTCACATGACTCATGAATATTTCACGGGAAATATCTTGTCATTCCTTGTGTCGCGTACTCCGACTAATTAAATATTTCATGGGAAATATTATAGTCATCCTCCTAAACACAACTCATAGCTTCTATTTATTTCACGGGAAATACTAGAAGTAAATACTCATCTAATGACATCTTAGTCAATTTCCTCGGAAACACTAAGGTCATTTTCGGTCATCCCATTTAATCATCTTTCGTCAAAAAGTTTATTAGGTATAATTTTTTTTTTCTCGTGTCAAAAAGTCTTACTAAATAAGTAAGATTAATCAGCCAAAAGTCAAAACAGAAGAAAAACTGGACCATCAGACATACGGCTCCACTAAAGAGCCACGGCTCCACTAATGTTTAGTGGAACCGTGGAGCCGTGCATCTGAAAAACGCGCCCAGTTACTTTTTTCTTCTGCACAAATTTTCCAAACACACAAAATCACTTCCACTTGCTGTCAAAATCGAACCATAACACCATAATTCAACCAAACTCTTGCAAATCAAGATTGAGGCATTGGAATCAACAAATCCTAATCACAACATCACTAATTGTAAGTAAATCACTCTTAATTTCATTTAATTTGCGTCTAGGGTTTGTTCTTGAGTATAAATCCGAATTGGGGATTTTCAAAATTAGTTAAACCCTTGTGAAATTAAGACTAGGATTAGACAATGTAGTATTCACTTGATTCCCTAAACCTAGGATTTCCAAAAACCCATTTATGTTGCAAAACCTAATCCGAAATTAATCACTAAATTCGGATTATGATTGATTATTTGTAATGGAATCATGTTTAGGATGATTAAAATTGGATTAGGAACGTTCTGCATTAAAGCTTTTCAATCTTAAAGCTTGTTGGCATCATGTTAAGGCATTTGCCAAACACCCCAATTCGATCATTTTTCTAAAAAACTTCACAAGTCTAGGATCATGAAACCTTTTTCATACATTGTTGATGCAAATTAAAAACGTTTTTGCATGCATACATGAACTCTCAAATATGGCTCGAAGTACATAATTGATATGTATTGTTCGACATATTTGATTGAGCAAAAGTGAAGTTAGGAGCGTTTAGGTAATCTCTTTAGGATAATTTTAGAGTCGAGATTGCCGCACCTCCACATTGTTTGCATTTAGGCACACACACTAGAAGTGTAATCATTAAAATGCAACGAACTAACATATACAAAAATATTTTTTTTGTAGACAAACAATGCCTCGGAATGATTATCAATTAACTCGAAATTACATCATTGAAACACTTGAAAACCCAAACATCACTGATGAACAAAAGGCTTATTTTGCCAAAGTGCTAACACGATACATACACGAAAGGCATGTAGTCGATGCATTTTATGTCATGTCAGACAGAGTCAGTTCTTGTTTTCCTTCTATTCGGTTCGATTGTTTATACACAATAAACGATCAAATATGTCCCCTTTTCGTTCTCGAATTTTACAGTCGTGTTCGTACCTACACTAACTCTGACGGAAACGTCTTTCTTGACTTTTGGATTCAACACCAAAATATCACCCTGTCTGTCACTCTGTTTGGTGAAATTCTTGGTGTTCCCTCATATGGTCAGTGTGCATACACCAACGACCATTCTCTAGAGTCTCTTTACTACAATGTTGAGATAGAAGGTGCCTATAGTACCCAAATTCCCGACATTGAAGTAATCAAACAAATTATCCAATTTCCTCGAGTCGCCAACACGTACCAAAAATGTGATGGATCCGTTGTCTTTCTCGACCCATCCAAAATCTACCTCAGGGAACTCCGTCCCGACCTTAGAAGTTGGGACCTTCTTCTACGTGAAAATCTGTTAAGCCTTGCGGGCAACCGTGATCACATATCGGCAAGTCTTGCCCTTATGCTCTACTGTCTTAGTATCGAGGAACCATTCAACCTCGCATACTACATGGTCAAACGGATGGCCAACATTTATCGTCGGTCCGATGAGCTCATGCCATACGGCATGTTGCTTACTCGTTTATTCAGGTGGGTCATGGAACATTTCCCACATCATCAAAGTGTCGACTATGTCCTAGTCAATCCGGTTATGCACCCACTTGGTGGACCACAACGTCGCACAAAGCAACGTAAGGACAAAGGGTCCAAACGTGGTCGTAAATCCACTTCCGATATTCCCCATTCATCCTCCTCCTTCAATCACGAATCATCATCTGAACCCATGGATGAGGACGATGATGAGGTGAACGAAGAAGGAAATTCTAGTTCTCAAATCCCTTCTCCCGACACCTACTTTCGTAATCTTGATACCTCATCATTTCGTTGTACAACCGACCTCGAAAATGGGATGGTAAATCTATCCCACATGATGAGAAGGCAAACCACAATGTACAATAGACAAGTGAAGATGCATGAACAAACTATCGGGGGATTCAAGTCCATCGGCAAGGCAATCAAAGGGCTTGGGAACAAAATTAAGAAGTTGGGGAAAAGAAAGGATTAGATGGAAATAACTTAAGTAGTATTATTAATATAAGTATTATGATTAAAATACTACTAATAGTTTGTGGCATTGTTGCCTAATACATTAACTTGCTTGATGTGTTTCCTTTTAACATGATTAATTCTCTTGTTAATTAATCCTCATGTTGGTTTATCTTGCCTAAATCATGCATGTTAGCTTATTTTATTACATGCACTAGATGTTAAAAATGCTTGAATTCATGCATGCTTAATAGTTGCCTAAATACATAGATGATCACATGATCATGTTAGTTGCTAGTTTAAACTAGCTTTAGGAATTCTATGTGTTTAGTAATTTGAGGCTTAGAGATTTGCAGCCAATGGATTCCCCAGAAATTTCCCCATTTAGGCTGCCTAAAACCTGCAGACCTGGAAAGAAGGTCAAAAGAGCCCACGGCTCCATTAAATAGGCCACGGCTCCACTAAATTTAGTGGTGTCGTAGCACCTTTAATGGTGTCGTGCCTCTGGAAGACGAAAACTGCTATTCTCTTCCACTTTTTGACTTCTTTTCCCTGAAAAACTGCAACCATAACCTGATTCCCATGCACCCAAATCCCCAAATCCAACATTTCAAACTTGCATGCTTATGTTTTGGCTAATTAAGCTAACATTATGCATTGCCATCCTTACACCCATCCTTACACCTTCACATTCACCATACCATCATCATGGGATCAAGAGTATTCAAGAAACCTAGATTCAACATCAAACCAACCAACCAAACCTCTCAAATTGATCAATGGATCAAGAGTACTCACACATCACAAATCTCACCAAACATCAAAGAGACAATTTTCATTGATCTCACCTTAGATGATGATGATGATACACACACACCTATAACCTCAACCAAATCATCATCTTCTTTCACTACACCCCATGCTCCATCCAAGGCAACATCAACCAAACCAACATCCTCATCCTCCACAATCTTTAGAACCAACACACCTTTAACCTTTACCCCGTCATCTTCACCATCACCACAACCTTTAGCCCTCACACTAGCCCTATCACCCATATCACCTTTTGAACTTACCACCAACACATCATCATCTTCCCTATCACCATCACCACAACCTTTAATGGGTCATCCCATCCTTTATCCCCTACAACCACACACCTTGAGTTGTGCTTGTTGTAACCACAACCAACTCCTTATCATGGGCCTTAGAGATGAATTGAGTCTTCAATTCTCCTACCTTGAACACCTCCACACACCACCACAAGGACCCATCATTTTACCACCTCCACCACCACATAGCCCAACCAACTAAACATAGTCATGTTTAGTCTTTCCCAATAAATACCTAGGAACCCTTTTGAAGTTGGAAGCAAATCTAGAAGCCTCATGTTACTTTAGAGGTTTATGTGTCTTCTTTTTAGTTTAATTTGCTTTCCTAATGTAGTCATACTTATGTATGACATTTAATTTATGTTTATGTAATGGGCTTTTCATTTTGGCTACTTAGCCATAATTCTTTTATTGTGGTTGGATATTTGTCTTATGTGCTACTTGTTAGATATTGTTTATTTGCCGTCTAACTTTGTTTTGTAGCACGATCCATTGCTCGATTCCTTTGTGTTCTCCAAATGAGGGGGAGTACACATCAAGGGGGAGCCTTAACCACCTTTTTGATTCGACAAAAAGGGGGAGAAATGGGAGTAAACTCATTAAAAACTTGTTAAAACTAATTTTAACCTAAAATGAGTTTATATTTTGTCATCATCAAAAAGGGAGAGATTGTTGATGCAAATAATGTTCTAAAAATGTTATTTATATCTTTCGATTACTTCACATTTTGAGGATGACAAAATGTGAACTCACGTTACGTTAAAATTAACGTTAACAAGTTTTTAATCGGAAGATCCCGTTTATACACAAATCACTCTTGAACAAAGTTACAACATGAACTAGTGATCAAAGAAGTGAATTCATGTTTTGAAGATTCACATTTTAAATGGGACAAAACATTTTTTCAAAATTACACATGACAAATTATTTTTGAAATATTAAGAAATGTTTTAATGGAAAAATAAGTTTGAAAATCACAACAGCTATTTTTCCCCCCAAAATCAGCTCCAACCTTCCCCAAATAAGTTTTCACCAGAAAAGACAAAATTTGGAGCGTCCTAGTCTACCACGGCTCCACGGTACCGTTAAATTTAACGGAGCCGTGGGTCATTTAATGGATCCGTCCGTACCATTTTGAATTGTAACGTTCAGATTTTCTTTGCCTATAAATACCCACCTCTTTCACAGTTTTAGGCACGCTTCACACACAGAAAAATCCCTTAGTCAAATCCTCTCACACCTTTCACTTCTTAGGGTCATTTAGATTAGTTTTTTCCTTGTTTCAAGAGTGATCCAATCATCCTTCAAGTGATCCTCTTCATACCTCTTCACAAGCAAGAGAAGAACACAAGTATCCAAGTTGATACAAGGTGTTGTCATCCCTCTTCATTAGCAAGAGAAGAACTCAAGTAATCAAGAAGATACTAGAGTTATAGTTGATAGGTTTTTGTAACACTTGTTACAATCTTGTTGTGTCTTAGCATACATCAAGTTTATTTTCTTTTTGTGAGTGAGAGTGAAGATCAAGTGTGATCTATAGAGATAGTGAACATCTCTTGAAGCCATTGGGCTTGTGTGATTGATCAAGAAGATCAAGGGTCATTAGGTTAGTGTTAGTCGAGTAGAGTGAAGTGAGTATTGATCATTGTGACCGTGTTGAGATCTTTGTGATCTCTTGAAGCCACTGGGCTTGAGTGTTTGGTCACGTGGACCTTGGTAGATTGGTGCTAGCTAAGATTAGCACTCGACATCTAGCTTAGTGTCAGAAATAGGATAAGCGACGTGTACGATTTTCTCTGCCTGAATGTAGGTTGTTGATATAGTGTTTGAAACTCTCGAGTGTGGTACTCGGGAAGTGGAGTAGGGCGAAGAAGAGCTTCGTAGCCGAACCACTATAAATCCTCTGTCTCGGTTTGATCTTTCCAACTCTACTCTTTACTTTTATTTGTTATTATTATGTAGCTTAGTTTGTAGTTCATATTGGTGTTGATTGATTACACTTAGAGTTCGAATCAAAGTTTCCAATAACCAACTTTTAAAACAAGATTTTTAAAAGAAGTTTTTTTAAACCGGTAAACTATTCAACCCCCCTTCTAGTTTCCCATAGAGTGAATTCCGCACACTTAATCATATTAACACAACATATCATATACACAAAGTTGACAAGGTTTAACCACCTTATAGTGTATCTAGAGGGTCCTGGCAAGATGTCTATACCCCATTTGTAAAACGGCCAGGGGGAGGTGATAGGAGTCAAGTTGTGTTGGGAATTCTTGGGAACCGGCCGGTGCACTTGACAGTCTTGGCACTTGTTTATTACCTCTCTTGCGTCCCTGTGCATTGTGGGACAATAATATCCGGAACTTAACGCCTTTGCCACGACAGTCCGTGGTCCGAAGTGCATGCTGCATGAACCTTCATGAATTTCTCTGATTACATAGTTTGCCTGTGTCGGACCCACACATCGTAACCATGGCTCCAGGAATGATTTGCGGAACAGGACTCCGTTGATGATGGAGTATTGTCTTGCTTTGATCTTTAGCTTTTTTGCTTGTTTCTGATCCGTGGGAAGTACTCCCTCTTTCAAATATTCGAGGAGCGGGGTCATCCAGGTGATTCATTCTTCTTCTACCACGGCCATCACTTCTCTTTCCTCTATTGATTTTTCTTTTAAGACTTCAACCAGAACTTGCTTTGTTAGGTGGGCGAAGCTGGCGGAGGCTATTTTGCTTAGTGCGTCCGCTTGCTTGTTTTGACTCCGCGAAATTTGTTTTATGGAGAACGTGCAGAAGTTCTTGATCAAAGTTTTGGATTTTGCAAGGTATCGCGCCATGCTTTCTTCTTTAGCCTCGTATGCACCATTTATCTGATTCGCGACCAACCTTGAATCCACATTCGCATATAGGTCCTTCACTCCCATCTGTTCTGCTATCCTTAAGCCCGCTAACAATGCTTCGTACTCTGCTTCATTATTGGATGCATTAAATTCAAATCTTAAAGCATAAGTGAATTCTGTACCTTCAGGGTTTGTAAGGATTAGGCCTGCCCCGGATCCTTCTTGACAAGATGACCCATCAGTGTATAAGTTCCATGGCTCAACATACGGCAAATCTTCCGTGGTTGCTTCTGTTTCCGGGGTTTCTTCTTCTGGAACCTCTGCGATGAAATCAACTAACACTTGTCCCCTTATGGCTGTCCGGGGTCTAAAATTGATGTCATGTCCATTTAGTTCTATAGCCCATTTAGCCATTCGGCCAGTATTTTCTGTCTTTGCCAGCATCTGTTTGATTGGTTGGTCCGTAATGACCACTATTGGGATTGCTTAGAAGTATCTCTTGAGTCTTCTGGCCGCGTGCACCAGTGACAGAACCAACTTCTCCATAGGGCTGTAGTTTATTTCCGGACTTTGCAATGTGCGGCTGATGAAGTAGATGGGCTCCTGACGCGGTCCTCTTTCTGCTAAAAGGACTGCGCTGATGGCTTCTTTAGCCGCAGATAGATACATGATCAATTCTTCTCTTGGTTGGGGAGCCGTTAGGGTGGGAAGATTGGCGATGTGTTGCTTCATTTCTTTGAATGCTTGTTCCGCTTCAGGTACCCAGTGAAATTCGCTTTTCTTGATGCACTTCTTCAATGTTTTGAAAAATGGTAAGGACTTTTCCGCGGACTTTGACAGGAAACGGTTTAGACTTGCCAATTTTCCGTTTAAGCTTTACACTTCTTTAAGAGTCCGCGGTGAGGGTAGCCGGGCAACTACCTCGGATTTCTACGGGCAAGCCCTGATTCCTTTCTTGCTAATTACGTGGCCCAAGAATACTCCTTCTTCTACTCCGAAGGTGCATTTCTTTGGGTTTAGCTTCATGTTTATCTTCCTGAGTGTCACAAATGTTTCTTCCACGTCTCTTAGCATTTCCGCCTCTGAATGGCTCTTGATTACCAAGTCGTCAACATACACTTCAAGGTTCCTTCCGATCTGTCTTTTGAACGCTTTGTCCACTAGCCACTGGTATGTGGCCCCTGCATTTTTCAATCCAAAATGCTTTTTCTTATAGCAAAAAATACCTTGGTTTGTGTGGAAGGCGGTTTTTTCCTCATCTTCCGCGGCCATCTGAATCAGGTGGTATCCTTTGTATGCGTCTAAGAAGCACTTGAAGGTATATCCGCAGAGTGACTCAACTTTCCAGTCAATCTCCGGAAGGGGGTAGCAATCTTTAGGACATGCCTTGTTTAGATCTTTGAAATCTACACACATTCTCCAGCTCCCGTCACTTTTTTTCACCAAGACCGGATTTGACAGCCAGTCATGGTAGTGGACTTCTTTCATTATACCGGCTTCAACTAGTTTTGCAACATCCTCATTAATTGCCTTGTTTCGCTCCGGAGCTTGCCCGCATTTTTTTTGCCTCACCGGGGCATACCCTTCCCGGATGTTGAGTTTATGCTATGCTACGCTCCGCGGTACTCCGGTCATGTCGGATGGTCGCCAGGCGAAGATATCCAGATTTCTCTTTAGTAATTCACACAGATCTTTCTTCCCCGGATTCGTCAAGCTTCCTCCGATGGTGACTGTCTGATCCGGAAATTCTGGGTGTATTGCTACTTGAATCCCGTCCTTTGCCGGGGTTTCTTCAGGGTCTTACTGCGGCTGGGGTTCCACGACCATTTGGCATTCTGCCGGGATAATTTTATCACTGCATAACATGACCACTCCGCCCTTGGTGGGGAATTTGATCATTCCGTGGGCCGTGGAAGGGATCATTTTTAGCTGTCTTATCCCCGGCCTCCCGATTATACCATTGTATTGAGAGGATGATCTAACCACCATGAAATTCATCCAAGCACTTGCTGAGTTTTCTTCATCACTTAGGGTAACTTCTAACAGAATCTGCCCCAAGGGCCATGATAGTTCGCCACTGAAACCGAGAAGAGGGGCAGTAGCGGGGATCATCCTTTTCTTGATTCCTGGACTCAATCGGTTGAAGCAATGTTCATATAGGACTTCGGAGGCGCTTCCGTTGTCCACGTACATCCGATGTACGTGGTGTCCGCCCACCTCAGCCTGTATCACCAATGGATGGTCTTCCCAGTCGTCCTCCTTTATTGGAGGGAAGGATATCTCCAAATTAGGCCCGGTACTAGGAAGTACCTTCTGCTTCACAGTTCGTTTCCAAGGCTGTATCATGAATATCGCTGGGCCTTTGTCCTTGGCCGCGGCTTCCTTCTTGCCACCTTTAGCGGCCCCGCCCTTTTGGCTTCCATTCTTGATTTCTTTTACCAAGTGTGCCAACTGGCCAGATCTGACCGCGTTCTCAATCTGCCTTTTTAATTGGAAACATTCGTCTGTATGATGTCCTTTTTCTCTGTGGAATTCACAATATTTGTCTTTATTTCTTGATTCAACCGGGCTTGCCATAGGTGGTGGAGCTGTGAACTTTACCGCGTCCATTGCTAGAATCTCCTTTGGTGTTTTTGTTAGAGGTGTAAAGCGGTCATTCTTTCTTCGGTCCGGCCTTGAATTCCCTTTGAATTCTGTTTTCCTTTCAAAATTCTGGTTGTGGGATGTCCGGGATCCTCCCTCGTGAGATTTCCATGAAGAGCGGTCTTGTTTTTTTCTTGACACATTTGCCGCGGCTGTTTCCCCACGTATGAAGGCTGTAGTGACCTTCCACATTTCGTCGACCGTCTTGGGGATTCTATCATTGAGTCTCCTGATTAGCTCTGGGTTGTTGATCCCATGTACGAATCCCGAAACCTTCATGCACTCGGGGGCACCCTTCACGTGCATACTTTCTGCTTTGAAGCGGTCGACAAATGTTGCCGTGGATTCTCCTTCTTTTTGCTTAATGAGGTGGAGTTCCACCGGATCTTTGGTGTATTTCTTCTGCTGGAGGAAGTAGGATAAGAAACTTCTGCGGAGGTCTTCAAAGCTGTCTATGCTCTCGGCCGGTAATTCATCGAACCACATTCGAGCATGACCCATCAGGGTGGAGTTAAACATGTGGAACCAAGTGAGCATAGCCCATCATTCGACTTTGGCTGTGGTACAAAAAAATTTCAGGTGGTCTTCCGGATCTCCTGTTCCATCATAAGTTTTTACATTGGAGGGCATTCGGGTCTGTTAGGATTTATTTTAAAGTGATGGTCATTTGTCATTGTAATAGTTTAATTAAGTGTGTCGTTGTTTGAGTTAGTTAGTTTAATCAACGGGCTTGGGCTTAAGCTTTTTAGTTAAATGATCATGTAATCCTTTTAAAAGCCCATCTCAAGCCCAAGCCCACCCAAGTCTAGAAAACTATAAATACCCATCACCCTCCTCACTTGGAAGGGGTTGCTTCTAGGGGTATTCTCATCTTTGTATCTCTCATTCTTTTTCTCTTAATCTAATCTCTAGAAGTTACCATCTCTCTCTTTCTACCTCCTTCTAATTCTATTATTCTCATATTGTTGTTGTGTGATAAAGAGTAATTTTAAGCTTTAACAAGTGGTATCAAGAGCAAAACTATTAAAGATCTAGGATTATATACGGTTAATTCTCTTGTTACTGTTTCATTTGTTGTTGTCTATTAGGAATTTGTTTTTGTCTTTGTCACGTACTGTTACATCTTATTTATTAAGTCATTTGTCTTGTTTTTGTCTTTATCAATACTGTTCACGCTCACCAACTTTCATTGAAGCAAAAAAGATAGTCGAAGCATAATTTGATCGAACCAACTTCAAGTGATCGAACCAACATTTCACCTCATCGAAGGAGCAACCTCATCGAACGAGCAAGGTCATCGAAGGAGCAACATCATCGAACGAGCAAGGTCATCGAAGGAGCAACATCATCGAACGAGCAAGGTCATCGAAGGAGCAACCTCATCGAACGAGTAAGGTGATCGAAGGAGCAACTTCATCAAACAAGCAAGGTTATCGAACGAGCAATATAGTCGAACGAGGAGGTTTCATCGAACGAGCATTTCATCGAAGGAGGTTTCATCGAACGAGCAATCATCGAACGAGCAACAATTTCATCGAACGAGTCAAGGGTAGTCGAGTTAGACTTACTCTTCCAATTTGATCGAACGAGTTCATTGATCGAACGAGCTTATTGATCGAACGACCACTTTGATCGAACGAAAACTTTGATCGAACGAACTCCATATTCGAACGAGCTTATGTGATCGAAGGAACGAGTTAAGCTTATCAAACGAGCACTTTGTCGAACGAGCACTTTGTCGAACCAACACCTTGATCGAACGAGGTAATCGAACGAGAACTTTGATCGAACCAACACCTTAGTCGAACGAGCAACTTTGTAGTCGAATCATCACCTTGTTTGTAGGATCGAGTACTTCGAGCTTGATTGAGCTTGGTTAAACGAGAACCTCTAGGTGTAAGACTTGCGTTTATACGGAAACTAAACAACAAGAATATTAAAGAAGAAAAGACAATGATCCTCTATGGATCAGACTATGAACTAAGAGTTATGTTATTGAAAATTGTAATCGATAAAGATGATGAAGTGTTACAAAACATATTGGCTGTATGTTTCTTATATAGATAAGAAACCCTAATTCCTAATACAGCCTGCTACTAATAAAACGTGTAAAGAGATAAACATCAATCTCTTCTAAAAATAAATCAAACAAACACTCTAAACATACGGGATAACAATAACTAATACCCGCAGTAATAACACTAACGGCAGAGAAACAAACTTAAACTATCGGCAGGAACCAACCGCAGCAGCAATGAATAACTATCGGCAGGAACCAGCTTCACTATCGGCAGCAATGAGAAATTCCTTATTTCTCAGAGATCCTAACAATCCTCCCCTAATCTTGAGGTTGACTAGGTTAACCTGCAAGATTCCAATGTGATAGAGCTTTAACTTCTCAGGCTTGAGGATTGCGATTTAGTAGCAGCAATAATTAGTAACCAGCAGCAACAGCTATAACCCGCAAGATTCCAACATCTAGAACATGCAGCAGCAACTTCGATAGTGCAGCAGCAATAGGAAATCTTCTTCAAAACAGTAAACTGATCACCATGACATTCACTTGAACTTGGCTGCTACTATGACAATTTGTACATCAAATCACTTTAAGTTTCATACTATTCTCATCACATCCAGGTGTGTTAACTCCTGTGAGAGGTGAATCATTGAAAATTAATGGATTTGATGTCTCTTTACCAATAGCCATCACTACTGGAGTAGCCAATGTTTAGGTGTGTTAGACCATGGTACATTGATAACCATCTGATTTATTAGCAAATCAACAACTATAAACGGATTTGACTTGTCTTTACCTGTAGCCGTTTGCTCAGGACTAGCCAATTCTTAGGTTACAGCAAACCTTGGTGAATTGAATACCAAATATGGATACCAAGTGTCTTTACCACAAACCATACTTTTGTGGACTAGCCAATTCTTTGGATCCCATAAAGGGTTACATCCATGGTGAATTGAGAACCATTTCAACTCTCAGAACTGAATCATGGGTGAGTTGAAGTACCCTATAGCTTTGAGCAAGCTATTACAGCTATCAACGGATTTGATTATCACACCAGAGCCGTACCCTCATGGTGAGCCAACTCTTTCTTGTCTGCAAGACATGGTGAGTTGAATACCATTTAAGGTGAAGGTGTAAACACCAACACTGTACCTGCAAGGTGTTGCTCAAAACCAACTTATTAGCACACAAAATATACAATTTTTTTTTTTGAACTAAGAATAAGAAATCAGAAACAAACCAAAAGAAAAGAAAGAAAATAAGAAAAGAAACCAAAAGAAAGAAAGATAGAAAGATATACAACAACAAGAAGAAACAGCCTCCCCTTAAGCTGATGAACCATTAGCTGCAAGTTGATCTTTGATGAATTTGACCAACTGTTCAGCTGTGGTTAAGTCATTTCCAATAGTATGCTTGGGAACTCGGACCTTCTGTGTGAGCATTCTCTTCATTAGTCCCTCAGATAAAGGATAAGTGACATCAACAAACATAGACAAAATCTTGCCAGAGATGAGCTCCACTACATGAACATTGGAAGAAGGATATAGCCTCCAAGAAAATACTCTCCAGGATGATTGATTACTCCACACTAATTTAGCCTTGTCACCTTCCAATGAATTCATCAAGACTTGTAAATCTCCCCAAAGCAGTAGGCCAATCCCTGTAGGAGTATGAGTTTGATAGTGATTATCCACTATCTTATAAAGATGCTCCAAATCTTTCCTCTCAACTTTATTCAAGATCTCCCTCAGAAAAGTAAAGAATTTGACTGTCCCATTAAGAGAAAACCAAACATTGACTTCACCATCAGAAGTAGACCTAATCTCCCAGTGAGCAATATGACCCCAAGAGTGAATGGAATCACCTTCTGAATCACTATCTAAGTCAACCAATCCAAATTCTGATTTAATATAATCAGTATGCAACAAACCAATGTCCCCATAATTAACCAAATAACACCTCATCCAACTAACAGCTGCATTATTTATTTAGAAAACATAGAACAAACTAAAAAAAATGTTAGTTAGCACAAAATATACAACATTAATAAGCCTCCCCTTAGGCTTATGCCTCCCCTCAATCAATGCACCTGACAAGGACTATTGTTCTTGGGTACCCAGAATGAACCTTTCCTTTTATTTGTCCAAGAACAACCTTTTGAGGGCTTAACACCAGTATCCCATCTTGTTCCCCACATATACCTTGGGTCATAGAAAACAAACCTATAATCATTTTGAAAGTAAGCACTTGTAGGTCTGTTAAATGGTCGAGCAACATTCCTTTTCCAACCAGTAGACTTGGTTTGACCAGTTGGAACTGGCTTACCAGAAGGAACATGTGCGGGTCTAAAAGACTTACCAGCAGGAACAGGTGCTGGTCGTTTTGCATTACCAGAAGGAAATGCATTTGCTCTAGGGACAAATGGGGGTATACTCTCTACATTTTTCCATAAAGGTCTAGATTGCTCAGCACACATACCCGATTTATTCTCATAAAAATCACAATCCTTACTTAAATGAGAATAACTTCTACAAACAAAACAAGATTTCTTTTTAATCTTTTTGTTCTTAACATGACACATTTTATTACCCACACACTGATTACTACCAAAACTAGGAATAGAGTTGTTTTTGGCAGAATTCAAAGAGTTGTTTTCCTTAGTGGTAGTCTTTGCAATTGGG
Source organism: Artemisia tridentata subsp. tridentata (assembly GCA_021014915.2). NCBI lineage: Eukaryota > Viridiplantae > Streptophyta > Magnoliopsida > Asterales > Asteraceae > Artemisia > Artemisia tridentata. Next base: position 408,530,195 of record CP139509.1, read on the forward strand.
TCAGCAGTAACTCTTGAGCAGGAGTCATGGGACTTGGGTGTTGTAGACTTTTCACTTGAGTCACATGAGGTATAGTCTGTGGACTTAGATTCATAGGACTTGTCACTTGTAGAACAAGAGACAAAGTCATCAGTTTTACACTCAGAATCAGATAAGTCTTTTGACTTTTTGCCATATGTCATGTGTGACTCATCTAAGTCAATGTCAAGGTCTGAGTGAATAGGGACAGGTTTAAACACTCCTCTTATGGGAGGAGGAACAGCATGCAATTCTCCTTCCTTGACAAACTTAACAGGAATTTGATAGTCTACAGGTTCAGGGTCAAAAACACTATACTCATTAGGGTCATAAACTTGATCTGGCCCTATATAGTCTCCAAACCCTAAACCACGTTTGGTTCTGACAGACATAGAACTATCAATTAACTTGTTTAGGTTTTTAGATGTTTCTTTCCATTTATCAAACCTACCCAAGGTGTTGTCTAGCTTAGTCTGCAAATCCTGTTTCTCTAACACCACCTTAGCTTTTTGAGACTCAGAATATTTAAGCTCATTAGTGGTGTTTTTCAAGTCCCTCTCTAACACCCTTATCTTTTCCTCATAAGCTAACTGATTATTTTGGTACCAAACTTTTTGTTTTTCTAATGTATTAATAGCATTTTTATACGCTTTGACTTCAACAAACAATTCATTATATTTAGGCTTCATTTCATCAAAATCTTTCTTAAGCAAAGCATATAAATCATGACAACCAAAATGACACTTTGGTACCTGAGATGGAAAACCCATCAAAGCAAAGTCTCCAGCCACTGATATCTTGGACTCCTGGACCTCCTGCTTGAGCATGGACTTCTTGAACTCATCATTCCCTGAAAATCTGGTTTTTACAGCACACCAGATCTTCCTAGCATCATCCAGGTGTTTAAAATCACTCATGTGGTCTGCTGGGAGAGCCTGAAGCAAAAGAGTTCTTGCTTTGGTCTCCCTTTGCACAGCAACCTGCTCCTCAGCTGATACAGGTGGAAGTATGATTATTTTCCCCTCCTGATCTCTCCCAATACTCTTCTTGCTGTTCCCATTAAGAATAACATTCCAGAGGTTATGATCTCTGTTGGAGATCCATTGTTCCATCTTCTTAGCCCATTTCTCATATTCATCAGTTCCGGATGAAGTCATTTTATTATGGTTTAAGAGAATGGTATGAAAAAGGTTTATTGTGTGACACTAACAGCAAAACTGCTTAAAGACCAAAATCAATGCCACACTGATTTACACTTGCAGAATACAATGACCAAGTCTCACAAAATTATATCTTCAATCAATGAATAACAACAGCAAGTGACCGAAACCCCTCTTGACCAATAATCTTCAAACAGTATCCTCAATTAAGAATAACCGACAAACACTATGAAGACAATAGATTCACAAGCGACAAGAAAGTCAACAATAACAGCAGCCAATTACCAATCAATTCTATAGACGAAACCAGATCTTGTCGCCACATAAAACATTAACTAGAATTCAATATCAAACGGACCAATTAAATCACATGCGCTAGCGACAAATCGAATATGGATTTAATCTTTAACACTCCAATTTAATTAGTACGAGGATACTAAATTATTCACAGACCAATTAATTCGTTTGAAACAAACGAATCCAGCAGCCCCACTTATTACGAGTATTAATTTCTTATCATAAACGACAAATCAATGTCATTAATTTGACCAATACGTAGTACATTAATATTCAATTGACTGAGCAGTAATCGACAAACAAATAACCTCCACACGTCAATTTCCAATCAACCCAATTAATTAAACTAACGATTCACCGATCAGTACGAGAATCAAAACTTTAATAATTTAATCGATTACCTCAGTCGAAAATAAACCTTATCAAATCTGCTTCACACTTTTCTTCTTTATCAGAGATCCTCACCAGGCTCTGATACCACTTGTAGGATCGAGTACTTCGAGCTTGATTGAGCTTGGTTAAACGAGAACCTCTAGGTGTAAGACTTGCGTTTATGCGGAAACTAAACAACAAGAATATTAAAGAAGAAAAGACAATGATCCTCTATGGATCAGACTATGAACTAAGAATTGTGTTATTGAATATTGTAATCGTTAAAGGTGATGAAGTGTTACAAAACATATTGGCTGTATGTTTCTTATATAGATAAGAAACCCTAATTCCTAATACAGCCTGTTACTAATAAAACGTGTAAAGAGATAAACATCAATCTCTTCTAAAAATAAATCAAACAAACACTCTAAACATACGGGATAACAATAACTAATACCCGCAGTAATAACACTAACGGCAGAAACAAACTTAAACTATCGGCAGGAACCAACCGCAGCAGCAATGAATAACTATCGGCAGGAACCAGCTTCACTATCGGCAGCAATGAGAAATTCCTTATTTCTCAGAGATCCTAACATTGTTCGAACGAGGTAATCGAACGAGCAACTTGTTGATCGAACCATCATTTTGATCGAACCATAACTTCATCGAACCACCTCACTTCATTGAACCACTCATGTCATCGAACAAGTTGGTTGATCGAACCACTTTCTAGTCAAAGCAAACCAACTAGTCGAACCACTAGTCGAACCAACTCTTGATCGAACGACTTCATCGAACCACATCATTTGCTCAACATCATTAGGTTGATCGAACAAGTTACATAACCGAACCAAGTGATATATAATCCAACGAGTGTTTATTTGAAGCAAACTCTAATCGAAGCACTTACTCTAGTCGAACAATCTTTCTAGTCGAAGCAACAAACTTTAGTCGAACCAGAAACTGTTCCATAGTTGAGTTCTTTCATTGTTGAGTTTGCTTTTGTAGTGTGAGTTTGCTTTTGCCAAGTGAGTTTGCCTTTGACAACTTCATAATATTATATAAGTTGACAAGTTTGCATGAGACGTGTATTCTATATATGTGTATTAGACGTGTTTGCTCTCGACGTGTTTTGCATGTATTAGACGTGTTTGCTTTAGACACATTTCTCATCAACTTTGGGATCAAGTATCACGTGTATTCATCATATTTAATATCAACTGTTGAGTTTGCATGAGAAGTGTGCTTTTGTGACGTGTGGTTTCTTTGGTTTAAATATAATCTTTTGACATGGTTGCTTTTGGTTTTGACGTTCATGCTTTTGCTTTTGGTTTAAATATAATCTTTAATATCAATTGTTTTTGACGTACATGCTTTTGGTTTTTGACGTGTTTGCTTTTGACAAGTATATCATAAAGGGTTTGTTTTTGCTTTTGACATGGTTGCTTCAATATAATAGAAGGAATATCAAGTGCTAGCTAATATTATAAGTTTCTCAACGACTCTTCAAGGACAACGATAAAGGACTCAAACCATACATAACTCGTGAACCGTAACCAACCGTCTCCTAGTTCTTTAACCGATCCAACATCAAATTTATCATACCAACAATGTCTTTTCTCACCAATTTCATTTCATCAATTGATATGGATCCTCTCATTCAATTCGTTGCCCCATATCCTCAGACTGAGATAACTGAGACTGAATCTGAGGATACATGGTATGAGAGTGAGAAGCTATCGACTGATAATGAACAAGACGATGAAGAATATGAGCTTCCAGAGCACTTACAATCACTTGACTTGAGATTTCCTATTACATTTGCTGCACATTGTAAACGATGGTCAGAAATGGATCAAAGTGATAAAGCATTGCTTGAGTCTAAGTCAGATGCAACTGAAAATGCTACGGGTATTCAAATGCAAAATGCAGAGCAGTATGATGGAAATCAGAGGGGTCAGATTGTGAATCAGATCTGGGTTAATCAAAATGAGGATTATTGTTTCATGACTTCATCTGAAATACACAGGAGTGATATAGGTAGAACTGGAAATGTCAATACAATAGATAAGGTAGAAAAGCTTCAGTACATGTTGATGCTAGCCAAAAAGGATGACTCAGGAATACCATTAACTGATGAGGAATACAACTTCATGGTTACAACAAGAATTAATGATAATTCTACAGAAGTCACTGGAATCTCCGACCCTATGCCTAATCAGCAAGAATCAACATCAAGCAGCGATTCTGACATTCCTCCTACTTATGACAAAGAACCACTCCATGAGACATCAATTTCAAGTAATGAAGTTAATCCGTTTGCTCAACAAAAGCCACATTCTGTGCCTCTCGAACCTACTTATGATACATATCCGGACATGCCAAGTTGTAGCAATACTAATTTGGAAACTCCATATATGGATCTTAATGAAGTTCAAGCTGCACAAAATAATGCTAATGATGAGGAAACTCGTGCTTTATTTGAATCATTACTGAATAATTGTCGTATTGAGATTGAAAAAGTGAAAAAGGTCAATAGCGATCTTAAGACCGCGAATGAAAAATTGACCACTGAGCTCGAGAGATACAAGGTGAACGAAAAAGCTTTGGAATTTCACCTCAAACGACTGTCAGAACTTGAAAATGGTTACAGTGATTCTGTTTCAAGGGAGAAACATTTGCAAATCAAATACGACACTCTTGATGTTAGACTGAACATGCAAATTAAATCCTTAAAAGCAGAAATTTCTGATCTAACCAACCAACTTTCTAAACAAAAATCAATTTGTTCTGATCTTGAAAAAGAAAAGAACGAGTTGCATTCAAAGTTTTCAAAACGAGAAGATGAACTTCTTGATGAAGTACTTGACAAACAGGAAACTATTAAAAAGTTGGAAGAAATTCTTGTAAAAACGGGTCATTCAACTCAAACGATTAATATGTTAATTAACGACAAAAACCCGATTTTATATACAAGAAAGAAAATGGCTCTCGGTTGTGAAAACCCTTGTTATCTCAAGAAAGCTCAGCAAAAACAGAATGTGCTATTTAATGGTAATCTTATAAATGATGTGCATGATCCACCTGCTTGTTATGATTCGCATGAAACGATTGAGCTTACGAAAGAGAGTCGAAACAAAATGAGACAATTGAATAGAGAAATCAAACCGATTGATTATAATGAAGCTAACAAACTTGCTGGTGTTCATCTTGTTAAAAAGGAGTCACCTTTGTTTTTCAAAAAACCAGTGGTTGCCTCAAAATTCAAAGTTGTTTCAAAACACCTTTCTAACATCGAACAAATGTACTCTACCAACACTTCCGCAAGTGAAGCTAGAATACTATTGGCCGATCTTAAAAGGAGAGTGAAATGCTTCAAGATGTTGTGGCAACCAAAACAAATGCTAAAACCAACGATTGGTTCAAAAGTTTTGAAACTGAACAGAAAAAGATGTTCGAAACAGAGATTACTCCCATTGTATCTGGCATACATGAAGGAGCAATTCATGTTGAGAACGCAATTATCAAAGAAGTAACTGAATTTGTCAAGGACCACACATCCTTGGTAATTGAAGCCAATGAAAACATTGAAAAAATCAAAGTTTTGGAAAAACAAAATGACGCACTCTCTGAAGAAGCTCTTTCAACTGATATTATGTCCATTATTTATCAAACATATTCTGTTGAGGATGATGAAAGACTTCGAGCTGAGACTTCCGAAATTGTTTCAAAATATGAAAAGGCGCTTATTAAGCTTGAAAAACAAAATGTAACATATTTTAAACAACTTGATCCGAAAAAAGAAGAATGCAAGTATGACAAATTGTCGTATGAGCGTTCTTACAAAAACATGCAAGAACAAATTGATCTTTTGAAGTCTCAGCTTGATAGTCAAAAAGGAAAGGGTGAGGAAAATAAGTCTGCTAGACCAAAAATGTCCATTTCCACACCCTTGCCTAAGGAAAACGAGAAAGGAAAAGGAAAAGCTGTTGTCGAAAACTCAAATGTGATAGCACCTGACCTTAATAGGATTAGTCCCACTACTGTGTCTGCCTCTACATCTCATACACATAGGGCGATAGATAAAAGTTCAAAAGATAATCCAAAATAGTCTAGGAATGCTACTACAAATTCAAAGGACAACAAGTTGAATCCTAATGTGTGTGCCCCCAGGAATAGCTCACCAAATGTGACCACAAATACTGTTAAAGAATCTGTAGGTTCAAACAACATGGTCCACAATTCCTATCTAGAAAAAGCTAGGAAAAAGGCACAGATTCGAAAAGATGGAATTTTAGGAACACCGTCTACGGTGATGAATTCTACAACATTACAAGGCACTGCTAGTAGTTGTAAACCACTACCTAGGAACTCTCAACAAAAGACTAGGGATTGGCCTGCATCTAAGAGTAGTTGCGAAAAAGAAAATGTTAACAAGTAGAATGTAACACTAAGAATTCCTCTTCAAACAGAAAACAAGCTTCAAATGACTGTAGTGACAAAGTTAAGGTTGCTGTTTTGAACAAGAATGTTGAATTTGTCTGTCCTACATGTCAAAAATGTGTCTTTTTAGCTAATCATGATGCATGTATGGCACAGTATATCAAGAAAACAAATTTGCGTGCTAAGGCACAATCCTCTAAGACGCCAAATAGAAACACACCCGTTGATACGAAGCAAAAAAGCTAAGAATTCTACCAAGTGGATCCCTACAGGACGTAGTTTTTCTCAAAATGAGACTTTCTCTGTATCTGAAAAGAAAACAACTCCTAGATCCTGCCTTAGGTGGATTCCCGCGGGAAAAGTTTTTAAAACAGTCGGTCTTAGATGGATTCCCACAGGAAAGATTCTTAATAGTCGCACCACAACAAGTAGTAGTGAAAATCATCAGGATAAGGATGAAGAAACCACTACAACCATTGATAGTGAACACCCTCAGAGTGATGATTCATGTGCTGCTAACACTACTATTTGTGAATATTCTTCTTGTGTGGATTTTGTGAATGCAGGAACTTGTGAAAGTGCAGATGGTTCATACAACCAATGTGGAAAAGAAGAACTCTATGCCAACATCGCATTTGGAAATCCTGGTCTAATTCCTCTCTTAACTCCACTTCTACTTGTTCATACTTAATTCTTCTTTGTGAATACATTTTTTTAGAAAAAATCAAAAACAAAATACAAAATTTGAAAAACCAACAAAAGCAAAATATAAAAATAGAAAATTTCCAAAAAGACAAAAAACAATATAAAATATAAAATTCAAAAATATTCTTCTCCGGCATGTCTCTCGTATAATCGATATTCTGTACGTACCTAGAAATGTCATTCAACAATGATACGGTCATGTACAGATGCTTGAGCGAGAGTTCATTTAAATGTTTTCAAAACATGTCGTTTCTCAAAATGGCTTTCGTGCATTTCAGTACGAAACCCGCGCTTAACCCAATGGCTTCTAATCATATCGGATTAGGACCCGCACCTCAATGAAAGGAAAGTGCTTATTCAAAATCTTTCAAAGCACTTATCCTAAAAATCTCAAATGGCTTGTAAGTATTTCAGCTTACAACCCGAACTTCAAATAAAGGAAAGTGTTGTGCAAAACCAATCTCTTTTTCAAACACTTATCCTAAAAACAAATGAAGATATTTCTCCTTACATATCTTCAAAAATTTTCAAAATCTTTTCTATCTTGAGCACATTTTCTTCAAGATTTTTCAACAAGATTTTTCCAAATCTTTCATAAAGTGCTCAAGATAACTTCCTCCTAAACCCTTAAAACTGCTTTTAAACTAAAATGTTTAACCATATGCTTTGTTTAAAGGGGAGTAGAAAAACAAAAATGTTCCAATTTCATGCTCAAATCCGTCGTTCTCTCCAAAAAGTTTCATTTTAATCAGTTGATATCAAAAATATCACTGCATACTATTTTTGAGGGGGAGAAGATGTGATTAAAATGTGATCAAAAGCGAATCTCAAAAAGAACTCTTCAAAAAGACTCAGCATTAACCCTCGAATTGATGAAATTTAAATGTCTGTAATCGAAAAGACTTGTCCGGGACGGGTAATAATTTCAAGATGGTTATCCATTGATGTAAACATGTCTCGCAAAGGACTTGTCTGAGTAGAATGTACCAATTCGAGAGATTATCATTGACTATGACCGGGACGGGCAATAATTTCAAGCTAGTCCATCTAGTGATGTAAACGTGTCTCGCGAAGGTCATGTTCAATGAAAATCGATCATTTCAAATGTGCGAACTCTACCCAACATGTGCAATTCTTTCTTAAATCTCATGAGCACATGTGAAAGGGGAGTATTTCAAAAATATAAAACTCTCAAAGTGCTACCTAAATGTGTTTATTCATCAACACTTTGAGAGATTTTCAAAAGGTTTTATGGCAAATCTAGGATAGTCATGGAGTTATAAGGTGACTAAGGTTAGGAAAACCGTCCTATGATCCGCCAGAGCCGGAGGGATCTACCCAAGGACAAATCCAATAGATTAGAATTAAAAGTCCTTAGGAATGATTGAAAAAAGGAGTAAATGAGAAAGGGAAAGAAGGGGTTGAAGAATTAAAAAGAAAAGTTGAATGAAAGGGTGAAAAGAAATAGCCCTCCATGAAAACTTAGGGCAGAAACCGGGTTAATACATCTACTATCGGTATTCACTAAGGTGATACTGATATTGAAGACAAGACGTCATGGACCCAGTGACGCGCTACACAAACCCCTCCTAGCCACTCAGATATCTCTTAAAAGATATTTGTTTCATTTCTCACGGAGAACACTACATAATCTATCAGCCTCTCATTCCGAGATGTGTTGATATTGAAAAGGTGGCACTCTGCTCCATGCCTCCGACGACTAAAAACCAAAATGCACAATAGAGTCTAGAGCCATGAGATTCATCAAAATATCTCGTTAGGAACACTTCCATTTGATACACTTGTGTTCGCCAAAAAGGACACAAGTTGTAAGAGTCTTAATGAGATCCAAGGATCTTGCCATTTTATATCATGATGGTTACGTGCTTCAAACGGTCTACAGTCGTGGGGTGATCTCCAGCGACTCACTGAATCATGGGTACACTTCGGTGTGTCTGTGTAAGCCCTCTCGGGGGTATCCGGTTCAGAACGTCCTGGGGAAGGATTTTGAGAAAGTTTTCACACTATGCTGATGACGATCTCAAAGTCACAACCTATAAGCGCTGGATGATTATTACTAACAGTTTTATGCAGCTACCTATAAACATCCATCAGCCATCATCAGATAGATCAAACATCTTCACCTCAGCATACTCATACTTATGAAGAACATCCCTCATCTAAGCTCAAATGTAAAAGTTCAATACAAAGGATCAAGTTAAAGACAGAGTGTAACGACAAAGTCAAAAGGCTAATCAAGATGTCAAGAACAAGTTCATATGTCAAATGATGAAAGAAAAGGGGAGATTGTTAGCATAAGTATAAAGTTCAAGATGTATAAGTATGTTGGAGGACACGACGCATCATCTCATGAAGATGTTGATCAAGGCAAGAACAACCTCAAAGACGATACTTTGAAGATCACATGGCATGAAGGAACCAAAAACAAAAACTGCTATACAACGACACTCAAAGCTCAAAGACATTGAAGACGAAAGACCATCTCACATGGAGCATCATTTGAATGACCATCCCTTAGGGGGAGATTGTTAGGATTTATTTTAAAGTGATGGTCATTTGTCATTGTAATAGTTTAATTAAGTGTGTCGTTGTTTGAGTTAGTTAGTTTAATCAACGGGCTTGGGCTTAAGCTTGTTAGTTAAATGATCATGTAATCCTTGTAAAAGCCCATCTCAAGCCCAAGCCCACCCAAGTCTAGAAAACTATAAATACCCATCACCCTCCTCACTTGGAAGGGGTTGCTTCTAGGGGTATTCTCATCTTTGTATCTCTCATTCTTTTTCTCTTAATCTAATCTCTAGAAGTTACCATCTCTCTCTCTCTATCTCCTTCTAATTCTATTATTCTCATATTGTTGTTGTGTGATAAAGAGTAATTTTAAGCTTTTACAGGGTCCTTCTTGGGAATTCAAAGTTTCTGACCCTTTGCGTAAAAGGATCCTTGTCATCAATTTCGTATGGGCGATAGAGATCATCCGCGTTTCCCTTGTTCTTCTCTGACCCGGCTTCCCAATATCCTCCGTCATAGTCTCCATTTCCCTCCGGTGTTCGGTCCCTTCGATGCCTAGACCCAGAGTTAGCTGATCCAGACCCGCCGCCTTTCTCCCTTGAACGGGGGGAATAGCTATAGGTCGGACTTGGGATTCTTCTTGCGCTATCCGGACTTCCTTCCACGAAAGGTCGCCCATCTCGTCTATAGCGTCTAGCTTTACCTCTACGCTACCTTCGAGCGCGGCTCTTGGACTTCAGTCGGGACAATACGTCCGGTTTTCTTTCCCCTAGACGTGACTTAACACCTTCTCTCCGTGCCCCTAAACGAGTGAATACGGCCGACCAGAGGTGCTTGGCCCCTTTCCCGTTATCTTCGGGTTTTTTACTAAGTCTGGAGAAAACGCTCCGGGAGTAGGAACTTTCGGAAGCTTCAGGCCTCGCACTGGGGCTTGTCTTCCACTTTCTTCTACTTCTTGATTCAACATATCGGGAAGGTTCCCGGGAGTATGAATCCTCCCGTGACTCGTTCTCAAAGTCAAGACGGGTTTTTAATTGTCCCATTTTCTCCACATGGACTTTTTCAGCCATTAAGGTCAATAGTTGGTGGTAGTGCTTGTCGCAGAACGCCCTTATTGCCTCATTTGGAAGAGAGTCTGCATGTTGTTCTCCTTCTTTCGCCTTCCCCTTCTCATGGGTATTCCGTACCGTGGAAGGTTCTTGGGAAGGGGAAGGATTGTTCTCTTGATTGCTCATGGTAAAGGGTTTTTTTCTTTGAAACGCAGTTATGTAACTGGTCCCACGGATGGTGCCAACTTGTTAGTACAAATCTGGAGTACACTTACCAAACCTAGGTTAGACTAGTCCTTGGGGAGTATAGATCTTGCACTAAGTAACTTCTCGAGCTGCTAAGAAAAGTAGCACCGTTAGTCTTACCGCGGAAGGGGGGTTCCGCGGTTAGCCTCCGGCGTGAGAGTAAGTATATTGTTTGAGAGAGATAAGTTTAAGTGCGGACTAGGTGAAAGTAGTTGCAGTTAGGTCGAGTAATAAATGAGATGGGGGTATTTATACTACCCCTATACTTACTGTAGATGCCTCGGGAATGAGCGGGCTGACACACGCCTTACCGAGTAGGTAAACGTCAGAGCGGAATTCAACCTTCACCTTACCATAGTAGGTGAATGTCAGATCAAGTGGGAGACACAATCCCACGAGATCTGGCTTTTGGCGGGATTACCGCGGCTGAATATATGCTCTGCCCCGGCCTAGAGAGGCCGGGGCGCGTTCTTGTCTTGGCATGGCAAGACTGGAGTCTATAGTGTGTATTGAATCAGTCGCGGTTATTGTATGAGCATGCCCGGCCCAGTATGCTGGGTCCGGGGATACTATACACGATCAACTACCATTGCACCCTCGCCTTTTTGACCTCATCATACTCCACAATTCCAGATTATCCGTCCTTAATTTTGTTAGAGTATTAATTTTTTGCCAAAATCTTTAAACTCAAAACTATATTTATAACCTTGAAAACATATGTTAGAATACTTTTACGTCTTCATCAAAACACTTTAGTCAATGACCAAAATAAATACCTTTTCTACAATTTTCTTGTCATTTCTAAACCCAACACGTGAATAAAAAATCTTAGCAACTCACGGTTTCACAATCAGTACCAAGCAAAAACGACCAAACAAACACACACGCGCGCGCACACACCAAAAAAAGACCTAAAATCACTAGCCAAGCCGTTAACTATTGTCAGAAATTTATTTGAATCAAATCTTCTTCGTACTACTTATTAGTTACCAACAGATAAGAGAAAAAAAAAAGAAAAAAATCGGCTTATTTTTTATAATCCCCAATTTTACAGCTTATTTTGAGACTTGTCGGCTTTTATAAGTTTATCATGATATGATAAACTTATAAAAGCCGACAAGTCTCAAAATAAGCCACAAAATTAAATCTTATAAAAATTAACCTGTTGGGTTCGTAAATACCCTATTGTCTAAAACAGGATTTGAACACAAATTAAGCCAAGTGTTTATCAACCGAGAACAATTCAAGTCACTGAGTAAACAGTAACTCAGTGAGTCATCTTCAGGAAGCTTAAGGAGAATTCAAGAAGAATGATTCACTCCTCAGGAAGGCGGGACTCCCTGAGTGTGACTTAAGCCAAAGAAGAAGATGATGGGTTCAGTGAGTACTGACAAGAGCTCACTGAACCCCTCAGTCTCCTCACAACAATGAAGACTGATGACTAAAGACTGAAGACCAAGACTGAATCTATAGCTTGAAAGAAAGGCGGGATCAAGCGGGAAAGTTTAAAGGAGATAAGGATGAGTCTTATCGCCGCCAAAGCAAACCTACCTTATATGGCTTAAGGATGTGAAGTGTCATATCTGAAAATTGGAAAGCTTCTTTATGGCCATCCCAAAATAGATTCTTGGAACTGACAAAAGACTGTAGTGCTTTTGTCAGACTAGACTAGGTTTTCCTTTTGTACTATTAGTCACGGGTTGTTCTTTTATACTTGTGTATAAATAGGATAGATGGGGAGAAAAGTGGGACAAGTTTTGTGCATTAAAAGCTTAGACTTTTACAAAACCACTTTTATTCTCCAAAGAACAACACATCCCTGAGATAGCTTAGTGGGTCTTTTTGTTGTCACTCAAGAACAGCTTGAGTTTAGAGAGGAGAACACCATACCTTGTCTATTCAATCCCAAGTGTTTATTCCGCAAAACACTTGGGTAATAGATTATTTTGTTTAAATTCTAATAAGAATTTAAACGTTGAAAAACCTTTGTTGTTTTTATCTTTACGTTATTACTTATTTGGTAAAATTAATCATTACATTATATCAGTCTTAGTACACGATTAGGATAACTTTGTAGTTATTTCTATAAGTGTAACGGGAACAACAAGTGGTATCAGAGCCTCTGGTTTATAAAATCTTTTCAAAACTAAGAGTGCTCAAGGTTTTTAAAACCAAGATCCTACTATGGCTGATATCAATGTACCCCAGCTAGTCGATAAAAAGGGAGGTAGCTATTCAGCTGTTGCTCCTAGACTTGAAGCTGGAAAATTTAGCAAGTGGAAAAAGTGCATGCTTTGCTACTTGACTGGTATGGAACCATACTACATCACTTGTATCAATGAAGGTCCCTATGTCCCAAAAACCGCTGAAGGTTTAATCAAACCTGAAGCTCAGTGGACTATTGATGAGAGAAGGGTGTTCAACCAAGACCAGCGCCTGAGAAGCATCATTATATCTTGTCTTCCTGACGATATAATGGAATCAGTCATTAACTGTACCACAGCCAAACAAACATGGCTTGAATTGGTTAATAGCTTCGAAGGTTCCTCAGATACCAAGGAAAATAGGATCATGGATCTTAAACTTGAGTATAATACCTTCAGGGCCAAAGACTCTGAAAGTCTCTCTCAGACCTATACCAGGTACAAGGCCTTGATAAATGAGTTGTCCAATGATGGTGTAGTTTTGTCTAAGCATGAGATCAATGTTGGCTTTGTCAACAGTCTCCCTGAGAAGTGGCTAAACTTCTCTCAGGGCTTTGGGAATGCTAATCACATTCAGACCCTTGAGCTTGCTGAGATCTATGGGAAGTTTGTCTATGAAGACAACTTAATCTCAAGGAGATACCCAGACTCAAAGAAAGCTCTTGAGACCAAAAAGGCCCTGACTTCCTCACCCATATCAACTGCCATTTATTCTAATTTTATTGTGCAGGATTTTCAAGAGGATTCTGATGATGAGGTTGATGATAAAACCTGTGAGGAGTACCTAAATGACTTACACTTGGAATTCCAAGAAAGGGCACTCCTTGCAAATTCAAAACGATTTATCAAAAGAAATCAGTCAAACTTTTCAAAAGCTAAATCAAATGAGACCACTAAATGTTTTAAATATGGTAAAAGGGTCATTTTGCTAAAGACTGTTATTCAAAAACAACCTCAGAACCTTCTTACAAATTTTCTGGAAACAGTTCTTCTTCAGGAACTAGCAAGTTTCAACCTAAAATGTTTCAGTCTTCTCAAACCTCTCAGAGTAGTCAAAAAGACTTTGAAACTAAGTATAGGAAAGCAAAAGCTAAGCTTGCTCTTCTTGAGGCCACTCCCTCAGTCTCTCAGGCTCAGGCTCCCAAACCTGTTCAGACCAAGAACAAGGTCCTTATGGCTAAAGCTTATGACTGGGATGAAGAAGAGGTCTCTGATGATGAAGAAGTTCATGTGAGTGCACTGATGGCACTTTCTGATGGTGATCAGCTGGCTGTTGGAAAGAGCCATGCTAGAAATGGAGAATGGGTCAACATCACAATGAAGAAGGTAAACATTTTACTTTCTATGGATGATGATTCTGATTGGCAGTCTTATTTGAACTATATTTCTGTAGATCTTAAGTTTGTAGAAGAACAAAGGCTGAATTTGCTTTCAAAATATAATAATCTTGTGTTAGAATTGAATAAATGTAGAGATGAATTACTTGTACTTAAACAAACCAAGTTAGAAGTCGTCACACTACAAATTCAAAACACTGAGATTTTGAAAAAGAATCAAGCCCTTCAAAATGAACTTAACAAAGAAAAGGCTGTCATAGAAAGCTGGACTAAAAAGAACCCAAGAGTCTATGAATCTATCAGTCTAATTCCTAGTGAAAATAAGAAAATCATAGGAGGAGACCAACTCACTGACAACCCGAGTGAGACTGACAAAGAAAAGGCTTTTATTCCAGCTGACTTATCTTTTGAGCAAGAGATGAAACCCAAGTCAAATGACTGGATTGTCAGGGACAACCCAGTCAGTAAGTTACCCAACTTTGAGACTGGGAAAATCTTGCTTCCTGAAAGCCAGGCTCTGAAAAGTACGCTAGGACTCATTGATCAACCTAGTAGTACTGAGTCAATCACTGAGTCAGAATCAGAATCAGTTGCACCTCTCCCACCACTGAAAGTCCTTCAGGGAGCTTCTCCAAGCTCAGACCTCACACCATTTGTCTACTCTGAACATTCTCCAAAGGAGAAATCAGGACTGGGAAAAACAATCCTGAAAAGGCAAATCCCTGAGGTCTCAGTAAATACTGATGACTCATCAACATCAGTCCCTTCTGAAGTTAAAACAGAAAGCCCTGACTCAAAAATTGATCAGATGGCTGAGCTTGTCAGGAAGCTGAGTGAGAAGATAGAATCTTCTGAGAAAACTCCTAAATCTAAGATTAAGGGAAAAAAAACAGCTTCCACAAGTTCCAAACCAAAACCAAAGCCCACCAAACCTCTGCTGAAATGTGAGCTGTGTCACTTTACCAATCATTCCACTGATGATTGCTATAGAATCCTTTACTGCATGATATGCAAAAAGTAAGATCACAGAACATCTGATCATCAGTCATACACAGCCTCATCAAAGATGGCAAACTTTAAAGCAGTTGCTCATAAGTATCCATCTGATTCAAAGCAGAAAATGAAACAAAAGGCAAAGTCTTTTGAACCTTGCCCTCATTGTGGATTCAATGACTACCTCCCTGAGTATTGCCTAATGGACACATGTTGTGACTTATGTGGTGATCCTACTCATGACACCTCATGACATGAGGAGGTCATTCAGGCAAGAAGAGGAATGACCAAACCATCCTCTCAGTCTGCTGACTCATCCACTGCTATCAAATGCAAAATTTGTGGGAGCTCAGTCCACTCCACCACTGACCATGAATCATTGTCTACTTTTAAGCAGGCTATTAAAGCCAAACCTTCAAAGAAGAGGGGTCCTAGAAAGAACTAATTCAGTTTACAATTTGTGCAGAGACATGTTAGGAAGCCAATTTGGCATCTAGATAGTGGATGTTCATGGAGCATGACTGGTGTGAAAGAATATCTGCACAAATATGTTGAGGAATCAGGACCCAAGGTGGTATTTGCTGATAACTCATCATGTCTCACTGAAGGGTATGGTTCAGTAAACTGTAATGGTATAGTCTTTACTAGGATAGCTTATGTAAATGGCCTTAAGTACAATATGATCAGTGTCAGTCAACCATGTGATGCAAAGTACATAGTTCAGTTTGATGATAAGCAAGGAACCATCTTCAATGCAAACAAGGAAGTTGTCCTTATTGCACCAAGAAGGCAAGATGTTTACGTGTTAGACATGACCAGTCTAACTCAGAATGGAACTTGTCTCTTTGGTAAGGCCACTGAAACCCTCAACTGGCTTTGGCATAAGAGACTCTCTCATCTGAACTTTAAGAACATAAATCATCTTGTGAAACAAAACAAGGTCCTTGGCTTACCATCTCTTGTGTTTTCAAAGGACAAACCTTGCTCAGCTTGTGAAAAAGGCAAACACAAAAGAGCATCCTTTAAAACCAAAACCAACTTTTCCATCAGGAACTGCCTACACCTTCTCCATATGGATCTCTTTGGGCCCATCAGTCCTAGATCTATTAACCATGAGAAGTATACTCTGGTCATTGTGGATGAATACTCAAGATACACTTGGGTTTACTTCCTGACCAAAAAGAGTCAGGCAGCAGAAACTATCATGTCCTTTGTCAGGAACATTGAAAATCAGAATGGCATCAAAGTCAAACAGATTAGGACTGACAATGGGACAGAGTTCAGGAACCATGAACTTGAAAGTTTCTGTGATGAGAAAGGTATCCATCAAAACTTTTCCTCACCTTACACACCTGAACAAAATGGTATGGCTGAAAGGAAAAACAGAACACTCATTGAAGCTGCAAGAACAATGTTAAATGGATCAGTTCTCTCCAAACATTTTTGGACTGAAGCAGTCAAAACTGCCTGTTATACTCAGAACAGATCCACCATTGTCAAGAGACATAGGAAAACTCCTTATGAGTTATTCAAGGGAAGAATCCCTGACATCAGCTACTTTCATGTCTTTGGGTGTCCTGTGTTTATTCATAATCACAAGGATCACTTAGGGAAATTTGATGCCAAAGCTGATGATGGATACTTCCTAGGATATTCCCTTGTCTCAAAAGCCTTCAGGGTGTTCAACACAAGGAGACAACAAACTGAGGAAACATTTCATGTTATCTTTGATGAGAGCACTGAAGCAATCAGGTTCTCAAATGCCTCAGTGGAAGAAATAGGAATCAATGATTCATCCAGATATCCTCCTGATGAATATGATCCTGACAACAATCCTTCCACTAAGTATCAAGAAAATGCTGATATCTCCTATCACATTATCCCTCACAACCTCCCTTACCCAACCATCACTGAGTTTATTGAAGCACAAACAAACACTGATACATTAAATCAGTCTGTTCAAAGTGCTCAGGAACCAACCAATCTCAGTGATCAGCCAACCCATTCAGACACTCAGGATCCTGAAAATTCTCAAGTGTCTGAACCTGATCCTACACCTCTACCAAATCATGGCTCCACAAGTTCCAATCAGTATCCTAGACCTCAGGACAGTTGGACTAGGTCTCAGGACATAGAACTTGTCAACATCATTGGAGAGCCTACTAAAGGCATGCTCACTAGAAGCATGGCTGCTAAATTAAGGGCAGCCTCAGCCAATGAATGCCTATTTGTGGATTTCATTTCCACCATTGAACCCAAATGTGTCAAAGAAGCACTTACTCATCCTAGTTGGGTTTAGGCCATGCATGATGAACTGGAACAATTTGACAAAAATAAGGTGATGACCTTAGTCAAGTGTCCTGATGGTGTTACAGTCATTGGCATGAAGTGGGTATTCAAAAACAAATCTGATGAAAATGGCATAGTCATCAAAAACACGGCCAGACTGGTTGCCAAAGGCTACAACCAGCAAGAAGGCATTGACTATGAGAAAACATTTGCACCAGTTGCAAGAATGGAAGCCATTAGGATCTTCCTTGCATTTGCAACCTACATGAACTTCAAAGTGTACCAAATGGATGTTAAAAGTGCATTCTTAAATGCCTTACTGAAAGAAGAAGTTTATGTCCAACAGCCTCCTGGATTTGAAAGTTGTGAGTTTCCTGACTATGTCTGTAAGCTTGACAAAGCCCTTTATGGACTGAAGCAAGCTCCCAGGGCATGGTATGAAGCTCTCTCATCCTTCCTGATCCAAAACAAATTTGTCAGAGGCAAGATAGACAACACATTGTTTATCTACAAGACAAAAGATGATGTCATACTTGTTCAAGTATATGTTGATGACATCATCTTTGGCTCAACAAGTTACAAACTTTGCAAACAGTTTGAAAAGCTGATGGCAAAGAAATTTGAAATGAGCATGATGGGAGAACTGACTTACTTTCTTGGCTTGCGAATCAAGCAGACTGATAAAGGAACCTTTATCAGTCAAGAGAAGTATGTCAGAAGCATAATGAAGAAGTATGATCTCAGTGATTGTGCCTCAGTCAAGACTCCCGTGGTTCCACCAAACAACCTTGGTTATGACCTCACTGGTAAACCAATCAAGCATACTCTATTCAGAGGAATGATTGGGTCACTGATGTATCTCCTTGCATCAAGACCTGACATCCAATTCTCAGTATGTTTGTGTGCCAGATATCAATCTGACCCAAGAGAATCTCATCTCACTGCTGTGAAAAGGATCCTCAGGTACCTGAAAGGTACCCCAAGCCTTGGATTATACTATCCTAAGTGCTCAGGCTTTGATCTCAAGGGATACTCAGACTCTGACTATGCTGGTTGCAACATGGATAGGAAAAGCACCTCAGGCTCCTGCCAATTTCTTGGTGGAAAATTAGTCTGTTGGAGTGCCAAGAAGCAACAATCAGTTGCCATGTCCTCAGCAGAAGCTGAATATGTTGCAGCAGATAGCTGTTGTGCAAATGTACTTTGGATGAAAAGTCAGCTCAGTGACTATGGCATTCAGTATAAGATGGTACCCATCTTTTGTGATAACACAAGTGCAATTGCAATATCCAACAACCCTGTTCTTCATCAGAGAACAAAACACATTGATATCAGATATCATTTCATCAGGGACCATGTCATGAATGGTGACATTGAATTACACTTCATCCCTACTGAATATCAGTTAGCTGATATCTTCACCAAACCTTTGGATGAACCAACTTTCACAAGACTGAAAGCTGAATTAGGAATGTTGGATATCGAGAATCAGTCCACTGATTGAATCCTTCCAACTGATGTGTAAATTCTTAAAACCTTATGTCCCTGACTCAGTGTGTTCGTCAGTGAACAAGATCACTGAATCACCCTTCCTGAACCTCTCAGTGAATGAATAGTCATTCAGGGCCCTCAAGATGTCATTCAATGCTAACTTAAATGCTCTAAGTATTTAGTTAGTAAATGTCCTAGGTTGGTGACTGACTTCTTATTTAATATAGGAATATATGTCTCTTTATCCCTCTGGCATACACATCTTGGGCCCCCACTTTCCCACTTGGCATTAATTACCTCTCCAATCACATAATAGAAATGTGATGACTCAGCTCTGCAAATTACACTTTTTGCAGACGGCACAACTGTTCACCATGACAGTTGCCGAATACATGGGGAAGTGGAAACGTGGCATTAAATGCGGATTTCAAATGTTTTATAAAACAATTTTCAAAATTTTGAGACTAACCGCTTTATGCCCAAAATACCCTCAACCTCCACTTCCCTATAAAAACCCAAACAAAAGATAACACACACACGTTTTATTTAGAAATCTTAAGCAAACTCTTGCCCTTTTCACTATCAAACAAATTGTGTGCGTTCTTAACAATTAGAAAACCAGACCATTTTTTCCGACCAAAACCCTAACACAAAAATGGCATCTTCTAATGCTATCACCCTCGCCTCAAATGTGAATTTCCCAATGGAGGGCGTGGACATGACCAAAAACAACGTGGTTGGAAATTTCCACTACCCCCAACAATATGAGGGGTACAAGGATGTGGTTAAGTATTTACATAACTGCTTCCTTGCCACGGCCTTTACCAAAACCCCAGCAGTCATTTATCATGACTATCTCAGGGAGTTCTGGTGTACCGCAACGGCTACTAGCCCTAAAGACACCAGAGAATCAATCATCACATTCACTGTGATGAATGGGAAGAAACCCCTCTCCCTGGACTACAAGACCTTTCTCAAGGCCACTGGTCTTGATTTCGCTTAAACCTTTGAGGCAAACCCTACTGACCAGGAAATTAAAGCAGAAATGCTATTCCTTGGGCCTCATGATGCTAAGCGTCCTACTTTGTCTCCTGAAGCCTTGTTAGAAAAGGCTCCCATAGTGAAGACATGGTTTCACCCCATCTGGAGACTCATGATGACATTTGTCATTCAAGTCCTAGGAGGGAATAAATCCTCCACTGAGCAAGTGAACTCATCACAGCAAATGATGATGTTCAGTCTCTTGGAGGGTAGAAAAATTGATATTGGAGGTATAATCTTCCGAGACCTCGTTGCCAAGCTCTCAGGGAAACATAGGAAAAGACACATGTCTTATCCTAGGTTCATTTCCTGTGTGCTTCAGGACCTTCTTGGTTCTGACTACTTAAGGTCTGACGATCAAAGTACAAAACCTGACGTCTTGCATAAGACCAACTTTAGTAGTGACATCACTGAGGCACAACCCACCGCCCTGACCAACTACATGTTAGTAGTCATTTAGGGTGAGAATGCTAGCTCCCCAGTACCTTCACCAACCAAGAAGGTGAAGAAGAAGAAAGGGGGACAGTCCAGTAAGGTGGTTAGACCTAAACCACTCGTCACTGAGACTGTTGCCTCAGGCACCCTTAACATTGTGGCCCAGACCTCTGAGACACCCACTGCAGAGACCCTTCTGACCACAAAACAACCGTCACCGGAGGTCACTGAGAAATCATCCTCAGTGTCCTCGGACAAACCCTTTCCGCATGTTTCCTTTGACATAAACAAGTCAGAGGGATCAGGAACGTCCACCCATTCACATCCCAATGAAGGCACTGATAAATCACAATCAGAGCCTGAGGGAGTACAGGGTTCTATATCCTCAGTGGGGCAGCACTACTCCACTGAGAAGGGGACCCACACCTACTCACATCCCGCTAACGTCTCTGAGAAATCACACTCAGAGTCTTAGGGAGTTCAGGACCCTAAATCCCCAAAAGGACAGTCCAATCCTGATGGGAAGGGGGTCCATACATCTTCACAAGGAGTGCCTCATGATTCCACTGGAAAACACCCATCAGTGGATGAAGGCGCTCAGGGGGACAAAGACTCGGAGGGATATAAACCACCCGCCGGTACGGAACCCAAACCCACCTCAGGCATCTCAGGCACTTTTGTTCTCTCGGGAACTGACCCTAAAAGTCAGGCTGGGCAAACCCCCCCCCCCAGTTATTATGACTAGTCAGGCTGGTCAAACCCCACCAGTTATTATGACAAAAGAGTCAGAACCTGGCCACAACGAAGGTGAGCCCTCTTCTGAGGGGGAGCCGGATATCCTGAAGGCTCCTTCTCTGGCTGACAATGAAAATTTGTTAGCTGATGAGTCAGAGGAGGAGATTGATTTTGGTGATGATGATATCCCTGATGCTGAGGAGGAAATGGAGAGTCAATTAAACACTCCTCAGCCCTCTGAGCAACAACATTCTTCTCCTCCTCCTGAGGATCAACCACCCAGTTCCCCAACAACCTCATCATCATCATCAGGTGCTTCAGCCACTCCTGAGTGGTTGCAAAAGTATGACAATGCTCGTCCGGCCTCTGAAAGGCAAGTGGCCAAATTCCTTCGCAAAGCCAACGAAGGTCTTTACAATATACTCACGGATGAGCAATGGGATAAGCACACTGAAGTGGCAGCCTTCTATGCCGACTTCAGGGCCTCTGTTGAAGAATCTCAGGCAAAGATTCTTCAGGCCGCCAATCTCACTGATAAACAACTTGGCGACCTGAACAAATCTGTAGATGAAATAGCCTCTGGACAACATCAGGAGCTCTCCAACATCCTCAAGGCTATTGAATCAGTCCAAGAGCATCTTACAGATGATCCCACCTTTATCAAAAGACTGGATGCCTACTTGGCCTCTCAGGCATCCACCTCCACCAACATTATTGAGCTTCTAAAGCTCCTTCAGGGGGTGGATCTTCAAGGTCTCAGGACGCAGCAGGATTCAATTCATCAGGCTGTTATTGCATCCAAGGAGCACCTGATCAAAATCTCTTCAGCCCTTGAACAGCTCTCAACATCACATAATGAGCTGGTCACCCACTACACCACCCATGTCACTGAACTCACAACCCACCAAAAGGAAATGGCTGCCGAATTAAGTGCCGTGAAGAATGAGACTTCTGAGACAAAGTCTATGGTCTCTAACATCCTATCTATTCTTCAGGCCTCTCATGCTCCTCCAACTCCTCAGTCAGCAGGTGTCTCCACTGAAGTTCCACCATCTGCTGAGGGGGAGAAAAATGATGATCCGATCCCTGATCCTACTTCTGCTTTGGTGACCATCCCTAAGACATCCACCAGTCAACCCCTTCCCATTGACATAGGCAAGAAAATCATGGTGACTGCAACAAACCCTCCTCCTGAAGCACGCTTAGTCAAGGCTTCAACTGAAAAATGTACCGATCCTGATGCACCGTTCTATGTTGATTTAGAGGATGGGAGAAGGGTCTATAGGACTCATGAACAACTAGCTAAAATCTTACACTAAGAAGATCTCAGGAAGGACCAAGAGAAAGAACAGGAACTCAACAGGTCTGTGATTTCTGAAGTTACCAAGGAGGAAATTAAGGAGTCTGATAAAGAAATTCAGGGAGATGAATTCATCAGGCTACAAGCCCAACTTCTTCAACAACACAACATACAAGCCAAACTTAAGGAATAAAGGAGGCAGAGGATATATGAGAGGTACGTATGGCACATGACCAAAACCAAGGATGAAGGCACAATCACTTACATCGCCATTCACAACACCAAACCCTTAAGCATAACTATTCATAGGGGGCCAAGAAAGTCTGAACATCTTCCAACAATCAAATTTTTAGACTATGGGTTAAGAGAATGGGATATGATAATGCCCATCCTGAGGAAGAAAACCTTAAGCAAGAATGCCCCAACCCTTATCAAGTCTCTAAGTGCTAAGTATGAGGAACTCTCAAAAGTGGCCAAAAGTCTTGGAATTGACCACGAGAGGGCACTTGCTTCTCAGGGACTGACTATCCCTGAACTTACTCAGAAGACCGGGAAGAAAAGAAAAGTTGTGGCTCTTGAACCTGAACAATACATAGCTGCACTTCACTGCAACAGGATTACTCCTCAGGGAGTCAAGTTCCGTCCCAACCTGGTCATCAAGGAACCTGAGTATGGTATCTTCTTTGTGGATGAATTTGGTCAGGAAACCTTTCAAAGAGTCTCTGACATTGATAAAGTGGAAACGACAACACTCCTTGCCTACAAACTGATGGCGCTTAATATCAGGAGTCCTGATAATGAGGAGTTTGTCAGGCTGATGGATCAAATGATGAAGGAACGACCTGATAAAGAGGTATTGATGTCAAAGAAGGCGAAACTAGAACTCATGGGTATCCTTCAGGAACCTTGAGTATTTTGTTTAGATGTTAGGACTTTGTAATAATATGAATAAAATGTTGGTCCATGTTTATGTTATATCAGTGTCCTTAACTGTCTTCTTGTATATTCAGTATGAGAAGAAGCCTTTAGCTCACTCATACTGATCAAAACACTTAGGCATAATTTATATCCAAATAGGGGGAGATTGTTGGGTTCGTAAATACCCAATTATCTAAAACAAGATTTGAACACAAATTAAGCCAAGTGTTTATCAACCGAGAACAATTCAAGTCACTGAGTAAACAGTAACTCAGTGAGTCATCTTCAGGAAGCTTAAGGAGAATTCAAGAAGAAAGATTCACTCCTCAGGAAGGCGGGACTCCCTGAGTGTGACTTAAGCCAAAGAAGAAGATGATGGGTTCAGTGAGTACTGACAAGATCTCACTGAACCCCTCAGTCTCCTCACAACAATGAAGACTGATGACTAAAGACTGAAGACCAAGACTGAATCTATAGCCTGAAAGAAAGGCGGGATCGAGCGGGAAAGTTTAAAGGAGATAAGGATGAGTCTTATCGCCGCCAAAGCAAACTTACCTTATATGGCTTAAGGATGTGAAGTGTCATATCTGACAATTGGAAAGCTTCTTTATGGCCATCCCAAAATAGATTCTTGGAACTGACAAAAGACTGTAGTGCTTTTGTCAGACTAGACTAGGTTTTCCTTTTGTACTATTAGTCACGGGTTGTTCTTTTAAACTTGTGTATAAATAGGATAGATGGAGAGAAAAGTGGGACAAATTTTGTGCATTAAAAGTTTACACTTTCACAAAACCACTTTTCTCCTCCAAAGAACAACACATCCCTGAGATAGCTCAGTGGGTCTTTTTGTTGTCACTCAAGAACAGCTTGAGTTTAGAGAGGAGAACACCATACCTTGTCTATTCAATCCCAAGTGTTTATTCCGCAAAACACTTGGGTAATAGATTTTTTTGATTAATTTCTAATAAGAATTTAAACGTTGAAAAACCTTTGTTGTTTTTATCTTTACGTTATTACTTATTTGGTAAAATTAATCATTACATTATATCAGTCTTAGTACACGATTAGGATAACTTTGTAGTTATTTCTATAAGTGTAACGGGAACAACATAAACCCAAATGAGCTTGCCTTTAATAAGCTTAGCCAAACAGGCCCTAAAATGCTTGGGCATGTGCCAAAATATTTAGTTACCAAAAGATAAGAAACAAATTAAACTCCACAGATGCTTCACATCTTTCAATGGGGTACACTATACAAACCCCTCTATGATGTCAAATCATGGGGTGGGGGTGGGTGGGTGGGTGGGGATAGGCGGTGCCTCTTTCAATTTTCAACTATTTATTCAAGTTCATGATAATGTTTTAATCTTCATGTTCAACTGTTCAAGACATGCACCTTAAATTACCACACACACAACATAAACAATATATGACTACTAGTCGGGTACCCGGTGTTGCCTTGTAAGTAAATATATTTTCGAGAAGGTGATTTAAAATAGGGATAATTTCTAAAATAGATCGGGCAATCAAGTGGTTGGCGATTTTTGCCAAAAAAAATAATAATAATAAAAAAAAAAAAAAAAAAAAAAAAAAAAAAAACTTCTGATATTAGACCAGGCAATTGGGCACTTCGACCCATACGATAACAAGTGTCCTCCAGTTGCCCAAAAAATACACAAGTTGCTCAAAAAATAGTCAGAAAAGTGACACTTGTCACTTGCAGATTTCAGTTGCCCAAAAAGTATAAGTTGCCCTGGTCTAATATCAGAAGTTTTTTTTTTCGAAGCAAAAACCACCAACCACTTAGTTGCCCGGTCTATTTTAGTAATTATCCCTTTAAAATATTGTAACTAATGCAAATTTATTGTAACCAACACAATTTGTGTGTTGTCTGAAAATTTTAAAACTTAGGTTGTGTTTGTTTTTTTTTCAAAAGGTCTGAATACATCTGAAGTCTGATTCGGTCAGACATTTTTAGATTCAGACTGTTTGTTTTTTTTCAGATCTGAAGTCTGAATACATCTGAATAGAGTCTGATTCGGTCAGACATTGAATACCATCTGAAAAACCTAAACTTTACACCTACTTCTTTTCAATCCTTATCTCCTCATCTTGGTCTTGATTTTTTATTAATAATCACGAATGGAGGGTCTTTTGGTTTGTTTTATAGCGAAAGGATTGTTTTTTGTTTATTCAGACATTTTATAAAAACAGACAGTCTAAAATAATTTAGATTCAGACTTTTGGACCACTTTTTATATTCAGAAGTGGTATTCAGATTCAGACATAAAACCTCTTAAAAAACAAACAGCACCTTATTAAATACATCAACAATTATACATTTTAACATCATCTTCATCAGGTAGTTTCGTCAACCCACCATCAACCACAAGTTCATGTCCGGTCACAAACTTCGAACCATTCGATGCGAGGAACACCACAGCTTCCGCTACATCCTCCACACTCAATCGCTCTCCTTTCAAACTTGATAAACCTTCATACACCTTCGTGGTCTTCTCAATCTCCTCAGGAGACCTATTCAATATCCCCGTCACAACAGCAGACGGCGATACACAGTTCACTCTTATTCCACAAACACCTAACTGGTTACTCGCGGAACGTACCAATCCTAACACCGCGTGTTTTGACATCACGTAATCCGTACGCATACTCGCTCCTTTGGAAGCTGCCACACTTGTGGTACATATGATGCTTCCTTTCACGTGCTGGTTAACCATGGCACGTGCTGCGTGCTTCACGCATGCAGCGTGCCACGCGTGTTGATAGCAAATAGTTTATCAAACTGTGTTAGGTCGAGATCTAACACAGTTTGTTTACAGGTGCTTACGATTCCAGCGTTGCTGAACATGATGTCCAGACGACCGTATTTTTCCATTGTGAAGTTGATGAGAGAGACGACGTCATCTTCGCTGGAGATGTCGCAGTGGAAGTACGTGCAGTGTTGTGGGCTGATTGAGTTGGATACTTTTTGACCTAATTCGTCTTGGATGTCTGCGATTACTACGAACGCGCCATTGGAAGCAAAGAGACGAGCTGTTGCTTCTCCGATTCTGCTTGCTCCCCCGGTGATTATTGATATTTTTCCAGAGAGTTTCAATGCGTGTGTACTTACTTCTGCCATTTTTGTTGTACGTCAAATAATAGAGTATTTCAATATCGATAGTTATATATAGATGCAATAATAAAATAGCAATCATTGGTGGTTCACAGAGATATATAAGAAATTTGTTAAAACATCGATTTCAATATCTAGCCGGCCTACATTCATAATTTTTAAGTTGAAATGTTTTTATTGACTTCTAGCTAAGTCGAGCTAGATAAAACACCCGATTTCAAACTTAGGTAAAATACATTATTGAGCATTAAAAACATGATTTAGGATCATTTAAGAAATATTAAAATAAGAAGATGAGAAATAATTATAACAACAAAATTGAAGATTCATCGACTTGAATTAGATGCATCTCTAATCTTTTAGATGCACCCTAATATATATCTTAGCAAAAAATTAGATACATATACATATTTTAGATGCATTTCATCAAGTTAGGTGAAACATATGTTTTTTCCGTCCCATGTGGGTCAAATTTGTTGCTAGTACTACTTTAAAGTGAATTAGATGCATCTCTATTCAAGTTTGCGTCGTTTTCACTTCAAGATCACTTTCAAAACTAATTAAGATGCATCTAAATGAATAGAGATGCATCTAATTCAAGTCGTCGCATCTCAAATGTGTGGTTATTTTTATTTCTCATCCTTCTCAATCTAAATTTTCTTCTCATTAGATCCCTACCCTTAAAAACATAAATTTGCAAGGGAAGTTAAAGTACAAAGATCTTTGAACATCCTTAAAGATACAACTTAAAGCGTAAAAATTAAAACATTCGAGGCATAAGGATGTTGAGCCTAATTGGTCCCTTTAGTTAGTCCATTCGTCTTCTCGAGTCCGTAGCTATTATTTTGAACATTAAAAAGTACAATAAATGCGTAAGCCTAAAGGTTTAGTGAGGTCGTGTGTAAAAATATCACACATATGATTAAAATGCATGATAAATGACAACAACACATATAACTTATGGGAACCCGATTATTATGTTACGGACTATTAATAATTTGTTACTAACCCTTTTGCTAGTCTGATTGTTTTTCAAGTCGAAATCACAAAGATAGAGACTTAAAACATACTTGAATTATTAACAAGAATTTTTCATTCAAATTGTCGGTCACCCAATATTTGATTAAAACAATATACATGTGTAACTTCATGAAATGCAAATGCACACGTATATAACAATCAATCACATATATGCAACAATAATTAGACGCATAATCACGACTTATAGTGTACATCCCTGTTTAGTAAAAGTCACAATTCCAAGCTACTTACATTTATTATTACCCGAATCTATACATTTGTAGTTCCACGTAGTGTTTATAATTCCACTACTAGAAAAAGGAGAACGGGCGACGCAGAAAATCCTGACGACACAATGCCGACGACATATCGTAGGCATTTTATTAGCCAAATTTGACTTTCAAGATTTCACCCATTTTTGGTCGATATTTTTTCCCGCCTTTTAAATCCCTACGACATGTCGTCGGGACCAAAAAACCATACAATTTTTTAGGCGATTAGTGTTTGATTAGCGTTAATTACGTTTGTGTTTTGTTATATACCGACAACATGTCGTCGGTATAATCTGGTATTAGCTTAGTGTTAATTACGTTTGCATTTTATTATATACCGACGACATGTCGTATGCATGTATTAAGACTTTTGGGCGGTATTTTTTCCCGCCTTTTGTTTTCCTACGACATGTCGTAGGTAATAAAAACCTCACAAAATTTTGGGACATTAGTTTTAGTTTTGCGTTACTATAAAAAACGAAAATATGAGATAAAAAGTTGTACGTATCTGTGAGATATAGTGACAATAACTCGTACATATAAACGTTCAAACGATTTCATTACAAATCGATAAAAAGTTGCAAATATAAAGCATACAGAATTACATTACAAGTCGATAAACGTCCAACAATAATAAAGCGTACGAATTACATTACAGATCTGTGGAAAACTAGAAGGGGGGTTGAATAGTTTTTACCGTTTCTTTTGTTTAATTTGTTAGTTCTAGGTAAACATTCACAAATTAAGTTATCACACAATATAAACTAGAGATAAAGAGATGAAAGATCAAACCACATAACACAAGTGTTTATAGTGGTTCGGTTTGCAAGAGATCCTTATCCTTGCCCTACTCCACTTCCTCGAGTTGCTTACTCGAGAGATATCTTTCACTAAGAAACAAACTCCCTTCAAGGTGGAGAAAACCTTTACACGTCGCTTACTTCCTTTTTCGGTACTAAGCTAAACACCGGGTTCTTTTCACAAGGTAGAACCAACCTGACGTCGCCTACTTACTTTACCGACACTAAGCTAGATGTCGAGTTCTTTACACGGGTACAACCACTCCCTACTCTCTTTGTGCTTTGAGGACTAAAGCACTAACCACACTTACTGATCTAACTGATACAAATGATAAGAAACACTTAAAGTGTTTACACAGAACCTATACTACAACTTCACAACAGTCTGCTTGTTTGAAGCTTGTTTACTTGATCTTCTTTGCTACAAAAGAAACATCAATATATATATAACTACTGTGGTTAGTAACTAAAGTGTATGTGTTTTCTTTTCTAAGTGGATACTAAGATCAAATGCCAAGCCTGCTATTTATAGGCAAGCAAGGAAAGGCTCCTACGGATCCGGCGGATCCCTCAGAAGGGATCCGTCCTTGTATGGACTTGGATCCGTGGGATGGTGACAGCTATGGATTAGTTGTCTCTTACCATATCTTAGTTGTATCTTACCATATCATCCAAGATCATCAAATGTCAACTATGTTGCTTGCATATCTATCCAAGATATCACACAATCTTACCAAGATTGTATTTGTGATGTATACCATGATATCACTTAGTAACTTTTAAACTAAA
The DNA here is from genome assembly GCA_021014915.2 of Artemisia tridentata subsp. tridentata. Taxonomy (NCBI): domain Eukaryota; kingdom Viridiplantae; phylum Streptophyta; class Magnoliopsida; order Asterales; family Asteraceae; genus Artemisia; species Artemisia tridentata. The sequence continues at coordinate 408,559,777 of CP139509.1, forward strand.
GTTTCCATTAAAGGAAATACACATGTATATGTAATATAATGTTAGTGATCATGTTATATAAAAGGTGTGTTTTGAAAAAGTCTTTAACTAGTATTTATAATTTGCTTAAGGAATATACTTTGTGTTTGTCATGAACAAAACATTAAGCAAAGATCGTAAAATATAAATAACGTTTTTAGTACGATATTTGTATTAACAATCTCCCCCTTTTTGTTGATGACAAAACATAAATTATATTTTTAAGCAAATAAGTAAATATAGTTTAAGTCCTTTTAAAAATATAGATTAAGTTTTTAGTTATTCAAATTTTGGTTATTATTATGAAATAACTTAGTATGAACTTAATTATGCAAACTTAATCCTTTTTCCTTTCTCCCCCTTTTTGTCGAAACAAAAAGAAGAGGTGCGTGGCGGAATGCGATTTTGAGAACTTTAATAGCTCCCCCTTGTTTTATACTCCCCTTAAATGGAGTAATCAAGGAAATGATGCATGAATCTACAAAACAGACGGTTAGTATATGACATGCTTATGAAATGCTCCCCCTTGATGTATACTCTTCACTACTCGAGTACCAACTTATACTAAGAAGGGTATGGTATGCTGCAAATGAAATGTTAGTAATAAATGACTTCAATGAAGAAGTAGAATGCTTGTGAAGTGTTTTTCCAAACAAGCCTTTCAATATGTTTGACTTTAAAAAGTCAAAGTAAGTGTCTGATCATAATTTGTACCTAAGAATGTTAGTTTACAATGATAGTGATAATATGCAATATGTTGATCACTTATTTAGCATAAATCATCACATTCATAGATATTATAAATTTTGTGATGAAAGTCACAATTACGAAATGATGTTACAAGTATAATAATACAAATATATCCTAGAAATAAATAAAGAGTCCTAAAACAAATGCCTATGATTAGGATATGAGTTGAGGTTAATGCTACTGTTGGTGTTAGTTTACTAGTGATAACTTAATTGATAACTAAAGGTTGATGCAAGTAGGTTTTTCGCTAATCCATGAAGTTGATGATTAGTGAAAGGGATGATGGAAGGTGGTGGTTTTAAAGAATGCAATGGATTCAGAAACTCTAATGTATAGCAAATGCTATAAAGGTATTGGAAATACTAGATACCTATATGTAGATGAAAATGACATCATATGCTGAGAAAGTTGGTTGGAATAACGTGTTGAGAATGAAGGTTTTGTTTGTACTTACAGTGACGTGCTTGATATGAATCAAGAATGAAGATCATGAGATCCTATGATTGTGTTCTAGATACTTAAGATGTTTTAGATAATGAAGTTATGAGATGAAAATTCTAGACTCGTTGGTTACGAGAATGTTGTTTGGTTTCTAAATGGTTAAAAACTGAACTTGGTATCTATGGATTTGGCGGATCCAAAATTTTGGTTCCGTCGTTATTGTCTTTTGGTTCCGTGTGATAAAAATTGATTTGGTCAATTTTTGTTGATTTGATCTAATGAAGGTTCAAGCTAAGGTTTACTTACAATCATTGAGTTGGTTTTAGTAATTCGAATCAAGGTTTAAGGAGACTTAAAACATCTCTTTAAAGAGGTTTGTTAAACACATGATTGTGTTTTCATGAAGTTTTGGTGCAGAACTACAATGTTGAACTAATAAGGTGTTATGATGATAGTATTGGCTAATCTTAAAGGATGTTTAACTTGTATGCCCAAATTACTTTTTGTGTCAAAACAAGATATCATATTTTAGAGCATAATTATATATTGAAAATTTGTTTGTGACGAAAGTCTCAAACATACGATTACACATGAAGGTTCCTAGAGACGATAAAATCTTAAAAGTAATTATTGCGATGATACTACAAACTTCTATTTTGGTTGTTTTGATGATGACATGATGGAGGCAAGCCATTTAGTTTCTAAGTTACTATTGTCGTAGAGGTTAGAAACAATATTGTTGTCATCTTGAGTGTTTATTTTATCGATCCACATAGATTCATCCAGGTGTTGAAGAGTGGTAATTATGTCATGTGATGGGTCAATTATTAAGCTTGAAGATGGGGATGAGATTCTTTCTTTAGGTGGTGATGATTGTGGTGAGGAGTCAATTATTGTGGAAACACTTGGTGAAGTGACAATTGATGTGGCAATTGTTGTGTTGATAATTGAGGTGATATGGTATTGAGGTTCATGAATCTTTGGATGGAGAGAATGGACTATCATGGGTTCTAAGTTTTCAAGACTTATTTGTGGAGAAGTGGTTGATGTAAGTTGAAGATCTTCTAATTCTTCAGGATGTGGTTGTGGAGATGTTGATGGTGTCCTAAAGAGTTCCATAGGTTTAAGTTTTGGTGAGGATGAATTTGAAGAAGAGTGTATGTTGACTATGGAAGTCATAATAGGGGTTGTTGTGGTGTTTCTGGATCTAACAGGAGAGGTTACATTGCGAAGCGGGTTTGCATACCAATAAGGTCTGACACTAATTCTAGCGGTTCGTCTGTATGGTCTAGACATGTAAACTTTCTGGAGGAGATATGTGAGTTCTGTGGAAGTTTAGTGTGCTATGATCATCTCTAAGGTTCTAATTTATACTTCCTAGTTGTATGAGAATTGGTGTTTGGATTAAATGAGTGTGAATATCTATGACTTGAAATAAGATAAAGTTGTTTGTCCTATTGATAAAGTCAAACCATAGAAATGGAGTTGACATAAGAGTGTGCAAAAAAAATGACTCAAAAGGGTTAACTGTGATAGGAGTAAGTGCAGTCTGTGTTTCATGGGATAAGTCAAATTATGCATGAAAGTAATCTCTGAATTTTATAATGATTTCTAATAGTTTGAAACAGAGATAGGTCATATCAAGGAAGTCAATCCATTGAGCTTGGGTTGAGTGATGTGTTGTGAATTTGCAGTAAATACAAGAAGATAGTGGAAAATCTGATGATTTGATATTTCCACGGATTTGACAGATCCCTAAAAAGGGTTCCTTCTTTGTATTGGTTTGGTAACTCACACCTAAAGTTCAAAATTTTAAATTTTGGTGGGAAATTTTGTTCCTAAGTTTCTAAGAGTTCCTAAATGATTCTAAGATGAATTATGATCAGTGAATGAATCCTAAATGATACTAAACACTAAGATTTAAGTATCGGGATAAGTCAAAAAAGTTTTATAATTTTACTGGGAAACCTGCGGATCCAAGTGGTTGCAAATGCGGAACCCTATTTTGCAATACGCCAAATCCGCAGGATGGCGGTTGGCGGATCCAACGATAAGCCTTGGCGGAACCCTGTTTTGGGATCCGCGGGATCCGTAGGCCTAAAACTAAGAAAGTAAACAGAACATATGTCATATTTCGCGTTTTTCGACGAAAACCCAAAAATTCATCTAGACCTTACTTAACATCTAATATGTATAGCAAAATAACTAAATATGATAATATTAACACATGATTGCACATAGTTTAATCCGTTCTTAGAAACTTACCGTTTTAGGTGTTATGCCAAACATAGGTTTAGACTTGGTAAATAGATAACCCCGAGTATTATCAGTCTGCAACAGTCAGTTAGTTCACATACACAAAATAAAACTCAACCAAGTATGAAAATAGACCTAATCATTATGAATGATGTTTTTACCCAAACAGTGGCATAAGTTTGGAAAATTCATAACCATGAGCATTATTATCAGTTAAAGTTGAGCAAGAACACATAAGCATAAAGTACTAAAGACATGTCTTAACAACTGTTAGTAATAAAGTACTAACATAGAGATATGATAATATAGGATCTAAGGAACAACTGTTCCAGACGTTCATTTATTCTCGCTTTTCATTCAATATTTTGAGTATCTTCTTTTGACCCTTTCGGAGTTTCATCATCCATCGTCCTGCACATTTTAGAACTCCCTTTGTTTGTCGGCTTTCCGCAGATTCATTATTAAGAGATGGAAGTTGACTTAAGTAATCTAATAGTGGAAGTTTTGAGTTGGGTAATCCATCTTCGTCACTAGCTGATGAAGATGATGAAGATGAAGATGAGAGACAAGCTCGTTTCCCTTTTCCTACTTTCACTCTATGGTTACTAAGAGGGACAAAGGTGTGTTTGATTTCGGGGTAATCTGGGACAAAACCAACAGAATTTGGAAGGATAGGAATGGAAGCTTTGAACAAACGAGTGAGTAGCATTCCATATGGCAAAGTGGTTTTCCCTAGGACACGTATATCAACCATCCTTTTGGCGATATAGTAAGCAAGATTGAATTTTTGATGAGTTGAAATACAATAGAGCATATAGCATAGTCCAGCATTCACGTGATCTTTGTTACCAATAGTACTAATGACATTTGATCTTAGAATTTCTTCGAGTCTTTTAAACTCAGGTTTGAGTTCATTGAGTTCCATGGCAAATGGATCTCGATTGACATCTTTGCCCCGAAGTTTCTTAATTGGATTGGTTCTAGTGTTAAAGAGATGATCTCGGATAATTTCTTTAGGAGTTAGGGGAGTGTCGTAAGGATGTTCCCTTCCTAGATGTGAATTTAGAATGGTTAAGGACCATTTGTCAGAATAGAAGCATGTTCCTTCACTTGGGATGTGTAACACTTCCCCAAAATGGTCTAAAGGAAAATTGTAGGAATTTTGGTTTACATTGAAGTTGATGCTAAATGATCCATTGTCATCAGAAATAAGTTTTACTGAGGCATAAAATTCGAGAATGAATCGAGGAATGATAGGTTCATCTATGTCGAGAAGTGAATCAAATTGAATGGTGGCCATTTGTTCACGAATGTTTGTTTCTTCTAAAAATGAAGAGTCTATGGTTCTACCCTCATGAACATACCGACTTTCTAAAGATTTGAAAAGTTGGACTTGAGCTTCTGTGAGTCCTTTTGTTTGATGATGTTTGGGTAGGTACCTCTTTGTTTTCTTGTGATCGTAGTTAGTGGCAGGAGGCATGATTTTCCTAGTCATAAACAATTTAATAGTTTTAGTTACACTAATCTAAAATACATGAACTGTGGACAAATATAGAAGTGTGTGCCTACATGGGGACAATGTGGAGGTGAGGTTATCTTGACTCCTTTTGATGCAAGAAAAATTAGTTTATGCAAGTTTTGTTTACAAATGAGAGATAACCCAAACATTCCTATTTCAATGTAGCTACTGTTGAATGTACCCGAAAATACATATTAATTATGTATTCCCTTTAGCATTCAAGAGTCATTATGCAAGTGAAGTTTAAAAAATTTTGATCTATGATGTTTGAAAAATATGTTTTGTGACAAAACACTTTATACCCCAAACATTTCTGTTTGACGTTTTCTTTGATTTTGTATTAGCAATGTTTCATTTTATCTAATTATGAAAAGACTTCTTATGGGGTTTTTGTTTTGTTAAAGAGTTTAAACAAAATGTAACTCCTATTAATTTTTGACAAAAGACTTATCTGTAATGTCTAATTAAGAGTAGTAATGTTTGAAATTTATTTTACCTAGTTAAGGGTTTCTACAAGAAAAATTGTTTTAGAAGATATGAACAGAGGTTTGTTTCATTGAATTTGTTAAATAGTTTAACAGAATGGGATTCCTATTCAACTTTTGATAAAACAAATATCTGTAGTGTAAGAATAATAATAAACCCTAATTGAAATGAATTGGTGAACTTACAATGAGTGATTAAGCACGAATATGAGATGAAGGGCTTAGTTTTTTATTTAGGGATGGTGAGAGTCGACTATGAGTTGATATTGAGTGTTTTAATTAGGTGTGTAGTGCAGTAAGGAGTGTTTGGTAATTCATAGACGGATTTGACAATTTACGGATTCGGCGGATCCTTAAAAGGGTTCCGCCCTTGTTGTCAATTGGATCCGCAGGATCAGAACAAGGTTGTGGTATTTTTGTTTTTGGTTAAATTAAGATTTGGACGAATGTTTTGATTATTTCTAAATATTAGTATGTTTTATAAGGAACGGAGATTTCTTACTTGAGATGTTTGTAAGAAGATTTAGTGCTATAATCCTTTGAGAGATTTTCTTAATACAGCATATTGTATTCACTGTTCAAAACAGTCGAGCAAAGTAATTGTTAAGATGAATGATTTCAAGGTTGACAAAACAGGAGAGAATTGGTAATAGAAACTAAAGACATAAACTACGGGTATTTTCTCCACTTTTCTCCTTAACTTGTTTAAGGAATGTTCGTTTCTTAGTGATTTGTGGTACAATGTCTTACATTGGCACACAGCATGTTTAGAGATCTATTGATTTCATTAATAATGATCTAAGAATGATAGTTATACACAAGGTTTGGTGTTCTACTAATGTATTGCTATTTTTAAGGTTATCCAAAGAATTGACTATTTTGATCCTTAATGCAAAATGATTTTTATCCTAAATTTTCACTATTGAGTGAAAACAATTTCCTAGTTGTTTGGTACTTGAAGTTATACTTATCATGCATGATTTTTGGTCATAGCATATCTTGATAAGGAGATGAGGCTTTACTAAGTTTTAGCTAAAGCTAGAGTGTATGAAAATAGGAGAATATGTTTTTCCTATATGTTCAAATTTTAATTAGATACTTTTGATTTATGCTCTAGAGTTATCAATCTTACTTAGATTCTATAGAAAAAACTAAATTATTCGAATCTCAATGTTTTCTAATGGATTGGATTATTACAAACAATATTGTTTAAACCTATGTATTATCATTATGAGTTATGAAGATATAAACCTTTATAATATGGTGAGATTATCCTAAAATTAATTTTCTTCCAAGTTCTTTTTAAGGTTATTAAGTTAGAACTCACTTAGGAACATTCATGGATGTAATAATCACAAATGTGTTGGTTAAATCTTATCTTGGTCAGAGTTCTTGCAAGTTTTAAGAACTTATCCATTAATGGGTATTTCCTAAGTGTTGGGATATAACACAAGAATATGAGACAACATTTGTCTTGGGGTGTTATATCCGGTTATAGCAAAGGTTTTAAAACTTTTTCTTAGTAATTATCCTATCTTATACACATATAATTTTTATTATTACATAGGTATTAATAATTAATTATACCTCAAAGAAATAGTTATGAAATCATAAATCATCTATGAGTAGAGTTATGAGAGTTCATACCTTTTTGATGATTAATACCAAAAGTGCTATTTATCCAGATGAGCACTTTAGTGATTAGAGAAGATACCTTAGTATTCATCAATGTATCTTTGGGATTGAGTAAGATCATAAAGACCAAACCCTTTTAAGCATACCTAAAGAAAACTTGAGTGTTTGGTCCCCAAAATTTCATGGGTCCTTTTTGGGTTAAACAACATATTACCATGGTTCACTAATATCTCCGAGATAGTCAAATGGTATTTGTTTTACTAAGCTCATTTCCTATGTATGATTTTACTACATCCCTGTCTTTGATCGTTTTTGAATTAGTTTTACTTGAATATTGATTTTTCAATTTTTCTACTGAACTCACGGATCCTTTGTTTATACTACGTGGATCCAAAGTTTTGGATCCGTGGGATCCGCGGCTTACCAACTCAGTTGGTATGTTTTGATTTTCATTTATCGTTTCAAAATCACTTAAATGATTATTTTTCATAAAATCAGGCTTGAAGCTACCATGAGATGACTTAAGAATTCTCATAGTGTCATCTGCACAGTTTATGTGTTTATTGAATCTTTGAAACTTGAGATTTTGTTTTATGTATTTGCTTAGTGTGAGTTTATGTGACACTAATTTAAGTTCTATTTCTTGACATGATGCACAACATTCAGTTTCCACTTTTTCTTCCAAGTTTTTAACTTTTTCTTTCAGCTTATGTATTTTATTCATCAAGTATTCCTCTTTGGTTTTCAAGATCTTATTTTCACTTATGACGTTTATAATGAACTTACTTAATCTATTGTGTTCTAATGTGTCGTAGTTTTTAAATATATATGAAGAGTCAGAGGATACCTTAGCCGTATTGTCCACTTTGTTGTCTTTTAACATATCTTCACTGTTGAAACTAGTGCTAGAAGCTATCAACTCCTTTTTGCCTTTAGGTAACTCCGAGTCCTTTTTTTTTTATTATTGCTAGATGAGCTTTGAGGTATCCTATGAGCTCGTCAAATGTCATCCTTGACTGTTCCTTAGAATCTTCAATATTAGTTGCTTTAACTACCCATTTTGGGTCAAGATCTTTCCTGTCAAAATACTTACTAGAAATGGATTCATCAGGAGCATTAGGTGAAATATTGTGTCTAGCTAGATTTGAGTCTTTTGACATTTTAAAAATGGTTTTTCCGAACTATAAAAACTGTTTTTGAGGTCTGGTGCTTTCAGCAAGGATTTCCCTTCTTTAAAGTTTTCAAAATTGATTTGATCGTTTCAAGTTTTAAAATACAGTTTATTTTAAAAATCTTGAGTAACGTAGCTCTGATGCCAATTGTGGAAAACTAGAAGGGGGGGTTGAATAGTTTTTACCGTTTCTTTTGTTTAATTTGTTAGTTCTAGGTAAACATTCACAAATTAAGTTATCACACAATATAAACTAGAGATAAAGAGATGAAAGATCAAACCACATAACACAAGTGTTTATAGTGGTTCGGTTTGCAAGAGATCCTTATCCTTGCCCTACTCCACTTCCTCGAGTTGCTTACTCGAGAGATATCTTTCACTAAGAAACAAACTCCCTTCAAGGTGGAGAAAACCTTTACACGTCGCTTACTTCCTTTTCCGGTACTAAGCTAAACACCGGGTTCTTTTCACAAGGTAGAACCAACCTGACGTCGCCTACTTACTTTACCGACACTAAGCTAGATGTCGAGTTCTTTACACGGGTACAACCACTCCCTACTCTCTTTGTGCTTTGAGGACTAAAGCACTAACCACACTTACTGATCTAACTGATACAAATGATAAGAAACACTTAAAGTGTTTACACAGAACCTATACTACAACTTCACAACAGTCTGCTTGTTTGAAGCTTGTTTACTTGATCTTCTTTGCTACAAAAGAAACATCAATATATATATAAACTACTGTGGTTAGTAACTAAAGTGAATGTATGTGTTTTCTTTTCTAAGTGGATACCAAGATCAAATGCCAAGCCTGCTATTTATAGGCAAGCAAGGAAAGGCTCCTACGGATCCGGCGGATCCCTCAGAAGGGATCCGTCCTTGTATGGACTTGGATCCGTGGGATGGTGACAGCTATGGATTAGTTGTCTCTTACCATATCTTAGTTGTATCTTACCATATCATCCAAGATCATCAAATGTCAACTATGTTGCTTGCATATCTATCCAAGATATCACACAATCTTACCAAGATTGTATTTGTGATGTATACCATGATATCACTTAGTAACTTTTAAACTAAAGTTTCCATTAAAGGAAATACACATGTATATGTAATATAATGTTAGTGATCATGTTATATAAAAGGTGTGTTTTGAAAAAGTCTTTAACTAGTATTTATAATTTGCTTAAGGAATATACTTTGTGTTTGTCATGAACAAAACATTAAGCAAAGATCGTAAAATATAAATAACGTTTTTAGTACGATATTTGTATTAACAAGATCGATAAAATTTCAAACATTAAAGCGTACGAATTACATTACAGATCGATAAAATTTCAAACATTAAAGCGTACGAATTACATTACAAATTGTTAAAAGTTTAAACATTAAAGCGTGCTCGTACGAATTACTCCAAACCAAGGTTTTCCATGTCACTATAAAGGTCGTGAAATAGGGCAGTTGAATCAACTGTGTGGTTTTGGGGATGCATATACATTTCTAGCATTTTCTTGAGTACCTTTATCTGTTGTATCAACTTGATGCAGTTTGAGCACTCTGCATTTCCAGGACTCGATGTTGAAGGTCCTGCAGAGTGAGTTGGAGTTCTTGAAGGTCCTGCGGAACTCGTTGGAGGTGTTGAACCTCTAGGAGAACCGGTCATTAGACGGACTCGTTCCTCTTTCCATAAAAAGACACATACAAATTCCGTTGACCGAGGTTGTTAAAGGGTAAAGAAAATTATTTTTAACAACTAACCAAATTATTTATATATTAGACAAAAAAAAAGTAATTGCTCACCACTGACAAAGGACATGCATAGTATAGTTGACCAGAGGTGTCACGTTGACGTGATTCTCGCAGAACTACATCTCCTCGTCCACAAAAGTATTTCAAAACCAGTAAAATAGGAGTCATGAACTCACCTCAGTATGCAGCAACGCAAAATATTACAACTGACACAAATGACATCTAGAGCAGAACACAACGATATCAAGAGATATAGGCACAACGGTACGAGATCGGCACAACCTAATAAGTATATGGTTATCTTAGAATACGTCCCGTAAAGTAAATGAGTTTTCAAAAGACAAGTGTCTTAGTTTTCGTGGATTACTCGTATCAACGTTTGCAAAAAGTTTAGCGTCATTGCTCGCAAGAAAAGTTTAGTTTCAAAGTTTCGTGTGGTGGTAAGAAAAAATAGACTCAAGAATACTCACGCCAAAAGGAATGGAAAATCAACACAATCGAGAAAAGTATGGACGAGAACTTGAGTCGAGAAGGGAATGACAAAAGAAGTAAAGAAAATAACAACAAGGAAATGTGTCAAGAAAGTAGGTCAGTCGGTAAGTTTCGGTATTTACCCAATAATCCCAAATAGTTTGGAAATAATAATTAAAGTTTTGAAAAAGTAATTTAAGTTTTATAAGAAAACTCAAATTAGTATATCACATAGTAAAAGTTTACAAGTTAATAGAACTAAAAATTCCGATTATTGTCGGGTTTTATAAAATAAAAGGTTTTCGAAATCAAAGTATAAGTCTAGAAAGTTTTATAAATTTCGGCATGATGCGTCCATTTATACAACGTTTCCAAGTCATCGTGACTTTAATAAAACTCAATTTCTCAAAAATATTTCCCGACAAGTCTATAATGAGAACAATTGATAATAATAATTAATCCCACTCTTTAGAATATCTATTAGTCATCGAGTTTTACCATTTGTTATTCGTTTAATAAGTGTTAATTGAATACTTAGGTCCGTTACGAGTCTAATATATTAAATTCGTCTCGAGTCTAATATATTACATTCGTCCCTGGTTCAAAATGTCCAATTAAGTCCAATGATATCAATCCGGTAAATCCAATATGTATATATGTAGTCCGTTTTGTAATTTGTGTAGTCCATTTCCAAAGTATCAATCCCAAAGTATCCGAAACTTTTCAATGAGCACATGTATCACATAAACATGTTAGTCCGAGAGATGCGATATCCATAAAATATTAAACATGAGTATATAACAGAAATAATTTAACGAAATCTAAACTCAAAACCCGAATTGAATCTCATTGGGCTTCAGCCCGTTTTGTAAACCCAATGCACCCTTCATTGGGCTTAAGGCCCAATGCCTATTTACACACAAACACACAATACTTTCACATTTCTGATAACTATCAAACACGCCTTTTGTGATCCAAGTTAAGCCGCGACAACCAAGCTCTCGACACTTTGTGGCGTCTTGAGTCGAGGCGCACAGACAAACACATACACACTGACACTTACAATATAACTCAAACACACCCATGTGTGATATGGCCATGTAGCGAGACAACCAAATGACCACCCCTGGTGGTCTTGCATTAACCCAAAAAAATCAAGACACACCACCATTCTAACACGAAAATACAACACACAAACACCACTTTGTGGTTTCTCATTATACCGAAACACATCAACAGAATACCACAACCCTACATGGGTTCTTTTTGTACCGTGACTCCCAAAGACAGCCAAATAAGCTCTTGTGAGCTTATTATACTCGAACCAAACTCAACACCAATAAGATTAAACCAAATTTCAAGATTAAATCCGAGAACAAAACTATCAAGTCCGTAAAACAAGCAAATCAAATCTCAAAACCGAGACTCAATTAAATAGCAAATCCAATCTCTGCCATCTCGGTTCTCAACCCGACCCGAACCAATTAATAATCTAAACACCATTTTAAATTTGTCTTAACCACACGAAAATGAATTAAAAGGTATTAATCAATTTATAATTCACGAAAACATTTATAGATCATTTTATAATCGGATTTAAACTAAAATAATTTATAAAGATAGCTGTACGGCGACATACCAAAAGAAAAAGAGTAAGAGATTTGTTATGGTGTTTGTGACGAAGGTTGAGGTGGTGACGGCATGGTGATAGCTCGAATCAAACAACCCTAACGCGAACCAATAACCTACGATCTTGATCTCCTTTTGTTAAAAGAAGCGGCGGCAAGAATGGCAGTGGTTGGCCAGAACTGTGACCGAGATCTGGCCAAAAAATGGATGACGGCGCTGGATTTATGAGGTGGGAGGTGAGAGTTATAGAAATGAGGGTTTTTTTAGGGTTATGAAGCCTTATATAGTGACAAAGAAAAACCCTATGGGCCAAATTTGCCAATACTAAAGTCTAGGGGCGGCGGAGAAATTTTTGCACAGGGACCTTTTCAGTAATTTATGAAATCTTTTATGATATTAAGGTGTGGGGCCCATTTGAGCTATTAAACGATCGATTCAGGACACGCAAATTATGCCTCTGCGTTTAAAATGATTTTCCTCGAAAAACGAGTATTTACACGACTATTTTCTCATAAATAGTATAAAATCACATTAAAATGTTTGTCGAGTTACGGTTGTGCCGGTATGCATTGTGTGCGGTTTTCGCGTTTCACGAGATAACTTCTCGAATTCGATTCAAATAAATTCGGAAAAGTCCAAAAGTGAAACTTAAGAAATAATAATTATAATTTATTATTAAAAATCAGTATTGAAAATTATGGGTGGTTACTGTCTACCCTCCTTAACGCGAAATCCGTCTCAGATTTTAGTTTATGTTATCCGATAAGTTGGTGTCTGGAAAGATATGTTGGTACTCACAACCGATTTGATTCTTACCAGGTGGTAAAGGCTCCTCTTTGTCTGTGGGAGAGTAATACATAATTCTTTGCTGAAAATTTGCAGTTAGGTAAAATGATGCGACTTCAAAGACTCGTAATTTCAGTAAAAGCAGTCTTTAAACATGGTGTGGATAAGACGATTTCACAATGGTTACGTTTAGTCACTCCTTGATATGTAAAAATTTGATGAAGTTTGACTAGAAGATTTTAACACATTGAAGTGAGTAAATAATTCACAGGGTGATTGCAGAATAGTTTATAAAACGGTTTGTAAAACAGTTCATATAGTAACAGGAAATCAGTTTATCATTTGCATGATAGTAGCAAAGCTGTAGTTTGATTCATAAAATCGTAGCAGGACAGCAAACCGGTTTATAAAATTGTTTGTGAAATGATTTGTAAAACAGTTTATAGAACAACGGGAACAATTCGTTGTTTAGAAAATATTAGTAAGGTCGAAATTTTGATTTCACGAAGTAGCAGTAAAACGTTTGTAGAGTGACCGCAAATTGGTCTGTTGAATAATCGAAAACAGTTTGCATGGTATTAGCGACACAGTTTATTATCTTATAAGAGGGTAGCAAAGATAACTGGTATTCCCGAGAGACGAGTGAAGGATTTGGTGTATGTTCCAAAGAACGCGATTCAGGTTACTCATTAAGGTCTTAAGGTTCCTGTTGCGCATAGAATCTCTGCCAAATGGGGAGTTTAGCAAGTTCAGAGTACGACTCTGAAGGAAGATGTTGATTGCTACTAGCGACCAGTTGGTTGACTCAGTATTGTATTTAGTACTTAGCACGGAAAATACAATATCGATTCGGTAGAAGGATTTGAGGTAGAGGTGACTGTAGCATAACCAGACTGTGATGAAAAGTATTGTAATACCCGAAATTTTAAAACATGCAAAATGACCAAAATACCCCTGTAACTTTAAATTTCAATTAATGATTTAATAAAACACCAAATAAATCCCAAACTCTTGGAAATGAACAACATAAGAAGCAAGATAATTTTTACTGTAAGAAGCAAGATAATTTTTACTGCTACATTTTAACATTTTACAATGTACAAAAATTGCTTGTCACACATGAAAACATTATATGGACCGAAAGTTATATGTATACACATTTAATTGTTTGTTAAACTTTTGAAATCAATTAAATATCAAGATAAACATTGAGATAAATGAGGAAACAAGGAAAATCAGTAAATTGATATGATCAATCAATTATGGGCCGAGAATTATGCTCCCTTTCCCCCTCCTACACGGTTTTAATTATTCCTTCCTTATTTTCATTCGCTAAACCCTAACAAACACACACAAAATCCTCTCTTCTCCATCCGAATTTCTGGAGTTCATTGGTTATTTTTCTGGTGTTCCCCTAAGTCCAAAGAAGGTAGGAAAAATAGCTTTGAGGTCGTGGAAAAGCTGATTCGATCGTAGGAGTTTTTCTTGTGTCGAATTGTTCATCCGAGAGGTACAAAATTCATGCGACTTATCCACACGTTCTAAAATTAATCTGGTATTTTTCTCATGTTACTTACATCATATAAGACTCATATAAAATATTTAGATCGATTCATGCACTTTAAAACAAGTGGTGATAATCATAAGTAACAAAAACGTATATAAAACCTAAAGCAATTCATACGATTTTTCTAAGCTTCGAACCTATTTTATCTGAGTTCTATAAGCATCATATAACCCTGGAAAAATGATCATTACATTTTTTGAAGCCTATAATATCATTTGATGATTTATTTGTTAATCGGATTTTAAAGAAAAATAAGAAAAAAATGAAAACCCTAATCGAATGGCATTAGGGTTTTGTGATTGGATCTGAGTAATTAATGTATTTTTAAGGTTGTTTAATGATTTGGTAATGATTGGCAAATTAGGGTTAGGGTTTTGTGAAATAAAATGCATACCGATTGGAGTTTTGAAATTAAAGGTTGTGTTTTTGTAATTATTCAAACTTATGGGTTATTTTTGTAAGAAAGTTTAGACCAGGGGAAACTTGTAAAAATTCTGATATAAGGGTATCTTGTGTAAAGTTTGTAAATAAAGGGTTTAATTGGTTAATTATGAAATTATGTATTTCGAATTGTAATTATTTAAAATAGAGGGACTAGTTTTGTAAATTCTGGAAACTTGAGGATGTCTCGTAAAATTAATTATGTAAAGGGTGTAATGTGTAATTTTGGATACTTAAAGGCTTAATGTGTAATTATGAATAATTTATGAGTCGAATTGTAAAAGGTATAAATTAAGGGACTTGTTTTGTAATTTTTATAAAATGGAGGGTGATTCGTACCATATATTAAAATAAGAGGTGTATTGTGAATTTTGTAAAATTAAGGACTTAACCTAATTATAATATTTGAATCTTGCTAATTGTAGAAATCTGCCAATTATGGAAACTTACTAAATAAGGAAACCTTCTAAAAATAGAAAGTTACTACTTCTGGAAAGTTACTAAAAATAGAAAGTCATTTAAAATGAGTAAACCTACTTAAAGTGGAAACTTGCCATAATTGGAAAGTTACTTAAAATGGAAAGGTAAACTAAAATAGTAATTTGAACTTAGAACCGTCTGTAATTCTGTCTTCTACTCCTTTAAGTGTGAAGAAGGAGAGACCTTGACTCTGTTCCGTATTTGCTTTATTGTTTGCTTGCTTTGCTAATAAGGTACAGATACTCTGCCCTTTTTCAGTAAGGGTGTTTTCCCTCTTTTGACTTATTGATTCTGGATTCATTTAGGATTCCCTAAGCCATTGCTATGTTCCCTTTTGTTGTGAACCTTTGCTATGATCCTTTGTTTGTAAACCTTGATCTGATAAACTCTGATTTGGACCTTTGATATTATTTCTGAAATATTTGACATGAACCATATGCCATGACCTTTAGATATGACACTCTGATTTTGATATGATATCTGACTCTTAGTTTGATACCCGAGCCAAATCTGTTTTCTAGCCATGAAGGTAACATGGCCGTGTCATTGATGCACCAATGGCATGACTCTAGTGTGGTCGAGTGATGTTCCACATCGTCCCTTATCGGTTATCTGATATGCGCATTATATTATTTGGCCACTATTTTATCTGCGGGGGCGTATGGATGCATCCTAGATCTGTTATCTATTTAGTGGATTATCTGTTATCTGATTTATTATATGTCTGGTGACTGGTGCTTGTGTGCAATACACGCCTTTCACATATCTGGGAGCTGATCACTCCATTTGATACATGAGAACACCCCTCATATTATCTGGTTACTTGAGAGGTATCCCCTCTAGATTGTTTGATGGTTACTATATATGATCTGTTTCTGGGCTCGTAGTGGATTACTATTCCTTTACCCTTACCTTGTAACCTTTTTCTTTCCCTTTACTCTTATTCATTTATTTATCCCTTAACTCATATTATATCTGCATGACCTTTGTTTCTGTTACTTGTACTTTTCTCTACTACTGCTTTGTTATCGTTATATCTGTTCACTGAGCTCTCGTAGCTCAGCCGCATTTCTTTTCCTGCGGCAGGTTTTAGTAGGAAGCTGGGAATGAGTGGAGAGTACCTTGGACTTAGAAGACTTGATAGCTATTCTGGATTAGAGATGACTAGAAGTTATTATATTTTAGAATTCGTATTTATTGGAATTCTCATTTGTAACCTTGTAGTTTTAGTATTTCATTGTAACCTTTGAGATTTCTTGTATTACTGTAGATGTATGCTTTGGTTTGATCTGATATGAAACCATTATTTTGACATCTTTACCCTTGTCGGGTCGGGGTGTTACAATTTATGGTATCAGAGAGACAGGCTGCGACTTGTAATATATTTACCCTTGACCTGTGAAGTTTGGACCATTAGGTTTCCACTGTAGGCGCTCATAAGATAACCTGTAAGAATTTGCTTTAGGATTTCCCTATAGGAACTTAAGTTCTGACCGATGAGGAATGGGTTGACTATAAGACATTTGTTTAAGTAGCATTGCTTCCGCATCACTCTGATTTGTGCCTTGCTTTTGGTTAAAGCTTGTTGAGATCACTTTTGGAAATTGAAAGCTTACGCTTTGCACCACCTAAGATTTGAAACCTAAATAAATCTTGAAAGCATTGAGAATTGCATAGTAATTGCCTGGCACTATTGGATCCTTGTCTTCAGATTCCGACTCCGACCTCTGATCCTTTTGTTAACCATTTTGATGCCTCTTCAGGCATTATGAGAATCTCCATGACGATGACATACTTGGTACATTCTTTTGCTTTTGATAAGCCTCTATGAATCTTCCGACGCTATTTGATTTCGTCTTACCCATCTCCGTCCCTATGAGAAGCCTTGTGGTGTTTAACCACGACTGTAAAAATGTTTCCCTCTCACTGTTGAACGATAATATTTGCTTCGTTGATCCGTCCTTCTTTGGATAGTTAACCTTGATTTTATTCTAATAAGGGATTGGTTGATTGGACATTCAAAATATTGACAACTATCCTCCTATGTCTCACCTTTGGCGTTGAAACAATTTTGAACTTCCTACCATGATTACCGATTGTTAAACTCCTTGCTATCACTATTACTCTGGAGACTCGCGTGTTACTTTCGTGGTTATAAAGTTTTCCTAGAAACCATTTCGTACACCAATGATTGAACCTTATCTTGAGAATTAATTGGCACCTTGAGTTTTCCGAATATGATTCCTGGTTGAACCACCAAGTTTTCCACCGGAATGTGAAGTAGAATTTGACATGATACCGAGAGATTGTCTAGCCACCAAGCGAAGATGTCTTTCGGATCATACCAGTTGATTTGAGCAACCAGAAAGAGCAGCAACCAAAGACCAGGAAGTGAGTTTGCTTAAGTATATCTTCTGGGAGTGTTCCACTACCTGATTGTGATCTTCACTTCCGATCTATTTGACAAACAGTTTGATACCTCTCCGACCATCCCAAAGGTCATTTAACCCCAATGTGTTTGACACATCCTATTAATTCATTTCCAGTGCTGGATATAAATGTATCATCTGATACTACTCTGTCTTGCAAAATCCATTACTACTCCTATGAGGACTCTGGTGATTATTAACCATGGATATAGGAAGTTTATTCCCTCCCTTTGAATAATGAATCTTGCCGTCAACTAGTTTCCTTTGGAAGGATATGACGATAATTTTGTCTCGATATTAAATTGTTAACTGAGCATGATGATGCTGATAACTGATATTCCTTACGCCTCACTTATGACAGTTATACGATGTTTGTATTACTGATGATTCTCAACCTACCTGCCACTTATGCTAAATAGCTAAACAAGATTCCAACACTTTGAATGGTTCGCTTATCTACCTCACACTATATTGAAGCATGTACTTGACCTTGATATATGAACTGTCCGTCTGGCTTGACGACCGTACTCATCCTACGAATCCGTTTACTTTTGATATATTCGATTTTGAGGTCCTTAGGTTATGGATTGGCTGGCTCTTCATAAAGCTGCCAGAGACTACCATATCTGATATGTGACCTTTAGGAGTCTATTTTCATCCTACTTTTGTTTTGATGACCCTCAACCGCTCAGATCTGATAAGATTAATGTTGCTATGGAAACACTTACTCCAATCTCAATTGATTGTCAATTTCTCCTGACACCTATTTAGAAAGCTTTGACATTAGAAGTCTTCTTGTACAAATTTTCTGGTGTTTTCTGATGAGCCTTTTGGGATTCCATCTTGCTCGGGAGATAGAGTTGGCATGGAACTGATCCCAGTTGACGAAACATGATGCCATAGAAGTTGAGAGATTGAAGGAGCTGATGGAAGATGATTTTGTTCACCTCAGTGTTCTCTTTAAATGCTCCTATCGGTTTATGAAGAAGAAAGAGGGAAGTATCGACTATCGTAAAATTTAACCGTATCACTATCCGAAATCATTATCCATTTTCGCGTATCAATGATTGATTTGGTCTATCTTTGAAACTCTGTATCAGACGGCCTCATTTAGTGTTTGAAGGACTGAAGAAACAACCACAAAAACTTCTAAGAAGGGAGTTGACTAACCGAGAGTAACTTCCGTGAAGCATTTCAGTTTTATTCGTAAAGAGGAAGATAGGTGATGTGAAGTAGACATGAAGTTGTCCCTGAAATGATTCATGAAGCTGTTTTAGTACTCGTCGTGTCCATTATGAGTTTTAAATAATGCCAATTGTATTGGCTAATAGAATCATGTTTTCGTGAATAGTTGGACAATTGTCATAGTATGACAGTATGTTTATGCTCTGAGACGAACGAGGAACACGTAGATCATCTTTGTATTAAGGAGAATAACCCTTTGTTCTGTAAGAATAGATTTGATTGGCGTTCAGAGATTGTAGCAGACAACACTACCAGGCATCCGGTAACGACAGCAGTTTGAGTTGGCGAATTTCGAACTGTGCTGGAAGGCCTGTCTAAGACACGCAATCTTGTTTCTCTATTCATTTTAGTGGTACTAAGATGAATTGAGAGCAGAAGCAGACTCGCGAATGGAAGATGCACAGTGACCATGTTAGGGATTCGCGTCCTACACCACAATGTCCAGAAGAAGTGCCGAAGGCTTGAGGGACCAGACTCAAGTTTATATCTCCTTTCCACTCTGTGATCATATGGGCAGACGTAGACAGACTACTTAGAATTGGGATCATGTATTGAATGGATGATAATTCTGAAGTGAACGTTTGTGTTTGGAATAGTTGATTCTGTGAAGGATGAAGCTATGGATGACGTAATTCACTTCCTCTTGACATACTTAAATTTCCGTTACCTGATGATAAGATCCTTTGAATGATTTAGGTTCCCTACTAGTAATTCCGTTTTGTGCTAATTTTGCGTATGTTGGATGATGGGTTGTTATGCGAATTTTTGAAGCAACCATCTATATTTCCTGAGTTGATTTTGGTGAGTGATGAAGGATTGACGCTTTTAGCGACGTATCCAATTCTGATAGACATTCTAGACCTTTTCCGTTACTCTTTCGAGTAGTTTATTTCTCCTCTGAGTTATGGTGTTTGATTTTAATGACCTCTGAGACTGTAGAAGGGCTAGGCGGATTAAGATAAGTTGTTTTGTTCACGACTTGAGATAAAGTATGACCATCATGAGGGCATATTTATATGATGCCAGTATTATGACGTCTGGCCAACGTGATAATACTTACATCATATAACGTGCACTTGTTGTGGGCATAGGATATTTCGAGGAGTGCCTTAGAGTTTAGAAATTCTGATAACCGTTTGAGATTATCTGCGTTAGTGAGACTTTAAGTTCATTCTACCTATACGCGTAATCTGCTTTCACCGTTATGCGAATTGATACGTCTGGATTCTTGTCACGCATTTTGCTGACCTCTGCACTTCCAATAAGAATCTTAGGTTCTATTGTAGAACTTTCTGCCAATTGATGTTATCGGCAATCTATTTTCTGTACGTTCTCATCTGATTTGTCTAATCAAATTCTGTGGACGACATATCCGTCAAAATCCTATATATATTCCTGCGTCTTTTCCGAGAGAATCCGATTATCATCTATTACGTTGGTATATTATTCTTTTGATCTGAATTCAGTATGATTTGTCTTTTCTGCGGAAACCGAAGCTTTGATCAACAAGATAGAGTCATGAGTAACAAGTCTTTCCTATTTCTGTTCACAGTCAATTGTGTTTCCGTTTCGTTCCACCTCAATTTTCGAGGACGAAAATTTTTCTTTTAGAGGGGAAGAAGTTGTAATACCCGAAATTTTAAAACATGCAAAATGACCAAAATACCCCTGTAACTTTAAATTTCAATTAAGGATTTAATAAAACACCAAATAAAGCCCAACCACTTGGAAATGAACAACATAAGAAGCAAGATAATTTTTATAGTAAGAAGCAAGATAATTTTTACTGCTACATTTTAACATTTTACAATGTACAAAAATTGCTTGTCACACATGAAAACATTATATGGACCGAAAGTTATATGTATACACATTTAATTGTTTGTTAAACTTTTGAAATCAATTAAATATCAAGATAAACATTGAGATAAATGAGGAAACAAGGAAAATCAGTAAATTGATATGATCAATCAATTATGGGCCGAGAATTATGCTCCCTTTCCCCCTCCTACACGGTTTTAATTATTCCTTCCTTATTTTCATTCGCTAAACCCTAACAAACACACACAAAATCCTCTCTTCTTCATCTGAATTTCTGGAGTTCATTGGTTATTTTTCTGGTGTTCCCCTAAGTCCAAAGAAGGTAGGAAAAATAGCTTTGAGGTCGTGGAAAAGCTGATTCGATCGTAGGAGTTTTTCTTGTGTCGAATTGTTCATCCGAGAGGTACAAAATTCATGCGACTTATCCATACGTTCTAAAATTAATCTGGTATTTTTCTCATGTTACTTACATCATATAAGACTCATATAAAATATTTAGATCGATTCATGCACGTTAAAACAAGTGGTGATAATCATAAGTAACAAAAACGTAAATAAAACCTAAAGCAATTCATACGATTTTTCTAAGCTTCGAACCTATTTTATCTGAGTTCTATAAGCATCATATAACCCTGGAAAAATGATCATTACATTTGTTGAAGCCTATAATATCATTTTATGATTTATTTGTTAATCGGATTTTAAAGAAAAATAAGAAAAAAATGAAAACCCTAATCGAATGAAATTAGGGTTTTGTGATTGGATCTGAGTAATTAATGTATTTTTAAGGTTGTTTAATGATTTGGTAATGATTGGCAAATTAGGGTTAGGGTTTTGTGAAATAAAATGCATACCGATTGGAGTTTTGAAATTAAAGGGTGTGTTTTGTAATTATTCAAACTTATGGGTTATTTTTGTAAGAAAGTTTAGACCAGGGGAAACTTGTAAAAATTATGATATAAGGGTATCTTGTGTAAAGTTTGTAAATAAAGGGTTTAATTGGTTAATTATGAAATTATGTATTTCGAATTGTAATTATTTAAAATAGAGGGACTAGTTTTGTAAATTCTGGAAACTTGAGGATGTCTCGTAAAATTAATTATGTAAAGGGTGTAATGTGTAATTTTGGATACTTAAAGGCTTAATGTGTAATTATGAATAATTTATGAGTCGAATTGTAAAAGGTATAAATTAAGGGACTTGTTTTGTAATTTTTATAAAATGGTGGGTGATTCATACCATGTATTAAAATAAGAGGTGTATTGTGAATTTTGTAAAATTAAGGACTTAACCTAATTATAATATTTGAATCTTGCTAATTGTAGAAATCTGCCAATTATGGAAACTTACTAAATAAGGAAACCTTCTAAAAATAGAAAGTTACTACTTCTGGAAATTTACTAAAAATAGAAAGTCATTTAAAATGAGTAAACCTACTTAAAGTGGAAACTTTCCATAATTGGAAAGTTACTTAAAATGGAAAGGTAAACTAAAATAGTAATCTGAACTTAGAACCTTCTGTAATTCTGTCTTCTACTCCTTTAGGTGTGAAGAAGGAGAGACCTTGACTCTGTTTCGTATTTGCTTTATTGTTTGCTTGCTTTGCTAATAAGGTACAGATACTCTGCCCTTTTTCAGTAAGGGTGTCTTCCCTCTTTTGACTTATTGATTCTAGATTCGTTTAGGATTCCCTAAGCCATTGCTATGTTCCCTTTTGTTGTGAACCTTTGCTATGATCCTTTGTTTGTAAACCTTGATTTGATAAACTCTGATTTGGACCTTTGATATTATTTTTGAAATATTTGACATGAACCATATGCCATGAACCTTTAGATATGACACTTTGATTTTGATATGATATCTGACTCTTAGTTTGATACCCGAGCCAAATCTGTTTCCTAGCCATGAAGGTAACATGGCCGTGTCATTGATGCACCATTGGCATGACTCTAGTGTGGTCGAGTGACGTTCCACACCGTCCCTTATCGGTTATCTGATATGCGCATTATATTATTTGGCCACTATTTTATCTGCGGGGGCGTATGGATGCATCCTAGATCTGTTATCTGTTTAGTGGATTATCTGTTATCTGATTTTTTATATGTCTGGTGACTGGTGCTTGTGTGCAATACACGTCTTTCACATATCTGGGAGCTGATTACTTCATTTGATACATGAGGACACCCCTCATATTATCTGGTTACTTGAGAGGTATCCCCTCTAGATTGTTTGATGGTTACTATATATGATCTGTTTCTGGGCTCGTAGTGGATTACTATTCCTTTACCCTTACCTTGTAACCTTTTCCTTTCCCTTTACTCTTATTCATTTATTTATCCCTTAACTCATATTATATCTGCATGACCTTTATTTCTGTTACTTGTACTTTTCTCTACTACTGCTTTGTTATCGTTATATCTGTTCACTGAGCTCTCGTAGCTCAGCTTCATTTCTTTTCCTGCGGTAGGTTTTAGTAGGAAGCTGGGAATGAGTGGAGAGTACCTTGGACTTAGAAGACTTGATAGCTATTCTGGATTAGAGATGACTAGAAGTTATTATATTTTAGAATTAGTATTTATTGGAATTCTCATTTGTAACCTTGTAGTTTCAGTATTTCATTGTAACCTTTGAGATTTCTTGTATTACTGTAGATGTATGCTTTGGTTTGATCTGATATGAAACCATTATTGTGACATCTTTACCCTTGTCGGGTCAGGGTGTTACAAGTATTCCATATGACCAGAAAAGTATAGCGATTTGAAGAGTATTACGATTCATGAAGTATTGTGATGTCAGTGTGTCATGTGTAGAAATAAACTTTCGTGATATTCGATGCTCGTATACACAAGCCAAACTTTACCATTCTCAAAATCAAAAATCAACCGGACATAATTCTATTATAACTACTCCCAGTATCGCAAAGTTCACCTCTGAGTCGGACATAGATGATCAGCCTATGTCCCACTGTCCCTGGTTGAATATAGGTGATCAGTCTATATTCACCCGAGGTTCAATGAGCTTTGAAATACTCGGCTCAGTTACACTAGTAATATGTCCCTTACTTTTAAAAGTTGTTTAAATACACTTGAGGATGATTTATGAGATTACGTAGAGAAAAGGCATAACGCTACGACAAGTACGATACGTATGCATAAGTATGTCGAAGATACTTATAGTAAATAGCGAAAATAGATGGATATACTTATCCAATAACAATGCGCACATTTCATCAATTATATTAGCAATCAAAATCACAAATGAGGCATCAGCTTGGCAGGCAGGCATGTGGCGGTCATAGGGTTAAGTTTTTGTAAAAGCAGTTATAGTCTAGGTTTTAAAAATTACCTAGTTCTCTATAACCAAGGCTCTGATACCAATCTGTAACACCCCCAAAATCTGGTTTAGCGGAAGCATACATGTTTGGGTGCTACTAAATTGGTATAACAACGCAAAGTACAAAGAACGGTTTTACCTCAACCGTTTAGAAGAAATTTCATAATAAAAAAGCATTACGTTTACAGCATTCCAAAAACAGTGCGAAAATATAGGCCCATAAAAGAAATACAGCGGTCCCAAATACATCAGAGTCATCTATGACCATGACATGCCATGCCAAAAGCCTCCACAACTAGGCTATCACCTTAAGCCTGAAAATACATGCTAAAAGTGTCAACACGAGGTTGGTGAGTTCATTATTTTATAATAAGGCAGTAAAAGTAATGTGAGTTCAATAGAAAGTTTTGAGACCATCGCGTCGCTCACAATTTCGTGAAAATAAAGTTTACCTTAAGTAAATTTGTAATGTGGACCACAAGGGTTAAAGTTGGTTTGACCGGTTCATTCTGTTATGTGACCAGTTCATTCGTTCATGTTACCAGTTCATTCTGCTATGTGACCAGTTCATTCGGTCATGTTACCAGTTCATTCGATTATGTGACCAGTTCATTCGGTCATGTATGTACATAGCAGTTGGGCTGGTTCATTCGGTTATGCAGGCATAAATGTTTTAAGTACTTGTGTCCATGAGTAAGAAATCAAGTATGTAACATGTAAACACATAACGCATTCGAGTAAATAAACACATATTTAAGTAAGGCAAGTAATGCTTTGAGTAAACAAGTAGCATATTCAAATAAAACAAGTATTGAAAATAGGTAAAAACGAGCATGTATTCTCCCCCAAAAGTATTTCAAAACAAGTAAAATAGGGGTCAAGAACTCACCTCAGTATGCAGCAACGCAAAATATCACAACTGACACAACTGACAACTAGAGCAGAACACAACAGTATCAAGAGACATAGGCACAACGGTACGGGATCGGCAAAACCTAATAAGTAAATGGTTATCTTAGAATATGTCCCGTAAAGTAAACAAGTTTTCAAAAGACAAGTGTCTAAGTTTTCGTGGTTTACTCGTATCAACGTTTGCAAAAAGTTTAGCGCCATTGCTCGCAAGAAAACTTTAGTTTCAACGTTTCGTGTGGTGGTAAGAAAAAATATACTCAAGAATACTCACGCCAAAAGGAATAGAAAATCGACACAGTCGAGAAAAGTATGGACGAGAACTTGAGTCGAGAAGGGAATGACAAAATAATTCAAGAAAATAACAACAAGGAAATGTGTCAAGAAAGTAGGTCTGTCGGTAAGTTTCGGTATTTACCCAATAATCCCAAATAGTTTGGAAATAATCAATAAAGTTTTGGAAAAGTAATTTAAGTTTTATAAGAAAACTCAAATGCGTGGTTTTGTAACCTTACAACAGGTTTTACCTCTCGAGGGATCTCAAGAGGCTTACAACCCCACCAGGCAGTGTACCTGACCGATGTAGTATAGTGTAGTGGTAAGTACGGGGATTGATCGTTCTCCACAGGGAATAGTGTTCATTAGGTATGAAAGACTACTCTAATAGGTCTAATGGTTGAGGAAGATTCTTTTTTTATGTTTTTTATATTTTTATGAAAGCAAGTAAAATCTCGGTTTTGAAGGAGTGGGCGGAATTAGTTGCTAGTCAACTAACCCAAATAACTACAAATGCAAATAAAATAAATAACTGAAAATAAAATGTTGGTGAGAAACTTATATGTAGAGAATTGTGTTTACTTAGATTTCCTTACTCCCTAACTATCTTTTACCGGTTAATTAGTGTGTATTAGTCGCGTGGATGACGGGTGTATTCCTTAATACCATTCGTGGGGTGGCGTACTTACTTCCCCAACTCTACAAGCTCCTACTTCACTCCTATGTCGAGCCGGCTAGGAAGCTCCTAACATGGGATCACTAGAATTCGCTTGTGCATTAAATACAACCATAAAAACCTTTAGTACGCATTTGGTTCATGTTTCTTAAGACGTTCAAGCAAGTTACCGAATAGGAAGTTAGCCAGTTTTCTTAAGCCTAACATAGATAAACAATCATCCAATACAACTAATAACACACTAATAACCAATAATCAATAGCTAGGTTTCATTAGATCTAAGCAAACACAAGATAAATTTAGCCTAACATGTTAATCAAAAGACAAGAATAAGATAAAATCAAACAACACATAGGCATATTGAATGATTAATTGATAACTTATCTTCAATGTAACATGGAAGATCTCAAGGCAAAAAGCCTTGAAAAAGAAGCTAAATTCGTCTTAGGGTTTTCTCCCAAAATTCCACACACTAAGCTCTCCACTAATGACAAAAAAATTAGAAAACTATATATAGATTTTTGGATCTGACGGCGTCACGTTATGGAGTGTGACGCCATCACCTCGCCGCTTCTAGGGTTCCCGGATGACCTTCTTGACGCCGTCCCTCTTTAGCTCTCCAAAATCCATTATGGCTTATCAAGGCTTGACGCCGTCGAACCTTGAACGTGACGCCGTCCCCTTTTGATTTAAGCCGTGACGCCCTTGATCAAGTTAAAGCGTGACGCCGTCAGAATTCACATGCTATTTTCACTGGCTTATCATGAGTAAATTTCACGTCCACTTTTTCTTGCCAAGGCATGACGCCGTCCAGGGTAAATTGTGACGCCGTCAAAGGTAACTTTTAGCCGATTTTTGAGACTTTGCCGTTTTCTTCACTTTATGCTCCAAAAACGTCCAAAATGCCTCCTTTTCCAGATTTCTCCTCAAAAGTACCTAAAATGACAAAAGGAACGATTTAGGGCGATATTTGATCAAATAAATACGATTTAGGGCTTAAATGACCCCTTAAAAGCGGTACACTTTTCGCTTCATCAAATACCCTTACACTTGAGATTTGCTTGTCCTCAAGCAAATGCGCTTTTACTCTAATCAAAATACAAGTTAGGGGTCATTTAATGCAAACATAAAAGTAATTACAACAAATAATCGTTCCACTTCAATCATAATAAGCACGGAGATTACATACTAGCACCTCACAAGTAGTGTTTAGATACTCACATCTCTCAAGTGTCATCAAAATAAATCTCATAAATGAAAACGGATAATATCTCTCACTACCTGTCATAGCAAATAGATTACCATAGGCTTGGGAAAGGATCGAAAACCTCCTCCACTAGGCGTAAGAACCAAAGATAAACTATCAAAGAGGGCTTTTAAATGGGTTATAACGTTAGGTGTAGGGAAAAGGAAAACACGGTTTGGTTGGATAAAGGATATTTTACTGGTGGCGAGTTAATGATCTTGATCAATTACATGTACTATACAATGTTGCTAAGCCAAGACTAGACTCGATCTTAAGCTAGAAACGAAATAACAAAATAAAAACATAAAACAAACATAAAATGAAACGGGATGGTAGTCCGTATGTTTTTTTTTTCTATTTTTCTTTTTCTCATTTTTTTTTGTATTTTTCTTGATTTTTCGATTTTTTTTTTTTTTTTTTTTTTTTTTGCATACACTTTTGCCCTACCATCCAAAATAATACATCATAGGGGCATTGCATCCCCCTTACACTTGAACTTTTACATAACTTTACAAATACTAATCTAATGACTCGAATTAAGATAATTGAAAAACTTAGAGTACTTTTAAAATATTTAGCATATATGGGGGTAATAAATGATGTTCTTCCCCATTACTCCATTATACTAGTACTTTACCCATGAGTCCCAATCGTCCCAAAACAATATGTACAGTGATATGACTCGACTTAGCAACCATGTAATCAACTAGATAATTAACTTGGGTTTAAACAAATGTTGTAACAATAATGCACTAAAAATGAGTGCATACAAGGTAGGCTAAGGCGATTTGGGTGTACATTTAAGTGGGGTGTAAACAAATTCTTCCTTCAAGTAAAATGCTTAAAGGTCGAAACGAAAAGATAGGCTCTGAGGGGTGTACTAGGGGTATCGTGTACTAAAAATGAGTACAACGCAAAGGGTGTGGGAGAATTACTTGACCAATGTAGCCAATGTAATTATAACAAAAACACAGGTGTAAAACAACGGGTTAATCCTAATGCCTCTTATCATGTAGTAAATCTAACTACACGAATGTAGTCTCACTTGTGGCCTTGGAATGGTCCTAACGCAAGTTCTAGAATCTAAGTGCTACCGGTACACACATCATAGCATAAATGCTTTTCCTACCAATTCTAGGGGCGAACCTCACATATTCGGGGGTGGAAAATTTTTTAGTGGTACGGTTTTTGTGCTAGTCATATAACTCCTATCCGTGAGACGCTCATTAAGATCAAAGTTTCACTCCTATATGTTGTAAAAAATTTTAAATTTGGCACTAAAATTGCCCTAACAGGTATTTATCTCAGTTTTATTACACATCTACTATCAAACAAACAAAAATCAAGCGCGATGGCATTCTCTAAAATCGTACTTTTACCCCCCCTTACACTTAAGATGAACATTGTCCCCAATGATCAAATAACAAGATGTAAAAGCAAAAAGTAAAAGAATGAAATCAAATACTCCCCTGATTCGCTCGGTGGATAATGAAATTACACGGTTAAATCTTCCTCCAAAGAGAATGTTGAAGCTCCATGACTAATGCATCGCCATAAGCTTGATTCCATAAACATCTCCTTGTCCAAAATAACCTGTTAAACCTGAGAAAACAAACACGAAAACCTGCATAACATCGGCGGGATAAAATCTATATATAAGGATATAATGCTTGTGGAATGATAATTTTGAAGATTCCTGGAGATTATAAGTTGGAGATTTTAATAAAAACTTTTTAAAAACAAAACTTTCAAAAATTTCTGAAAATTAAATCTGACGCCGTCAGGTTATAAACCCTGACGCCGTCAGAAATGACCTGACAAAAATTTTCATTTTAAGTTTCCGGAAAATTTCTGGAAAAACCTTTACCTTACTTCCAGGAAATCCTGCAAAACATCATTATGACTCGATACAAGCATTTGACTCAAACAAATACGAATATGTATGCTAATTTATTATTATTACGATTCATGTTCATTTGTGTTCTAATAAACCGATTTAAATTTCCCTTACACTTATCTTTTGCAAAATACCTTTATATGTAGTTAAGACGAAGTTAAAAACAAAATAAAGCATTTTCACAAATTACTTTTGAACATGAATCAATACTAATAAAAATTAAACACACATACGGAAACAAATAAAAACAAACAAACAAATAAATAAACACACAAAGCAAATAAAATAACAATCAAATGAGGCTAGCATGCGATAAATAAAGTCAATGTAACAAATGTTTTAAGGCAAACAGATGCCTTCCCTAAATTATTACAGACCATATTGTTTCAACACATACAACCAAATATCAAATTGTTCAAACATCAAAACATCAAATCACATCATCACTGGTGTGGGGGACCCTGGCGATAGTCGTAGCCTGGAGGGAGGTGCCCGTAGTACCCATAAGGTGGGTAATCCTGCTCACGACCCGGGAAAGGGTCAATCTGCAGATGCGGGTCCAACTGATCACGTGTAGAAAGATGCTGCATCTGACGAACCGTGTGATCATACATCCAGTCGAACCTCTCGTCCACCCTGGTCCTCCAAGTATCAACCTGGCCCATCCAGGTCCCCTGGTGAGCCTGCCAGTCCCCCCTGCTCATGTGCCGGTAGTAATCAGCTGTACCGGCCTCATAACCCTCATGCTGCTGCTGCTGGGGCTCCTCCTCCTCCTCATCATCCTCATCATCATCATCCTCAGCTCTGGCTGGATGGTACCACATAAAGGACCCATCATGCATCTCCATAATCACCTCCATCTGCTTCAGGGACCTCTCCTTCACCGTCCTGCATGCATCACCACTCAAATACCTCATAACCTCGGGCCTGAGGACTCCATAAGACTGGGCCAGCCGGGTGATAAACATCCCACCATAAATTCTGTCTCCTTCCCTCTCCCCAACTCCACCATGCATAAAGCTAGCAACCCAAAACGGGATGTTGCAGTAAACATCATTAGAGTAGATGGTGTACAGGTAGAAGAGATCAGAAGCAGTGACACGGTGGTGAGAGCTGTGACGCCCCGTCAAGCTGTAGGTGAGGCATCGATGAGTCAACCGAACCCTATGATCCCTGATTTGGGATGCTACAGTGGTCGATGTGTACACCCCATCCCCAATAGTCTGCCAGAACATGGAACACCTAAAATCATTCTTCATCGACTCCCCATGCAACAACCTCTGCATGAACCCTGCCTGAATGGTATCATGCTGATCGTACAACCCAAGTCTCCACCCAAACTCAGTAACAGAACACGTCCTTAGCTCACCCCCCAGCCTGAAATAGATCGTGGTACCGCCCACATCGGTCCTTGCCTCAGCCATGTCAAAATGAAAGGTGGCAAAGAACTCCCGTACCAATTCCTCATATACCGGCTCCTGAATTTTAAACAGTCTTTCCCACTGGGGGCCGGTAAACCCATCCGTCTGAAAACTTTGGAGAAAGGTCTGCTCAAGACCTTCTCTCCTCAGAAAGTTCCAATCAACTACGGCCCCATTTTCGACCTTGTGTAGTAGCAGTTGTGCGTATTTGCTTGTAGCAGCATCGTTGTCAAAGACACCCCAACTGAGGACCGTATCCCCAAAGCTCTCTTGTTGAGATCGGGAAGAACTTCCTCGGCTGGGTCTTTGACGCTTACTCATTATCTGGAACAAAGCAGGAGGAACAAAAGTGTTAATATGTGAATTAAAGACTTGGTGGCGCATCAGACAGGTCTGACGCCGTCACCCTTTGATAGGTGACGCCGTCAGGTTCGACCAAATTTAAATCCGAAATTACGAGGGAAAAATCAATATTCAAACTTTAAGCTTATAAACCAAACGCCCTTTTTACAGCAAAATGGGTGATTGGATCATAGGTTATGGTTCAAATTCGTGGCCTCCCCATTAGTGAATAGACCCAATTGATTGTCAATCATCAAATGCTTTAATTATTGTTAAATAACACTAATTAAAACACATTATGAGTTCTAAGCATGAATCAATCCTAGGGTTTCACGAGTTGGGGATTTTTGAAATTTACAAATCCTATGAGTAATTGAAGCGAAAAGAATGAGTAAAAATTACTTACCACGTGAAGATTGGAAGCGGGAATTGGCGAATTTGTCCTGGGAAAATCGGAGGTGGGGTTGGAGTGGATATGGTTTGTGGGGTTTGTGGTGAAAGTGATGGAAATTAAGTTATTATTGCTGTGCAGACGGGGTGACGGCGTCACGTTCAAATTCTGACGCCGTCAGATTAGCGTATTTTGCTACTTTGTGCCAGTTTACAAATGAGCCCCTCGTACTTTAAGAGAGCAGCTAGTCAGGGTCAATGATCCTGATAGCTAGTCTCGTTAACAAGTTCCTCCTGGGTCAAATGTTTTGTTACTGTCACGGGATGTGGTAAAATGTTGAAAAGGGCCGGTTGACGTCACATTCAGGTTCCAATCTCCGTCACGGCAGGTATTCAGGGAGTGTGAAGAGCTTTTACAGGGGGTTTTCGATATGAGGATGTGCTTTAAATGAGTTCTTCTCACACCTGGCTTAAAGCCAAAAGATCGTTTCCTAGCCTCATGAAAGTTAGGGAGCGTGAAAACCATGCTTCCCACGAAAATGCTACGATCTTGAGAATTCTTTTTCTCTCGAGAGGATCCAAATAGATAAGAGGGTTTTAAAAGTGAAGGTTCGAGGAGAGGGATTTCATCATCCCATTCGTTGTATGGCACATTAGGGACCGGGGGTTCAAAGATCTTCTCGATCTTTTTGTGTGAGGCTGCTTCCCTAATTTTCTCTTTTATTCTCGAGATGAATTTTTCTGCTAGTTCCATGAACATATCTTGGGTATTTTTCAAGTGAGTCTCTAATTCCTGGATCCGCCTTTCTTGGTTGTTCACGAAAGTTAGCATTATCCCTTCAAACTCATCTTGTCGTGAGAATTGATGAAACGTATGTTTACCAACTGTGTTCACGCACTCATTGGGATTTTCATCAGCCGTAGGTGTCTCAGCTTTCATTAAGCTCTCAACCTCCCTTTTTATGTTTTCGAACAGCTGTTCTTGGGTTGCACTCATGCAATTTAAAATCCCTTCTTCCGAGAATGTTGAGTCATTCCATTCTTCTTCTTCGTACTGTGCTAAGTCCTCAATGACTTCCCAGCACTTATCGACACTGAGCCTGCTCAATCTCCCATTGGCGGCGTAATCTATGGCTCTTCTAGTTTGATGATTGACACCATCATAGAAGATTTGGATTTGTAGCCAAGGATCCATGCCATGGTGAGGGACTTTTCGGAGTAAGTCCTTGAATCGAGTCCATGCCTCGTAGAGGGTTTCGCCTTGACGTTGTTGGAACATCAAGATATCATTCCTTAGCTTGGTAGTTCTCCCCGGTGGGAAAAACTGAGCAAGGAAACGAGTAGTGAGATCATCCCAAGAGCTGATGGATCCTGCGGGTTGACGTTCTAGCCACTGACTAGCTTGGTCCCGCAGAGAGAATTGGAAGAGACGCAATCGGGTCGTCTCTCGAGTGGCAACATCAAGGTCTATAGAATCAACGATTTTAAGAAAGTCCTTGAGGTGTTGATTAGGATCTTCAGAACGAAGTCCATGGAATGCGCATCCGCTTTGCACCAACCGGATGGTGTCGGATCGCAAGGGTGTGACATTGGCTCCTTGAGTGAGCTCAATGGTGTTTCGATAGCCGTGGTGGCTAGGACGGGAATACTCTCCTAAAGTACGGGCTCTAGGAGGTGGTGGTTGTTGTGGTGGTGGGTTGTGGGGGTTAAGGATATTACCATCTTCCATGATGTCGAATGGTAATGGTTACGAACAAAGACACGAAGAAAATAGATAGACTAAAGAAAACCTAGAAAAATAAAATAAAAATCTCACTAGAAAGGAATTTAGTGAGTAGACCTAATAGAAATAAAAATTCAACCTAAACAATAACTATTCCCCGGCAGCGGCGCCAAAAACTTGATGCGTGGTTTTGTAACCTTACAACAGGTTTTACCTCTTGAGGGATCTCAAGAGGCTTACAACCCCACCAGGCAGTGTACCTGACCGATGTAGTATAGTGTAGTGGTAAGTACGGGGGATTGATCGTTCTCCACAGGGAATAGTGTTCGTTAGGTATGAAAGACTACTCTAATAGGTCTAAGGGTTGAGGAAGATTCTTTTTTTATGTTTTTATATTTTTATGAAAGCAAGTAAAATCTCGGTTTTGAAGGAGTGGGCGGAATTAGTTGCTAGTCAACTAACCCAAATAACTACAAATGCAAATAAAATAAATAACTGAAAATAAAATGTTGGTGAGAAACTTATATGTAGAGAATTGTGTTTACTTAGATTTCCTTACTCCCTAACTATCTTTTACCGGTTAATTAGTGTGTATTAGTCGCGTGGATGACGGGTGTATTCCTTAATACCATTCGTGGGGTGGCGTACTTACTTCCCCAACTCTACAAGCTCCTACTTCACTCCTATGTCGAGCCGGCTAGGAAGCTCCTAACATGGGATCACTAGAATTCGCTTGTGCATTAAATACAACCATAAAAACCTTTAGTACGCATTTGGTTCATGTTTCTTAAGACGTTCAAGCAAGTTACCGAATAGGAAGTTAGCCAGTTTTCTTAAGCCTAACATAGATAAACAATCATCCAATACAACTAATAACACACTAATAACCAATAATCAATAGCTAGGTTTCATTAGATCTAAGCAAACACAAGATAAATTTAGCCTAACATGTTAATCAAAAGACAAGAATAAGATAAAATCAAACAACACATAGACATATTGAATGATTAATTGATAACTTATCTTCAATGTAACATGGAAGATCTCAAGGCAAAAAGACTTGAAAAAGAAGCTAAATTCGTCTTAGGGTTTTCTCCCAAAATTCCACACACTAAGTTCTCCACTAATGACAAAAAAATTAGAAAACTATATATAGATTTTTGGATCTGACGGCGTCACGTTATGGAGTGTGACGCCGTCACCTCGCCGCTTCTAGGGTTCCCGGATGACCTTCTTGACGCCGTCCCTCTTTAGCTCTCCAAAATCCATTCTGGCTTATCAAGGCTTGACGCCGTCGAACCTTGAACGTGACGCCGTCCCCTTTTGATTTAAGCCGTGACGCCCTTGATCAAGTTAAAGCGTGACGCCGTCAGAATTCACATGCTATTTTCACTGGCTTATATGAGTAAATTTCACGTCCACTTTTTCTTGCCAAGGCATGACGCCGTCCAGGGTAAATTGTGACGCCGTCAAAGGTAACTTTTAGCCGATTTTTGAGACTTTGCCGTTTTCTTCACTTTATGCTCCAAAAACGTCCAAAATTTCTCCTTTTCCAAATTTCTCCTCAAAAGTACCTAAAATGACAAAAGGAACGATTTAGGGCGATATTTGATCAAATAAATACGATTTAGGGCTTAAATGACCCCTTAAAAGCGGTACACTTTTCGCTTCATAAGAACACTCAAATTAGTATATCTCATAGTAAAAGTTTACAAGTTAATAGAACTAAAAGTTTCGATTGTTGTCGGGTTTTATAAAATAAAAGGTTTTCGAAACCAAAGTATAAGTCTAGAAAGTTTTATAAATTTCGGCATGATGCGTCCATTTATACAACGTTTCCAAGTCATCGTGACTTTAATAAAACTCAATTTCTCAACAATATTTCCTGACAAGTCTATAATGAGAACAATTGATAATAATAATTAATCCCACTTTTTAGAATATCTATTAGTCATCGAGTTTTACCA
The DNA here is from genome assembly GCA_021014915.2 of Artemisia tridentata subsp. tridentata. Taxonomy (NCBI): domain Eukaryota; kingdom Viridiplantae; phylum Streptophyta; class Magnoliopsida; order Asterales; family Asteraceae; genus Artemisia; species Artemisia tridentata. The sequence goes on from CP139509.1 coordinate 408,594,852, forward strand.
TTTGTTATTCGTTTAATAAGTGTTAATTGAATACTTAGGTCCGTTACGAGTCTAATATATTAAATTTGTCTCAAGTCTAATATATTACATTCGTCCCTTGTCCAAAATGTCCAATTAAGTCCAATGATATCAATCCAGTAAATCCAATATGTATATATGTAGTCCGTTTTGTAATTTGTATAGTCGATTTTCCAAAGTATCAATCCCAAAGTATCCGAAACTTTCCAATGAGCTCATGTATCACATAAACATGTTAGTCCGAGAGATGCGATATTCGTAAAATATTAAACATGAGAATATAACCAAAATAATTTAAGCAAATCTAAACTCAAAACCCGAATTGAATCTCATTGGGCTTCGGCCCGTTTTGTAAACCCAACGCACCCTTCATTGGGCTTAAGGCCCAATGCCTATTTACACACAAACACACAATACTTTCACATTTCTGATAACAATCAAACATGCCTTTTGTGATCCAAGTTAAGCCGCGACAACCAAGCTTTCGACACTTTGTGATGTCTTGAGTCGAGGCGCACAAACAAACACATACACACTAACACTTACAATATAACTCAAACACACCCATGTGTGATATGGCCATGTAGCCGAGACAACCAAACGACCACCCCTGGTGGTCTTGCGTAAACCAAAAAAATAAAATAAGATACACCACCATTCTAACACGAAAATACAACACACAAACACCACTTTCTGGTTTCTCATTATACCGAAACACATCAACACAATACTACAACCCTACGTGGGTTCTTTTTGTACCGTGACTCCCAAAGATAGCCAAATAAGCTCTTGTAAGCTTATTATACTCGAACCAAACTCAACACCAATAAGCTTAAACAAATTTCAAGATTAAACCCGAGAACAAAACTATCAAGTCCATAAAACAAGCAAATCAAGTCTCAAAACTGAGACTCAATTAAATAGCAAATCCAGTCTCAGTATGTAACCATCTCGGGTCTCGACCCGACCCGAAACAATTAATAATCTAAACACCATTTTAAATTTGTCTTAACAACACGAAAATGAATTAAAAGGTGTTTTAATCAGTTTATAATCCACGAAAACATTTATAGATCATTTTATAATCGGATTTACACTAAAAGAATTTATAAAGATAGCTGCCCGGTGGCATACCAAAAGAATAAAAGAAAGAGATGTGCTACGGTGGTGGTGACGACGGTTGTGGTAGTGACGGCATGGTGATAGCTCGAACCAAACAACCCTAACGCGAACCGATAACCCACGATCTTGATCTCCTTTCGTTAAAAGAAGCGGCGGCAAGAATGGCGGTGGTTGGCCGGAACAATGGCTGAGATCTGGCTAGGATCAGGCCTAAAAATGGATGACGGCGCCGGATTAATGAGGTGGGAGGTGAGAGTTTTAGAAATGAGTTTTTTTTTTTTTTTTTTTTTTTTTTTTTTTTTTTTTTTTTAGGGTTATGAAGCCTTATATAGTGACAAAGAAAAACCCTAGGGGCCAAATCTGCCAATACTAAAGTCTAGGGGCGGCGGATAAATTTCTGCACAGGGACCTTTTCTGTAATTTATGTAATCTTTTATGATATTGAGGTGTGGGGTCCATTAGAGCTATTAAACGATCGATTCAGGACACGCAAATTATGCTTTTGTGTTTAAAATGATTTTTTCGCGAAAAACGAGTATTTACACGACTATTTTCTCATAAATAGCATAAAAATCACATTAAAATGGTTGTCGAGTTACGGTTGTGCCGGTACGCGTTGTGTGCGGTTTTCGCGTTTCGCGAGATAACTTCTCGTATTCGATTCAAATAAATTCGGAAAAGTCCAAAAGTTAAACTTAAGAAATAATAATTATAATTTATTATTAAAAATCAGTCTTGAAAATTACGGGTGGTTACATTTTTGAACACTTTGAAACATATAAGACTTTGGATAACTAAAGAACATGTTTCTATAGATGTCAAATAATAGTGACTTGATATTATCGAGACACCTTATGAGTTGTTATTAGAAAACGGAAATATTTCAGCAAAGTGGTAAAGGCAATAACTAGCATGATTTACCTAGTTGTTTGGCTTTAACCCAATTAAGGTGCTACCCCCTTGTGGCTAGGTTGTCCAATTGAGGAGGAATTGCATGCCTATTTTCACGTTAAAATAGCATAAATGGCTAGTCCATCATCTATGTAATAGAACTTGACACATTTTTTTTTGATATCTAAGTATATGCTTACTAGTCCATGCGACTCAAATAAGTAATAATTTGTAAGATATTCAAGATAAGGAAAATAATTTGTAAGATATTCAAGATAAGGAAAATCAATAAATTGCTACTTGTTGTACACTAGTAAAGAAACACTTGTAATGTTAGTCTAATCTAGTGGAGCAATGCAATTTATTTCTAAGATGACATACTTGTAATGTTTTCTAATCCAATGGGAGCTATGAGCTTTTTACCTTATAGGCGTCCCATATTATTTCAGTTCTACTTTGAAATAATTAATTAATTTATAATATAACTTGTCGCTTCCTGTAATATTGTCTATAAAATCATCATGCACGATTCCTTATTAATTGATAAAGTTCTATACGCACATTTCATGCTGATATGATTTGAGCTTGACTTAATTCATATTATATCTATGACACAATCATATTATCCATACAAACATAAGATCGTCGTGCTATTTTGTATACTTACATAGTGTTGCACCATGCACAAGTGCGAAAAATCTTAATTGTGTGAAAGGTACAACACATAACAATATGCCTAATGGTTTCTCTTGACCGCAAGATAAGAACTAATATTTTACTATGACTTCTACACATAAAATGTATGTTTCCATATTTAGAATAAATGTCAAGATAAAATAAAAAGATACTTCGACATATTCACTAAATCGTTTAGCCAATATAATTATGTTTTCTTGTAAAGTCATAAAACTTGAAGTACAGAATTAACTTGAAATTACTATTAAGGCCAAGAGTCGACACTCATACTTTAGTAAAATATGTTTAGGTCTTTTTGTAAAGACACAAACATAAAGTCCTTTAATTATTGAAAGACTTTTAACGTAAAGTAAGTCGTTATCTTGTTATGTCTTTTTGTTAAGATATGTACATGAAGTTTTTGAGTTGATCAATGACTTATAACGTATAGTAAGATATTAAATGTTTATGTCTTCTTGTAAGGACATAGACATAAAGTAAGGCTGGGCACACCCGTGACCCCCAATATAACAACCGCGAATTTCCAGGTCCTTACTCAACATTTAAAACTCAAAATAATTTATTTTAGAAGTTACATATTTCTCTTGCGTATAACTTGTATCTAAACTGCACGAATTGAGAGAACGATACTACACGCGTACCGACACCACATTAGTAATGGTTCAAATCTTTATTTCATATTCGGAGTCAATAAATTTTACTTGATGTTAGTTTTATAAAAACGACTCCAGATTTATGTTTTTCACATTTATGTGAAACCGGGGTACCACGATTTCACCTCAGCTCAACAGAACACGGGGTACACAAAATACAATTAATATAATAAAAACACGCCCACATGTATCCATTGACTTTCCTGGTTCTCTCCCCAACTCCCCAAAAACTGATCTTCATCTATCACCATCACTGCTTTGGATCGATGTGCTTTCTATACTCCCCATAGTGGTTGTCGTCTATTAAATCTCCTTCCCCTAGAAGTCAAACAGTCAAAGTGACGAGGATTGAGAAGAACTTTTGCTGAAAATGGATGATCCCCATTCCCCTATGTTCTAAAGAATAACCGAGAACTCCTTTAATGATTTATTTTTATGGACTAAACAATTCCAGTGGATCCACACACTCCTCATCTACAACCAATCGGTCGCAAGAGGAAGAGTTCAAGGGTTAATTGAGAACCGGAGTTGTGTGGGTTTGCTTGGAGATCGGGTCCAGTCCGTGTCATAAATCAGTGTCAATCGATTGGGATTCTAAGCTCTTGAACTATTGTCTTTTTTTATTGTATTCGATCTTTGATATGTTTTAATGAAAAATCTGTTATTAAGTTTTGTGGTAAAAGAAAACTTTGGTTTTAGTTTAAGGTCATGGTGGTGATGATGTTTGTGTTGTTAGTGTGGTGTGGTAATGAATAAAACCGAGAATTTAAAACTAAAAATCAAAACTAAGTATTGGCTCAGATTGGAAGTGAATGTTGTAAGAATGTTGTGTTCGAAACCGTGGTTATTTTTTTTAGTCGTATTATAAGCAGCTACGGATTTAGTAGAATTGAGGATAAAAGGAATTTGATGTTTGAATGTTTGTGGTTAGTGTTGTGTCTGAATTGTGTTGTGCTTATGCTCGGTATCTTATTGTGTTGAGATCAGTTCGAGTTCGTGTTAAGGGTCAAATTGGGTTGTGTTTATGATGCAAGTGTGCCTGTGTTCGAATTCTGTTGTGGTTATACCCAATTCATGTTAATTTATCTCGAGTCATAAGTGTATCACTGTAACACCCCAACCCGGCAAGGGTAGAAGTGTCACGAAATGGTGACATATCAAAGGCAAGCATAACATACGACTTACATAATACAAATGGTTTACAATATTACAAAGGAAAATATACCAAATCTACGTAGTCATACATAAATGAATACTAAAACTAAGGTATCGTCTTCAAAAGCTAATCTCTCATCCCAAAGCAAACCCAAGCTCCTGGCTTCCTACTAAAACCTGCCGCAGGAAAAGAAATGCGGCTGAGCTTAAAAAGCCCAGTGAACAGATATATAATAAACGGAAACCAAAATCAAATGGAAATGAACAGACATATCATAATGAATGAGATATAGGAAATAAAGAGTAAGGTTTAGGACAGTCATCCACCACGAGCCCATATCATAACATATCACATATCATATCATATCTTCATAATCATATAGAGGGGAGACCTCTCAGATAATCAGATAATATGAGGGGTGTCCTCATTCTTCAAATGGAGTAGCTAGCTCCCATATTTTGTGAAAGGAGTGGACTGCACCCAGCCCCAGTCACCATATCATATCATATCAAAACATATCATATCAGAACATATCTAGGATGCATCCATTCGCCCCCCAAACAAATCATATTGGCCATATCAAATCATATCATAGTGAGCTCATATCATATCATAATGGGGACGGTGTAACCAAATCACTAGGGCTACACACTAGTCATGCCATTGGTGCATCAATGACACGGCCATGTTACCTTCATGGCTAGGAAACATATTTTGGCTCGTAGTATCAAACTGGGGTCAAGGTCAAAGGTTCATATCAAAGCAAAGGTTCATATGTCATAATCATAGTCCAAATCTCAAGGTCCAAATCACAGGGTTCATATCAAAAGGTTCATATGCCAAAGGTTCAAATGTCAAAGGTTCATAGCAAAGATCAAGGTCACATCAAATCAGAGTTCAAGAGACTGAAGGCACCTTATTAAAAAGGGCAGAATATCTGTACCTTATTCCAAAGCAAAGCACAAACCAAATGAATAAGATGCAAAGGATCATGTCCTCTCCTTCTTCACACCTAGAGGGGTAGAAAAGAATTACAAACCTTTCCATTTTAAGTAACTTTCCATTTTTAGCAGGTTTCCATATTTAGTAAGTTTTCATAATTAGTAAGATTTCCATATTCTCATTTAGGTTAAGTTATTATTGAATCATAATATGGCTTTAGGGTGTATTTAAACAAGTCACAAAAGTTTAGGGTTAAAATGACAAGTTTTCATAGTTCAGGGTTATAAACATAACTTTACCAAAGTTCAAGGTTTAAATTAGGAACCTCATAATTTACCATTTGAATACTTTCATTTCCAGAATTACACATTTAGTCTTCACGTTTCCAATATTTACGGATTACACCCCTTTACTTTATTAATTTACAAATTAATCTTATACTTACAAAATTTACAAATTTAACCTTTACAATATTCATATTACACACCAAGTCCTTTTTTATTCTTCAAATTACAGAGATTAACCTTCAATTTAATTATGTTACAAACAGCCCTCAATGTTTCGGTAATTTACACATTTGGTCCTTATACTTTTTAAATTACAAATTTGAATTATATAATTTACTATAATTACATATTAAACCCTTAATTTACCAATTTTACATCATGATTACTTATTTTAGCATGTTATACGAATGCTCCTTCAAATTTCCATAATTTACACAATAGGTCCCTCTAGTTATCAAAGTTACATATTTAGTCCTTTAAATTACAATTTCAACCTTTAATTATTAACAATTACATATTAAGCCATTAAATCACCAAAATTACACATAACCCCCTGAATATAATTTATTACTCAAAACAGCACCAAGTTTCCAGAAATTACATATTTAGTCCCTCATTTTTATTTATTTTTAATTCGACATTAATATTACAATTTAAATCCTTTTCTTGCCTAATTTACATATAAGACCCTCATGTTATAATTTTTACACATTCTCCCAGGTCCATAAAATATTACCAAAAATATCCCACAAGTTTTAATAATTACAAAACAGCCCCTTAACATTTAATTATTCAATCGGCACACAAACTATTTATCAAAAATCAAACCCTAGTAATCCCAATCATTATCCAATAATTTTACCATCATTGAAACACTATTATTTCCAGATTTCATCCCTTGAAAACCCTAGATCGATCAGACTTATGATTTTCCACGATTTTCCCTTTTTCTTTCTTAAATCCGGTTTTAATTAAAATCCATAAATCATGAATTCGACTCAAACAAATCAAGGCACCATTTTTATCATGTTATATGAGGCATATAGAACCCAGGAAAAATAAGTAAACATCTCATAAAAATCGCATGGATTTATTAGGATCGATTATTCAAAATTAGGGTTTTAAGCTATTCATTTTTCATTCGATCAATACATGAAGCATGGTTCGATTTCAATATTTTTCCCATGTTATATGTGATTGAGAGAGAGCTAGAAAAATACCAGAAATAATTTAGATCAAAGGATTCACACGCTTCGAATTATTGTTGCTCGGCTAGGGTTTTTCGAACCAATTAATTCACCATGAACACACGATCAACTCCAGGACTTTGTGGCTATTTTTCTCACCTTCCTTGCATCATGAAGAACTCTAGAAAAATAGGTTTTTGATTTCTAAAAATCGGAGGTAGTGTGTGGGAATTTTAAGAGTGGCGGCTCATTGTATTTTTAGGGTTTAGAGGTGAAATAAAATTTATGGAGTGATAAATTAGTGATAGGCCGAAGCTTGGAGAGGGCATGGGGCCAAATGACCGGCCTTAATTATGGCCCAATCAATTTTTACCATTTTTACTTTATTTTCCTTAATTTAAATTGTATTTAAAAGGTATTTAATTAATAATAATTATGCATTTAAATTTTTGGTACACACAAGGGTATTTTGGTCATTTCAAAACTTGTATAAATATTAATCGAAGTCTTTAAAATTATTTTGTACCATATCTTGCTCGTTTCCAGAAGTTTGGGATCGATTCGGAACTTTAATTAAGCTTTAATTAAATTTTAAAGTTTCAGGGGCATTTTGGTAATTTTTGCATGTTTTAGATTTTCGGGTTTTACAACTCTTCCCCTCTAACAGAAAAATTTCGTCCTCGAAATTTGCAAAGAATCAGAAGTGAAAGGATCGAAAACAAAATAAGAACGTACTAGATCAGAATGCGGATAACTAGCTCGTATTAATTCCTCGGTTTCCCAGGTAGCTTCCCGCTCTGGGTGGTTCTTCCAAAGAATCTTTGCGAACGGAGATGAAACGAAACAGAAGACACAACGGACAGCGAACGGAAATGTAAAAAGACTTGTTTCTCATGACTCTTCATTGCCGATCCAAAAGTAACTTCAGTTCCCAGAAATGACATATCATACGGAATTCAGATTGCAAGGATCATATTCAAACATGGCGAATGGTTATCATATTCTCTCAAAAGAAATACAAGGATACGCAAGATTGTGACGGATATGCCGTCCATAGCATTCGATTAGACAAATCAGATGAGATCGTATAGAACATAAATCATAGGTGATATCAAATGGAAGAAACTTATAGCAGAACTTAAGATTCTTATTGGAATTTCAAAGGTCAACAACCGCGTACCGAGAATCCAAACGTATCAAATCGTATAAAGGCGAAACAGATTAAGCGTATAGGTGGAATGAACCTAAATCTTACAAATGCGAAATTTCTCACATATCAAATCAAAATTCTAAGGTTTCTAAAGTACTCCTCGAAATATCCTATGAACACAATGAGGGTACGTCATATGACGTAAGTATTATCACGTTCGCGAACCGTCATAATACCAGCATCATATGAGTATACCATCATGATGGTCATACTTTATCTCAAGTCGCGAACAGAACTACTTATCTTAACCACCTATCAGTCTTTCTACCTCCTAAGGTTGGTCCAAAACAAACATCATTACGGATTCTAAATCGGAGGAATTTGAACGTACAAATAGCATAACGAAATGTGTACATCTCAAAATGAAACTCGTCGTCGAGACGTTAGGTCTTCCACAATTCATCATCCTTCTCATAACGAACCAACGTCCAACACATGCATAATGAACATCGAACGGAATTCTAATAGGGAAAAGGCTCATTCAAGATCTTATCGAAAGGTAACGGAAACTTGAGTGGTCTAAGAGGAAATGAATTACGTCTTCAATATCTTCATCCTTTACAAAAATCAAATCTTCCGAATCCAAACGTTTACTACAAAATTTCATCCATTCAATTTCATGATCTCGAATCTTTTCAAATTCCAAGTAGTCGCTCTCTTGTCTAATCATACGATCATAGGGTGAAAAGGAAATCATAAACTTGAGTCTGGTTCCTCAAGTCTTCGACACTTCTTCTGGACACTTCGGTGGTAGCGTGAATCTCTGACGTGATCACCGTGCATTCCTCCATTGGCGAGTCTGCTTCAGCTCTCAATTCATCTTAGTACAACTAAAATGACTAGAGAAACAAGGTTGCGTGCCTCCTACAGGTCTTCTAACATGATTCAGAATTCACCAACTCAAACTGCTGTGGACTTCCTGGCTTATGTGCTGAAAGCTCATCTCCTACAGTCTGGTCGTCTTGATGCCCAACTGAAGTCTCCACGTGCTGCTTGGGGTATAATCGAGTCTCATCTCAGTCTGGCTTCTCCTCACATGCTTCTCTCTTGGTAACGTCTGTCACGAACCACTTCTGCACATCTTCTACAAGGTTTGTAACTCTGACAATGGTCTTCAGTCTTGGTCCTTTCTGTGGAAACTCTGTCGTCATCGGATACCTGGTGGTGTTGTTTGCTACAATCTCTGATCATCAAGTGAATCTATTCTTCTAGAACAAAGGGTCGGTTCACTTCATACTAAAAACGGTCAACGTGTTCCTCGTTCGTCTCTGAGCACAAACATACTGTCATACTATGACAATTGTCCGAATACTTGCGAAAACATGAATCTTCTAGTCAATACAATTGACATCATTCAAACTCATATTGGTCACCACGGGTACTAACGCAACTTCAGGAAATCTTCTTAGGGAGAAACTTCATATCACAAATTTTTCTCTTCACAAATCAAATTGTAATGCTTCGCGGAATTTAATCTCAACTAGTCAACTTCCTTCTCAGATGTTCTTGTGGTTGCTTCTCCCGTCTTTCAAACTCAAATGAAGTCATCTGCTACGGAGTTTCAAAAATAGAACAAATCAAATATTGATACGCGGAAATGGATAATGATTACGGTTAAATTCACAATAGCCGGTGCACCGCCGCATACTTCTCTCTTCCTTCTTCATACACAAACAGGAGCATTCAAAGAGATTACTGAAGGGAACAAACTCATATCCCATCAGTTCCTACAATCTCTTAACTTCTTCAGTATCGTGATTTCGCCAATTCAGATTAGTTCAATGCAAACTTTACTTCCCAAACGGATCTCAAAAGGTTCATCAGAAGCACCAGAAATTCGTACAACAAACTTTCAAATGCCGGAACTTTCCAAGAGTGGATATTCAGACGTTAGGAGAAAATTGGAAATCAAAGAGATCGGAGTATGTGCTTCATAGCAATAATAATTTTAACAGATTCAAATGATTGAGAATATCATATCAAATATGGTGAAGCAGATTGTTAAAGGTCGTATTTCAAATATCGTAGTCCATGATAGCTTTACAAAAACCACCAATCCATAATCAAAAGACCTCAAGGTCAAATACATCCAAAGGGAAACGGATTCTCAGAGCGAATGTGGTTGTCAAATCATACGGATAGTTTACATATCAAATTTAGGTACATGGTCCATCAAAGTGTGGGATGGAAGAGTATTAGAATATATCAAGGTCAAATATATCAAATTGAAGATTAGAATTGTGAACAGTTCAATGGATTGAAATCTTGTTTGGCTTATAACATAGGAATGGTAGGGTGTGCACCGATAGTAATACGAACAGCGTTTAACTGTCAGAGTTGAGATGTATGGAATATCAGTTATTAGCATCAGCATGCTTAGATAACAATGCCGTACTGGACAAATATCAACATCAAATCCTTCTAAAGGAAATTGGTTAACATACAACGTTCATCATTCAACTGACGGAAGGTAAGACTTCCTCGTCTTCTGCGACAACGTTCTTATGAGGCATGACTAAAGGCAAAGGCAAGATTCAGAGTGATGCGGAAGCAATTACTACTCACATGGATGTCCTAGACTACCCATTACTCACCGGTTATGACTTATATTCCTATGGGAAAATTCTACGCAACTTCGCAAAGGTTATCCTACGAGCGCCTACAGTGGAAACTTAGGGGTCCTAACTTACACAGGCCAAGGGTAGATGTACTACAAGTCGTAAACCTGGCTCTGATACCATAATTGTAACACCCCAACCCGGCAAGGGTAGAAGTGTCACAAAATGGTGACATATCAAAGGCAAGCATAACATACGACTTACATAATACAAATGGTTTACAATATTACAAAGGAAAATATACCAAATCTACGTAGTCATACATAAATGAATACTAAAACTAAGGTATCGTCTTCAAAAGCTAATCTCTCATCCCAAAGCAAACCCAAGCTCCTGGCTTCCTACTAAAACCTGCCGCAGGAAAAGAAATGCGGCTGAGCTTAAAAAGCCCAGTGAACAGATATATAATAAACGGAAACCAAAATCAAATGGAAATGAACAGACATATCATAATGAATGAGATATAGGAAATAAAGAGTAAGGTTTAGGACAGTCATCCACCACGAGCCCATATCATAACATATCACATATCATATCATATCTTCATAATCATATAGAGGGGAGACCTCTCAGATAATCAGATAATATGAGGGGTGTCCTCATTCTTCAAATGGAGTAGCTAGCTCCCATATTTTGTGAAAGGAGTGGATTGCACCCAGCCCCAGTCACCATATCATATCATATCAAAACATATCATATCAGAACATATCTAGGATGCATCCATTCGCCCCCCAAACAAATCATATTGGCCATATCAAATCATATCATAGTGAGCTCATATCATATCATAATGGGGACGGTGTAACCAAATCACTAGGGCTACACACTAGTCATGCCATTGGTGCATCAATGACACGGCCATGTTACCTTCATGGCTAGGAAACATATTTTGGCTCGTAGTATCAAACTGGGGTCAAGGTCAAAGGTTCATATCAAAGCAAAGGTTCATATGTCATAATCATAGTCCAAATCTCAAGGTCCAAATCACAGGGTTCATATCAAAAGGTTCATATGCCAAAGGTTCAAATGTCAAAGGTTCATAGCAAAGATCAGGGTCACATCAAATCAGAGTTCAAGAGACTGAAGGCACCTTATTAAAAAGGGCAGAATATCTGTACCTTATTCCAAAGCAAAGCACAAACCAAATGAATAAGATGCAAAGGATCATGTCCTCTCCTTCTTCACACCTAGAGGGGTAGAAAAGAATTACAAACCTTTCCATTTTAAGTAACTTTCCATTTTTAGCAGGTTTCCATATTTAGTAAGTTTCCATAATTAGTAAGATTTCCATATTCTCATTTAGGTTAAGTTATTATTGAATCATAATATGGCTTTAGGGTGTATTTAAACAAGTCACAAAAGTTTAGGGTTAAAATGACAAGTTTTCATAGTTCAGGGTTATAAACATAACTTTACCAAAGTTCAAGGTTTAAATTAGGAACCTCATAATTTACCATTTGAATACTTTCATTTCCAGAATTACACATTTAGTCTTCACGTTTCCAATATTTACGGATTACACCCCTTTACTTTATTAATTTACAAATTAATCTTATACTTACAAAATTTACAAATTTAACCTTTACAATATTCATATTACACACCAAGTCCTTTTTTATTCTTCAAATTACAGAGATTAACCTTCAATTTAATTATGTTACAAACAGCCCTCAATGTTTCGGTAATTTACACATTTGGTCCTTATACTTTTTAAATTACAAATTCGAATTATATAATTTACTATAATTACATATTAAACCCTTAATTTACCAATTTTACATCATGATTACTTATTTTAGCATGTTATACGAATGCTCCTTCAAATTTCCATAATTTACACAATAGGTCCCTCTAGTTATCAAAGTTACATATTTAGTCCTTTAAATTACAATTTCAACCTTTAATTATTAACAATTACATATTGAGCCATTAAATCACCAAAATTACACATAACCCCCTGAATATAATTTATTACTCAAAACAGCACCAAGTTTCCAGAAATTACATATTTAGTCCCTCATTTTTATTTATTTTTAATTCGACATTAATATTACAATTTAAATCCTTTTCTTGCCTAATTTACATATAAGACCCTCATGTTATAATTTTTACACATTCTCCCAGGTCCATAAAATATTACCAAAAATATCCCACAAGTTTTAATAATTACAAAACAGCCCCTTAACATTTAATTATTCAATCGGCACACAAACTATTTATCAAAAATCAAACCCTAATAATCCCAATCATTATCCAATAATTTTACCATCATTGAAACACTATTATTTCCAGATTTCATCCCTTGAAAACCCTAGATCGATCGGACTTATGATTTTCCACGATTTTCCCTTTTTCTTTCTTAAATCCGGTTTTAATTAAAATCCATAAATCATGAATTCGACTCAAACAAATCAAGGCACCATTTTTCTCATGTTATATGAGGCATATAGAACCCAGGAAAAATAAGTAAACATCTCATAAAAATCGCATGGATTTATTAGGATCGATTATTCAAAATTAGGGTTATATGCTATTCATTTTTGATTGAGAGAGAGCTAGAAAAATACCAGAAATAATTTAGATCAAAGGATTCACACGCTTCGAATTATTGTTGCTCGGCTAGGGTTTTTCGAACCAATTAATTCACCATGAACACACGATCGACTCCAGGACTTTGTGGCTATTTTTCTCACCTTCCTTGCATCATGAAGAACTCCAGAAAAATAGGTTTTTGATTTCTAAAAATCGGAGGTAGTGTGTGGGAATTTTAAGAGTGGCGGCTCATTGTATTTTTAGGGTTTAGAGGTGAAATAAAATTTATGGAGTGATAAATTAGTGATAGGCCGAACCTTGGAGAGGGCATGGGGCCAAATGACCGGCCTTAATTATGGCCCAATCAATTTTTACCATTTTTACTTTATTTTCCTTAATTTAAATTGTATTTAAAAGGTATTTAATTAATAATAATTATGCATTTAAATTTTTGGTACACACAAGGGTATTTTGGTGATTTCACAACTTGTATAAATATTAATCGAAGTCTTCAAAATTATTTTGTACCATATCTTGCTCGTTTCCAGAAGTTTGGGATCGATTCGGAACTTTAATTAAGCTTTAATTAAATTTTAAAGTTTCAGGGGCATTTTGGTAATTTTTGCATGTTTTAGATTTTCGGGTTTTACAATCACCCCTGGTCTTGTGTTGACACTAGTAACGGCTAGAATAGAACCGACCCTTTTCTAGTGTGTCTCGGCTGTGGTGTGAGCCGAGAAGTCATGAGCTCAAATCACTCGAACTCAACTTGAGTATTTGACGGGTTCCTTTCCTTGTTTTGGTTCAACCACTTGGGCATTAAAAACACCCACGGGGGTGTTAATCTCACTCTCTCAAACAAAGGGTTTCACACCCTATAATAAAGCATTTTTTTATTTATGTCCAGTCGGCACAAGAAAACACTTGAAACTTATATCTTTTGTTCCAGATTGTAGTTACTGGATTTTCTATTGCTTCATAGGATGAGTCAAATTTTTGCTAAAGACTCATAGAAGTTGATTCAATTACTGTGTTAGTGCAAGCAGTCTCGTTTGTTTTGATTGATGACAAACATGTAACTTGATACATAACGTAAAATGTACAAGTTACTTGTAATCTTATTTTGTCTCAACAATACATTCAACACCTCTCGAGTCCTCGTATGGTACAACACAGGTTCGTACATGTTTGTTATGTGGCATTATGATCAAACCCTTAACAAACCATTTAAAATGTTTAAAATACGGCTAGGTCATTAAGTATTTTAAAAAGACTAACCATTCTACTTAGTACCTCATTTCACATTTTGGATATACAAGTACTTTTACTTGTACATCATGTTTCCTAATATTAATAGGATAAGTACACTTTAGGTGTCAAACTAACATGATACATATTGGTAAACATATATTAGTTAAGCTAATATATACATAGGACATACATATATACATTTACATTATTTACATTTTAATTATTAAAATGGAAATATGTTCATGACATCATTGCATACTTTATTGTGATATCTTTATGATATCTTGTAGATTTAGGAAATATTTTGGATAGATCTTCAAGCATAATATTAGATTGTGTAAGATCTTGGCAAGATTTAGAATGATATTTAGAGATTTTTTGTCAGACACCCGCGGAACCAAATGGCATAAAGGGCGAAACCAAATGCCATTAAGGGCGGAACCAAATTCCATAAAGGGCGGACCCCTGGATTTGGATCCGCCAAATCCGTGGCTTGTTTTACTGTTTGCCTATAAATAGTAGCCCATTGTTTACCCATTGTTCAACCCACAAAAACACACATTCTCTCTACCCTTTGCATACATTTAGATCGATAGTAAATCATGTAGAAACACACATTAATCACCCTTTACATAATAATTATAATGTTACTAACTTTCATTATGCTGTAAGCATACTCTCGATATGATCCTGTGAAGCAAGCTCAAGATCATGAGTCATCATCCATCACAAGCATAGCATACTTCCTGATCCACCAAGAAGGTTAGAAGATCTTGAAGTCATCATCCACCAAAGCATTCCAACATATGAAGATTCAAGGGAACTTGACATCCTCAATGATTGAAGACTTCTTATTCAAGAAGTTCATGTAGATTCCACATGCATATATGAAGATCCATCACAACAAGTTTAGGGAGCTTGTGATCTTCATCCATTGAAGGCTTCCTTTCAATGGAAGTTCATTTAGATTAGTCATTCATATCCATGACACACTTATGTCATGGATCATCATTGTAAACCTCATTGCATCACAATCTAAACACAGAACTAGATTAGATGGTTTATGTGTTTGTGCCATAAAACACAAGGTTTATATGTTGGGCCATAAAACATAGCGGGAGTGGTTGTACCCTTGTAAAAGAACTCGACATCTAGCTTAGTTTCGGATAAAGTATAAGCGACGACGGGAGTGGTTGTACCCTTGTAAAAGAACTCGACATCTAGCTTAGTGTCGGAAATTATATAGCCGACGTCAGGTTGGTTCTACCTCGAACTAGAACCCGGTATTTAGCTTTTTACCTAAAAAAGTGTAAGCGACGATTGTAAGGTTTTCTCCGCCGAGAAGGGAGCTTGTTGATCTAGTGAAGTAACTCTCTAGTTGGGTACTCGGGGAGTGGATTAGGGCGGAGAGGAGCTCCGTGACCGAACCACTATAAATCATTATGTTCGATTTGCGCTTTCTTTTACTTATTGCTTTACTTTTTGTTTGCATTATATGTTTGCATGTGTTGTGACTTGTTGATAATACTTGTGTGACAAGATGTTTTAGTTTATGCTAGTCATAAACTACAATTGACATCTTTCATATTAGAACAAGCTAAATTAGAAATTTGATACAAAAAGTTTTAAGTTTTTAAAACGGGAACGTATTCACCCCCCCTCTACGTTTTCACAATTGGTATCAGAGCCTCGTGGCTCTTATTTTCAAAACGAATGGTTTTTAAAATGGAGTATGATCTATGTATCAAATTACCATTGAAGTCAAATATAATATGAAAAATGTTTCGCTAAGTATACTTAGAAATTTTGTTGTTAAATGTTACTTTGTATACAAGCTTGAAGATGTCTTTGGAAAATCAAAAGAAAAGATTTCTGAAAAGAATTAAGTGTCAAATTGTGTGCTTAAAGAAAATTTATAAAAAATACGATTTTGAAAGGAGTATTTGGGGTAACTATTAATTTAGTTGAAAAATCACCTACATAAATGTTTAGATAAGTCACATTAGTAGAAATAAAGTTAAATAAGTATATTGCAAGTTTACTATCTAATCTAGTAAGTCCCACACACTTTCTGTATGTCAAAATACTAGTTTTGTTGAATCTAGTACAGAGACCCGCGGAACCTTTCTCTTCAAAGGACGGAACCCTTAAAATGCTTCATTGAAATCCGTCTGTATAGTATGCAATTTTTGTCCAACTTCAAAAATTCATAACTAATTAACCGTAAGTCCGTAGGAGTCGCACTACCTATCATTTTAAAGGGAATTAAGTCTACTTTCATTTAAAAATAATCTCATGACCTAAATCTAAATTGAAGTAGGTAAAAAAAATCAAATACTACAACCTGTCCAAAATATTAAGTTTCATTTTGACATAGTAACTTAAACTTTTGAGTCGGGCAATGTAAGTTGGTATCCTTTGAACATTGATATGATTTCTTATGAAACTAAAGAATTTGGTGATATTTATATATATAGAGGAAACAAATCATGCTTGGTATACATAGTCATATTTAAACACAAAGTGACGAAAAATATATTTTTTTATGCTATGTGACTACTTGTTCTAGTTGTTTGCATACATGTTATTTGCTTGTTGAATGTTGTGATTACATTTGTTTGTCTGTGATACATAAGTATCTTGCCATGATATTCATTTGCTTGTTTATCAATTTCTTGTTTATGCACAATAGGACATTTGGTAGATCTTGTGCACTAAGTTGGTAAACTGTTTTGTTTTACTTATAGAGTTAGATATTTTTATTTGCATGTGTTATGTGAAAGCCTTGCATAATTTACTTAGGAATAAGAACTAAGTAAAACTAGTTAAGTATCTTGATAAGTACTGTCTTGCACAATCTCTCACTTAATGGTTCAAGTATTAAAATGTGTAAACATGTAGTATCTGTGAAAATGGTGATTGGTACATTTGCTTCTAATTATGATGTTTAATGTATTTGTCTTGCCATAGGATAGAAACTTACCTTTGAATGTCCATGTGAACTAACCATGTCATGCAGGTCGATAACACTTTGATGTTATCAATTTTCCATGGTTAAGCCACCGTTTGGCTAAACATCCATTTTTAGTAAGTTTAAAATCCTCGGTTTGATCTTTATATTACCAAGTGTTAGAATATGTGTTTTTGGTTTTAATCAATCACAACTAAGTAGTTACATATGTTTTAGGACAATTTTCGGGAATTGAACGGGTTTCGGGTCTTTTGAAATACCCTCTGTAAAGAAATTCCAATCGGCGAATATGGCGGAACCATAATTCGGGTTCCGTCTGTTCAAACTTTTGGTGCCGCGAAAATAAGTCCCACGGATTTCGCGGAACCAAAAATTGGGCTCCGCCTTTGTTATAATTTGGTTTCGCCAGAACAAACAGATAGATCTTTAAATTTTTGTTTAAATTGCACTCAAGTTCACTCACTTTCATCACTAGGATTCTTTTCACTAATGTTCACTCATATTAGGATTAGGACATCCCACTTGCACCTATAGGATAATCATATCTAACCATACTTTCAAATGTCACGAAAATGCTCCAAGGTACCTTTCTTCATAAAGGAAGGAACCCTGAAATTGGTTCCTTGTAACCAGTGAATCACTGAGTATTTGTGATCATTACACACACTCACTGCACTCTCTTGTCCTTTACTCATTCATTAGCTTGATTTGTAAATTGACAACTTCCTAACTAATCCAGAATCACCGTGTGCAAAAATATCATTGATCACAAGTCCAACTTATGACTACAGATATTGTTATGTATCCACATAAGTTGCCTTTCTTGGTTAACATGTCATCCTTCAAGACGATTAAGATTTACATCGAGTCATAACTCACACTTAGGTTATAGATGTATTATCAAAGTCTTGCTATCCTTGAATGCTATCCAATCTCATCAAAGTAGGATTGACAACTTAAGTATTTCATCCGATATATTCAAGTATAATTTTACTCATGATTGTAGTCATTAAAAGTCATATCCGAAAGAATCAACACCCAAGTATTTTAACAACTTATGTTAAAACACTCATCCTATCACCTAAGTATACTTGTTCTTTCACCATCATCCTTTCACATTCACCTCTGTGATGTATCTCAGGCCCTAAGCTTCAGATCACCCACTAGTTATACCAACCAATGGATCACAAGAATTAGTTTCCATCCTTGTTGTCTTCAACATCCATAGTACAACAAACCCCTACAACACCATAATCCATACCATTGAGTGCATTGCTAAAAAATCCCTTTGCCCAAACACTCGTACCAAATCAAATGCACATTAAACAAACTCAACCATACTTTACCACCTATAGGATTAGAACCTTCACCATCAAATGAGCATGATACTCACATTCATTGTTTATCAAGTTCCACTAGGTTTAAGTAGTACCACTTTCACAAGTTATCAAAGTATTAGTAATACTTTGTCGTTAAACTTCTACATAAGTTTCATTAAACCTTAAATCAACATTTTAACAACATATGTTAAAATGCAATCTCAAAGACAACCTCATGTATCCCAAGTGACAATGATTCTTGAGAAGTATACGTAAGAAACTCAAGTGAATTTCTCATGTCTTCATCTAGTAAATTTAGGATAAGTCTATCCAACTCAAACACTTTGAGTTCATATCTTTATTTAGGAAAATATGATGTTTCAGAAAACATTATGCTTGAATCATGTGTTTAGTTTTCATCTTGTTAAAAGGATAATGTATATCCTATGCATCATTCTCTTCTTGCAACATAAATGGTTGTGTTACAAGAGATTTCATTACACCTACAAGTTCTATGAACTGTCTCCCTTACCTTGTCATACTTGTTTTCATAAGCATGATAATCTTACTTGTTGAAAGATACTATATGTATCTATTTCCTTTCAAGCATATGTCATAACCAAACCTAGCTCATAATCTAGTTCAAACCTTGTGCACACACAAGATCTATTAAAGTTGGTAATTTTACTTAGATTCTTGTTTCAAAGAACTTTCTTGAGAACGTTCTTAACTTATTTCATTATCACACACAAACACATCTCTTGGTCTTAGATGATCAAATCACTTGCATATCATGACATCTTCATCACCATAGCTTTAATAGATATAGTTGAGTCTCATTAGGTCAAGTATTAGTGAATTATCTTCTTTTATACTTCGATGGACAAAAATAGGAATTCCTATTGATAACGCTCATTTTGTACATGTTTTTATAGCGTTATTTGTGTGTTTTTATCCGAAATATAGTCATGATTATGATGGTTTTATGCTTAAAAGTTGTTGAAGATGTGTTTAAGTCTAGGTACAAGGAAATATCAAGAAAGACGAAGAAAAGCCATGAAATTCAAGAAAATATCGAAGAAAAATACATGGATGCATGATATGATCATTTCCGGTTGTACGTTAGAGGATTAAAGGATTAAGTCATAATTAGGAGCCAAAAAGTATGTTAAAAGTTGGAGCTCTATGCTAGCTTAAAGCCAAGTTATGTGAAGAAAGTTGAGTCTATACCCAAGGTTTAGTTTCAAGACCCAAGGTTTGCATCAGGGGAGCTCATACCGGAGGTATGGAATTCATACCTGAGGTTTAGCTCATACCCAGGGTTTACATTTCCATACCCGAGGTATGCAGAAAAACTGACATGAAGAGTTGCATTAACTCTCCACTTTAAGCACCATTATGTATTGAGTCCAATCATTTGCTTCTTAATTATGATTATTGATGAAGAATATCAGTTTGAGGGGTGTCTTACAAGCTTAAATAAGACCCCTAATCACTTGTTTTAGAGAAAACACTCACAATCAAACCTTACACCATAAGGATTTGATTATACTACTTTCTAACCCAAAAGAGCTTAAAAATCTCTGCCATTCTCAAGGAAGATAACTAGTAGAAGAGGTGGAAGATTCCCTTGTTCGATTGGAGGCCTCAAAGAGTGCTACAACTCTTTCATTACTCATTGTAATTTTACTATTGGGTAATTTCCTTTATTATTAATCATGTTGAATTGGTTTAAGTTGAATGCAATTTTATGTTTTATTATGATACTTGTTATGGAATGATTCGTGATACTTGTTTGGGAATGATGTGACTAATTGTATGAATGTTGGACGTTTAGTAGGTTGTAAAAAGTGGTTAATTCTATGGGTTTGTTTAAATAAATTTGTGTCCTAAAACTTGTTGGTTGAATGTTGTTGGATTTAAAGGATGAAAAGACTTCTAATGATTATTTAATTCCAAGAGTTAGTGACAAACAAATTGGTGTTCGATAAGTGACGAATATCGAATATACAAGTTTTAAACGGATTCGAAAATATTTAATCACGAGAATGGGTTGAAAAGACTCGTATGAACCAATTTAACTAATCAACTTTTTCATACATTTTACTACGAAAGAGCTAGCGTAGTGGGATGAGATTTGGCCGAAAGGACTCACCCGTGAAACTAGTAGAAACATGGATTTCCTTGATATTACCATTTGATTAGAAGTCCTTGTGAATATTGATATGTGCCTTCTAAGTTTCACACAAACATGTTCTACATCATATCACGATTAGTCATGATTCCCAAATAAGTATGTTTTACTTTAATTGTTTGTTTGCTCGCGTTACATTGAAACCATTGTTCATTTAAATCGTATCTAGTACTTTTGATCGTGACAATCTTAAGTGCTATACCATTAATGTTACTAAAATCACAATTAACTAGTTCCTTGGGACGAACCTTATTTACCATCAACAATACTACAATTGAACGAGTATACTTGCTCGTGTGTGTTTCTTTGAAATGATAATGGTAATAAGAATAAAAAATTTTAAAATTTGAAGTGAAATTTGGAGAAAATAAACTAAATAAAATCCTCTATTATGAAACGCATCAAGTTTTTGGCGCCGCTGCCAGGGACTATGATTATTTTTATTTATTTTTAGTATATAATGGTATAAGTTGTTTTAGTATTTGTTTGCATCATTTTAGTTTCAATTTTTTTTTTTTTTTTTTTTTTTTTTTTTTTTTTTTTTGCTTATTTGCATATTTGGTGTGTTTGGTTGATGATTGTTGAGTGTTTGTTTGTTTGTTTTATTTTGAGTTTCCTTGATCTTCTTCTTATTAAGTTTAAAATAATGAGTGCTATGAATAAGGATGTCGAAATCTATAAAGAAAAACAAATTTTAAGATGATTTTAGAAACAAATTCGCTGCAAACCTTGGGCTGGATTTTCCATACCGCCGGTTTGGCAGCAGCAGTCGAAAAAGAAAAAATAATGATTTTCTGAAACCGCCGGTATAATCCTATACCGGGCGGTATAAACTCACTGTTTACGGATACCGCCGGCCAAAATTTCAATACCTCCGGTTTTCTAAAAAAAAATATATATATATTTCTCACTCGTACCTCCGGTATAAGTGCATACTGGGCGGTATAATGCTTCTGTTTGAAAAAACCGCCGGCCGAAAAAATGATACCGCCGGTATGGCTAAAAAAAAAAAATTAAAAAATAATAATATAATTTTTTTTTTTTTTAATTTTCTTTTCTTTTCTTTGGCTGTAATTAGTTGTATTTGTTCTTGTACCTTGGTTGTATTTAGTTGTTCTAATCTTTTTGTATGATTTTCTTTTCCTCGTAGTTAATTATTTTTATTTTTACTAACCCCTAACGTTTGGTTTGATTATGTTGTTATGTATGTTTAGTTTATTCTTTGTTATGGATACGCTTAGCGAAGTTTCGGCTTACTTGGAAAATTTGGAAAAGGAATTGATGGACAAGGGAGATGCTATGTCTAGAATGGGGAAAATGATTGATTTTGAAAAGGTGAAGTTGCAAGAGAAAGGGAAGGAAGTTGAATGTATGGAATTTGAGCATGAAAAACCTCGGGTAGTTACTTTTACTCGTGCTAAGTTGAGAGAATATGACGAGCCATTTATGAGATATTCCACACCGTATGGAGTGGAAAGATTAGGAGCTTGGGATGCGGAATGTAATCTTGGACAAAATGATAGTTATGTGACTATTGCTTTCTATGAAAAATTTGGAAATGGAAAATTTGAAGTTGACAAGTATAATAGGAAAATTGCAAGAGATGTGAAGATTGATATTCATGGTTTTACTTTTGCCATGGATTTCGTTATTGATGAATATGAAGAAACGACGGATCCTTCCGTGGTGTTTGGGCGAAATTTCTTGTTGGCAACTAAATGTGTTATTGATTTTGATTTGGGTGAAATGCAAGTTAGAGTTGGAGAATTGCAAGATGATAAAGATATTAGTTGGTTGATTGAACAAATGGAGGAAGTTTGTGAAAATGAAGATGGTTTCAATGGAAGTATGGAAATGGTTAAAATGGGGAAGGCCACCCGTTTGAAGCAAAAATACCCACCCTTTAAAGGTCTCATACCTTTACCATCATCATTGCCACACCCTACCACTCTCATTAAAGGAGAAGGTTCTTCCAACAAAACATCCTCACTAAATGAAAAACCGACAAAAGAACCCATTGATGAAGCAAAATGTGTTGAAGAGATTACTATGAAGTTCAAAGAATTATTGAATGAAAAGCCGATACTTCATGTGTTGGAACATTATGCTCACTATAGGAAGTTATTGGATGAAATTTCGGTGGAGAAAATGAAGCTTGATACGAAGAAGGAAATTGAGGAAGAAGAAGAGGAGAAAGTGATGGAGAAAGGGTTACCTAAGAAGAAAGAAGATCCGGGTAATTATCTCATTCCACTAAAAGTGAATGGAACTGTTGCAATCAATGCATTGGCAGATACGGAGTTGGGAAGAGCTATTCCTTCCAATGATGTTTTATTGATGGCTGATAATTCAGTGGCAAAAGCTTATGGTAAAGTTAAGAATGTGAGATTACAAATTGGATTTCAAACCTATTTGTGTGACTTTTTGGTTATGCATGTACCTGTTGATAGAGAGACACCTATGTTGGTGGGACGCCCGTTCTTGAGCACAATAGGAGCAATTATTGATAATGGGAAAGGAACTATGGAAATTGATGATGGAGTAGCAAGAAGGATCTACCATGCGAAGAAGAGAGAAAAAGTTTTAGCCGATGGAGAGTCGGATGATGAAGATTGGTTAGATGTATTTGATATAAGCCATGATAATGAAGGCAATCCAAAATATGGGAAAACAGCCCCATCATTTGATCACATTGAAGATAATATGGAAAGAGCATTGGCTATGGAGAATTACTTCAATCCATTCAAGAACATTATAGTTTTCAAGAAAATGGTTGATTTCCTTGGTTCCATGCCAATTAAGCTCAAGAATATTGAATGGACATCGGATGGGTATAGCAAATATCAAAAGATTGAAGGTGATAATGATTGGCACACTAAGATAGAGATCACTAGTCCGGGTGGACGCCGATTTACTCGTGCTTTTAAAACAAAGGAAACCGATAGAGTTCTTTCGGGAAAGTTTCATTCGGAGGATATTCTTAGGTTTGGGAGTCATTTTGATTAAGAGAAGCAAGGATGAGGAAGAATAAAGAAGCTTATGATTAAGCTTGTGCTCATTTTGATCTTATGAGTTTTTAACTTGTTTGCTTAATATTATGATGTTTTGCATTTCTTTGTTAAGTTGAAGTGTGTTTTAGCTCTTGAGTATTTATAAGAATAAGAAATGAAAAGTTTGAGTTGTTAGTTTGTTTGAATTGATCAATCATAAGATTGAATGAAATGATGAAGTGTTTTGAAGTTGTGGAAATGTTTATTCAATGAATGAATGATTTTGAGAAGACAAAAATGAATTTTGTGTCAAGACCCTCGGTTTTTAGAACCATACCTATGGTCAAAGTACTAAACCTTTGGTTTAGTATGAATGTTCAAAAACTTTGAGAAAGAAAAGAAAGAAAAAAAAACCACAAGCTCATCATCATCATCATCATCATTTCAAAAGTTTTGAGATAGAGATCAATTGAGTTGATAGATAACCTATGGCATCAAAAAGAGTAAGTAACATCCATTCCAGCTACTCTTTATTGTTCTAATTGGAATTTGATTTTTAGGGTTCTAAATTGGGCGATTTTGACATAGTTTGAATTCAGTGCTATTAGTTGATGGGTTTACTAGAGATGGGTTATAAGGATTGTTTGGAAGTCGAATTGAATGAAATGATTAAGAATTAAGAGAGAATTTGATGTTATAAGATTTAGGGTTTATATATGTTGAAATTTTGGGATAATTCATCAAGATTAAATGAGTTTAATGTGGTATATGGTTAAGAATAGTGTTTGAATGCTAGATGATTAGTTATATGGACCACTATTTAGTTGTGATTATTCTTGATCTTGAAGATGAATTAGTTGTTGCAAGTGAAGAGAAAATTTTTTTTTTTTTTGAGAAGTGAAGCTGCAGACCGATGGCCAGAAAAATCATGCCGCCGCCCTGGGGGTGATATTCAACCCATACCGCCGGTATAATCGCAAACCGGGCGGCATGGGGCTACTGTGAAAAAAAAAAATTCTTCTCCTTTATTCTTCTTGTTAACCATTTTATGTTCTAACCTTTAATATCAATATTCCTCTTGTGTTTTGATTGGTTGTTTTGTAGAAACGAGCTGGAAGAGACATAAATGTCAACCCACTTATTGCTTTGAATGAGAAATTCGGTGACAACGAAGTTGTTAATCTTATGCCCGTGACAAGTGAACATCTGAGATGGACTAAGTTGAGCAAAGAAGCGAAAGCATGTTACAATAGGAGATTGGCAAAGTTACAAAAGAAAGAAATTGCGGTACCTAGGTTATTGAGTGGAAATTTGTTGCGACAATATAATCTCATTGGCACTCTTAAAGACCTATGGAGGATGAGTACGGAGCATGGAGATCAAGCATATGAAGATCGTAGTTTTGAGTATGCGGTTGTAGGAGCAGAAAAGGTAATCTATAAAGAATGGTGTCTAGAGTTCTTCTCCACCATTTATTTCAACCAAAAGGTGAAAGATATCATGGATGAGAAATGTATTTGGTTTAGGTTATGTGGACATGATCATGTGTATACTTTGCCGGAGTTTGGGCAATTACTTGGGTTATATGACGATGATGACTTTGAGCATGCAGATTTTGAAGAACATTTGACTCAGTTAGAGAGAGAACAAGACAAGTATGTTGGAAGGAAAATATGGAATGAAATAGGAGATCCGAATAGTGTTGCACCTTATAAAGAAAGGGAAATTCAATCACCGCTAGCCCTACTACTACACAAAATCATTGTGAATTCGTTTGAGCATCGGGGGCATAGTAATCATAAAGTTCATACGACAGATTTGTGGATAATAGAAATGCTTATGGATCCAGATAGAAAAATGAATGTTCTATGGACTTTGGCGGTATATTTGTCAAAAAGAGCAACTATCATGTCTGATCGTGGTTATATAAATGGTGGACACTATGTTACTAGGATTGGAAAAACTTTAGGATATGATACGGAGGAAGAGTTGAGTAAGATAACAGTGATTAAAGAATGCGAGAAGCTAGACAAGAAGGTGTTAAAATATTTGCTTGATGATGAATGGATGTGTTTGGTTGATAGACTTAGAAATGAGAATCGAGGACCACCACCACCACAACAAGATCAACAAAATGTTGGAGAGTCTTCGGGATTGAATGCTAGTTGGGGTGATTGGCACACAAATTTACCACAAGTGGAAAGAAGAGAAGTGTGGAGGGACATGAGCTTGATGAGAATTGGACATCAAATGGATTATTGCGCACCAATTCTCACCCACATTGGACAAAATTGTGTACCAACTTATTCTTTTCCTTTGGCATATGAACCGATTGAAGTTCCACCTTACCCTTACCCTTACACGCCTTATCCTTCGGGACATGTACCCTACCCAACATATAGCACGGGTCCAAGTAATGAAGGGTGCAATGTTAGCGAAGAAGCTTTTGCGGGATATTATTCTAATGTTGGGACGGAAAGTCATGAAGCAGGAACGTCATCAGGAGGATTAGGATATGGTTCTTTGGTTACATATGCAGGAGATGAGACAGATGATGAATGAATTACATTCATGGCTATGGCGAGTTTTGAGCAATATTTATGTTTTTATTCGTACTTTATTATGTTTGTTTAGTACTATTATGTCTTAGACTTATTATTATTATTATGTATGGTTAGGATTTTTTTTTCTTTAGTTATTGGTATTATTGCACTTTGTGTTTTGTGTTTTGTTTTGCTTATTTTTCAGGATACCATGAGATCGTTGCTATTCATATGGTTGGTATATTTTGGAGCTTGGAGTTTCCAACTCATGCGTTTTAACACCAAATATGGATCCCGCTTGATTTCTCGGTGATGTCATTTACTATTTTATTTTCCCAATTTCCTTTACTTTGAAGTTAATTTTTCACATTGAGGACAATGCAAAACTTAAGTGTGGGGGAGGGAAGTAAATTGTGGAAATGATTCAATTTTCAATTTTTAGTTATTTTGGAGTTTGTTTTTATTGCCTTTAAGGAAGTAGTTGTTTTTACACATAAAGAATTTATATATTAAAAACAGCTTGAAATTTTCTAATAGCATAAAATGGCAATTTTGAAATTTTTAAACGAATCTCGGTTAAGTGAAAGAATCTGTTCTTAGGATTGATAACATTGCTTGAGCATTTTTAGCCTATTCTACCAAATATGTGAGGATTTGAGCCTATTATTTGAAGCATATATTTTATGCTTAAATTCTATTTTCTTGCTAAGAGTGTGCCGGTGATTGAATTGATTCTAGAACTTGTACTTGTCATGCATTACGAATTCCAAAGTAAGGTTACAATATTGTTGTGATATAAATGAATTTAAATGATAAGAGGCGACTTAGGATTAAATCAAATGGCCTTCCATTTTTCATATATTGATATATTAGCTAGCCAAATTGGTTAGTTAATCACTATTCCATGGACCCATTTGTTAGCACTCATTTTTAGTGCTAGATACCCTTAGTTCAGCCATCTGAGCCTATCTTTTCATTTCATGATTCAACCCAGAAAAGAAAAAAAAATTTGCACCTTTAAACCTTAGCCTACCCTTTTTAGTCAAGTTGAATCGATGAATTACTTGTTGTTGATTGGAAGAATTTTTGATGATTATGAGTCTACACTTTGTATTTTGAATATACCTTTCTGACGAAGATGAAGGTAGCTACTTCTTATTTGTATCTTTTTGAGGTATATGCTCATCCAAAGTGTGGGAAAAAAAAAAAAAAAAAAAAAAAAAAGAGAGAAAGCTAATGAGTTATGATCGTGAAAATTAGCCAATGCACTAAATGATATGATATGAATGTTGATCGATGAATGAATAAAGGAGGAAAGAAGAATTGTGATGAAAGGCTATAATCATTTGAGGATACATGGATCGATTGTTTTTGCATCAAGTAATTCGGGTATTTGACTTGATTCTTGAAAATTATATTAACCAAATAATCCCATGTCTTATCCTACCCTTTTTTTTTCTTTTGTGAAAATAGCGAATGTATGAATATTGTAGTGACCATCCGGTTTTTGAATAGTTGGACAACGTTGCTAGCGAACTAGAACGTGTTTTAGTGACCATCCGTTATTTGACTATTCAAGAATTCGTTGTTAGCGATCTATTATATTTTGTACAATAGTTATTTGAGCATAAGTTGATATCAACCCTTGAAGCCTTGAACCCAAATAAAAGTCCTCTTTGATAAATTAATTTATTTCTTACATGATTTGGATTAGTTTTGATACTTGTACAAGCCTATGGTATGACATGAATCACGACTGAGCAATAGAGTGAAATATCTTCCCAAATAAAAGAAATGAGTGTGAGTGAATTAAATTATTCTTTTCTTTTCGTGAGGAGCTTAGTTGTGTTATCTAGCTTGATCGAGTTAATCGTTTAAATTTCACAAATAAAATTAAAGGAATCACTTTTTGACTTTGTACTCCGGTATTAAGGGAAATTAGCGACATTTTAGAAAATAATGGATGATGGCTATTGAAAAATAATTTTCCAAATGATTACTTTGCTTGGGGGCAAGCAAAACTTAAGTGTGGGAGATTTGATAACGCTCATTTTGTACATGTTTTTATAGCGTTATTTGTGTGTTTTTATTCGAAATATAGTCATGATTATGATGGTTTTATGCTTAAAAGTTGTTGAAGATGTGTTTAAGTCTAGGTACAAGGAAATATCAAGAAAGACGAAGAAAAGCTATGAAATTCAAGAAAATATCGAAGAAAAATACATGGATGCATGATATGATCATTTCCGGTTGTACGTTAGAGGATGAAAGGATTAAGTCATAATTAGGAGCCAAAAAGTATGTTAAAAGTTGGAGCTCTATGCTAGCTTAAAGCCAAGTTATGTGAAGAAAGTTGAGTCTATACCCAAGGTTTAGTTTCAAGACCCAAGGTTTGCATCAGGGGAGCTCATACCGGAGGTATGGAATTCATACCTGAGGTTTAGCTCATACCCAGGGTTTACATTTCCAAACCCGAGGTATGCAGAAAAACTGACATGAAGAGTTGCATTAACTCTCCACTTTAAGCACCATTATGTATTGAGTCCGATCATTTGCTTCTTAATTATGATTATTGATGAAAAATATCAGTTTGAGGGGTGTCTTACAAGCTTAAATAAGACCCCTAATCACTTGTTTTAGAGAAAACACTCACAATCAAACCTTACACCATAAGGATTTGATTATACTACTTTCTAACCCAAAAGAGCTTAAAAATCTCTGCCATTCTCAAGGAAGATAACTAGTAGAAGAGGTGGAAGATTCCCTTGTTCGATTGGAGGCCTCAAAGAGTGCTACAACTCTTTCATTACTCATTGTAATTTTACTATTGGGTAATTTCCTTTATTATTAATCATGTTGAATTGGTTTAAGTTGAATGCAATTTTATGTTTTATTATGATACTTGTTATGGAATGATTCGTGATACTTGTTTGGGAATGATGTGACTAATTGTATGAATGTTGGACGTTTAGTAGGATGTAACAAGTGGTTAATTCTATGGGTTTGTTTAAATAAATTTGTGTCCTAAAACTTGTTGGTTGAATGTTGTTGGATTTAAAGGATGAAAAGACTTCTAATGATTATTTAATTCCAAGAGTTAGTGACAAACAAATTGGTGTTCGATAAGTGACGAATATCGAATATACAAGTTTTAAACGGATTCGAAAATATTTAATCACGAGAATGGGTTGAAAAGACTCGTATGAACCAATTTAACTAATCAACTTTTTCATACATTTTACTACGAAAGAGCTAGCGTAGTGGGATGAGATTTGGCCGAAAGGACTCACTCGTGAAACTAGTAGAAACATGGATTTCCTTGATATTACCATTCGATTAGAAGTCCTTGTGAATATTGATATGTGCCTTCTAAGTTTCACCCAAACATGTTCTACATCATATCACGATTAGTCATGATTCCTAAATAAGTATGTTTTACTTTAATTGTTTGTTTGCTCGCGTTACATTGAAACCATTGTTCGTTTAAATCGTTTCTAGTACTTTTGATCGTGACAATCTTAAGTGCTATACCATTAATGTTACTAAAATCACAATTAACTAGTTCCTTGGGACGAACCTTATTTACCATCAACAATACTACAATTGAACAAGTATACTTGCTCGTGTGTTTTTCTTTGAAATGATAATGGTAATAAGAATAAAAAATTTTAAAATTTGAAGTGAAATTTGGAGATAATAAACTAAATAAAATCCTCTATTATGAAACGCATCACCTATCTTTCAGAACTGAGAATGACTACTAGAGAACCTATTGCACTAGAAACTCAATTTAACCTAACGGTTAAATTGCTTCCAGCAGAGAAGTTGGGTATGTGGAATCACCCATAAAAATGGTCGTGTTTAGCTTGAATTGAGCACCGCTAGTAATAGTCTCATATTCATACTCCAACTTGAAAAATCTTTATTCCTATACTTGCCTAAAATAAGTATTAAAATAAGATAATTTATCCTGTCTTAGGAATATAAATCAACCAAGTAGTAGATGTAATTTTTCTTAGTAAAATCACTTGCATTACATATACATGTGTTGATTACATGTTATTTGTTTAATACGATTAAGTATCTTGACGTTATCATGATAATTATTTGATTGATAGTCAAATGTGTAAACCTGCGAAAGGTTTTATCTGTGTGCTTATATATGTTTCATGCTACTAGATGTTAACATGATTTGCATGATACCTGTTATATGATATTTCTCAAGATTAACATGGTTCTTGTTAACTCATGATATGTCATTTTTAATACATGGTGTTAGATAGCTCTTGTCTTTAGTTGACATTCATTGAGCTTTTTCGTAAGATAGTCTAAATGATGCATGCTCCAAAAAGCTAAAATGGTTTGCATGAATCTGTCATCTTATTTCTTTTGTGATCTTGTCACACTATTTGTTTGCCATGTGTGTATCTATAACATGTCTAAGTACTTTTGGTATGATAAACATTTAGAAGTCATTAATGGGTAAGTATGCTTAAGTGACTAAGCCTAACTTCAAAACAATTTCACAATGCAGTATCTCAAACAATGTCATGCTCTCTTGCAATATGATTATTTGTCTTGATGCTATGTGGTAGCTTTTTGTCTAGTAGTTGAATATTTGTTTTTGTAAGATGTTATCCTATGATATTTACATCTTTTGTCATTAAGACTTTTGTCTTGTAGGTTAGTAACAAATTGTTTGTTATTTCACTTTGTTATGCCTATTTTTGCAGAATTATAATCCCTTTATTGCTACGTAGATTAGTAGTATGTTTATGGGATCCATTAACTTGCATATAGCTTTTAAAAGCTAATAGGATTAAGTTTTAGAAGCTTGGAATTTGTGTCCGCATATCTTTCAATCGACCTCTTTCCAAATCACATTATTGCTTCCGCTTTTCTAACAACATCTCCATCATCTTTTAGTTATAACAATACACCTCCAATGAGAAAACCACATGCCTTGTCATGCGATCATCTCGCATTGATAGAGAAGAGCTACGTGACTTCAAGGATGAAGTTCTTTGTAAGCTAACCAACATCCACAAAAACATTACTAAGCTCATCGCTTTCATTAACCTGCAACATCCTAAACACTTTACCTTCATTCTTTATTTGATGCATTATAGATTATGTTGAATGTCCACCAATTAAGAGGGAGAGAAATTCATTCACATAATTGTCTTTTCACATTAAAGAACATGTACTTATGTTTCTTATACCAACATGTAGGTTCACACCATTCAGTTAAAATCAGTTCACAAAACCACAAGTTTTTCAAACCCTCTTAGCTCAACATTACAGTTTTGCACCAATACCTCGTCAAGTGAAAAACACATCATGTGTTTGACAAACCTAGTACACAAGAAGCATTAAGTCTCCTTAGACTTTGACTAGGATTAGTGAAACCAAATCTGTAGTTATAAGTAAATAGACCTTAGCTTGAACCTTCGTTTGATCAAAAATGACAAAACATGACCAAATCAATTCTGGTCCCACGGTACCCTTCGATAAGACGAACGGAACCAAAAATTTGGTTTCGCCCAATCTGCGGGTACCTGGTTCAGTTTTTAAAGCATTTAAACCAAACAACCCTCTCGTAACCAACGAGTCTAGGATTTTCACCTGAATCTCACAACTTCATTATCTAAGAACACCATCATAGGATCTTATCCTTTTCATTCTTGATACATATCAAGCACGTCATTGTCAGTGCAAACGATATATCAAAATCGTCATTCTCAACACGTTGGTCTAACCAACACTCTCGCATCTTATGATGTCATTTTCATCCTCATATAGGTTTCTTGTATTTCAAATTGTTGCATATGGAATTTCCATTCCTAAGTGATCATTGTCTTCACTTTCTCTTAATTTCATTTGAGAATTTATTATGGCAAGTTACATCTTCTTTGGTAGATGATAATGTCATAACCTTAATCGTCTTCAATACTCTTATAGCATTTGCTGTACATTAGAGTTTCTGAATTCATTGCATTCCATTACCTATTTCACTAATCATCACTACCATGGATTAGCCAAAAACCAACCTGCATCAACCTTTAGTCATCTATTGAGTTATCACCACTAGTAAACCAATACCAACACTAGCACCACTCACTTTAACCTTTAATATTTCAATTTCATTTCACATCGCTTTATTTTGTAGGATTTTATCATATTCTTGTTCTTCTTATGATTAGTAGATTACACCTTATAACATGTTTTGCTAAATGATCATGGTTCTCTG
Organism: Artemisia tridentata subsp. tridentata; assembly: GCA_021014915.2. Taxonomy (NCBI): domain Eukaryota; kingdom Viridiplantae; phylum Streptophyta; class Magnoliopsida; order Asterales; family Asteraceae; genus Artemisia; species Artemisia tridentata. The sequence continues at coordinate 408,627,682 of CP139509.1, forward strand.
TCTTAAGTTGATTTTGATTATATCTTTGATTTATTGCATCATATATATACATCTTATTTTTTCTTTGAGATGAAATATAGTGCACTAATCCTTTCAGTGTAAGTTCATCTTGACGCCCTAGAGCAAGGGGGACCTTTCGTCAAGCATTTATAGAATACATCATATACACGCATTGTTCTACACTAACCTTTATTTTGTAGCATTCTTCATCCTTGCATCATATACGTTGGTACCCTAGCAACGGGGAGTATTGATCAAGGGGGAGCATGCACGCATTGTTAATTATCCTCATGCTTCGACACACCTTTGTGTTTCGAAAAAAAGGAGGAGATAGTCCAACATAGCTTACCCACGTGTATCGTTGGCTATATGCATTTCATTCATCATGCATTTTTTCATGTATTTTTTTTTGCACAACACTAACCTTGATGTAGGTTAAGGATCTTAATTTGATCCATGGATCCGCTAATAACCTAGTGGACGCAACAACCTTAGGAAATTGGAGTAGAAAACTTAACTTCACTAGGGACGATGCAAGCTCGCCATTTCGGGGAGAAATGAAGTTAACTCCAAGGACACACCCTTTTTGTTTTGACAAAAGGGGGAGAAAGATGTAAAGGGAGAAGGTAATAGGGGAGAAGAGTATAAACGGAGAACGTAATGTAAAGGTAGTACGGACACAAGGTAACCTTTTACATTTTACTTTCTATCACGTTTACATATTTTGTCATTATCAAAAAGGGGGAGATTGTTAGTGCAAGCAGTCTCGTTTGTTTTGATTGATGACAAACATGTAACTTGATACATAACTTAAAATGTACAAGTTACTTGTAATCTTATTTTGTCTCAACAATACATTCAACACCTCTCGAGTCCTCGTATGGTACAACACAGGTTCGTACATGTTTGTTATGTGGCATTATGATCAAACCCTTAACAAACCATTTAGAATGTTTAAAATACGGCGAGGTCATTAAGTATTTTAAAAAGACTAACCATTCTACTTAGAACCTCATTTCACATTTTGCATATACAAGTACTTTTACTTGTGCATCATGTTTCCTAAGATTAATAAGATAAGTACACTTTAGGTGTCAAACTAACATGATACATATTGGTAAACATATATTAGTTAAGCTAATATATACATAGGACATATATATATACATTTACATTATTTACATTTTAATTATTAAAATAGAAATATGTTCATGACATCATTGCATACATCATTGTGATATCTTTATGATATCTTGTAGATTTAGGAAATATTTTGGATAGATCTTCAAGCATAATATTAGATTGTGTAAGATCTTGGCAAGATTTGGAATGATATTTAGAGATTTTTTTGTTAGACACCCGCGGAACCAAATGGCATAAAGGGCGGAACCAAATGCCATAAAGGGCGGAACCAAATGCCATAAAGGGCGGACCCCTGGATTTGGATCCGCCAAATCCGTGGCTTGTTTTACTGTTTGCCTATAAATAGTGGCCCATTGTTCAACCCACAAGAACATACATTCTCTCTACCCTTTGCATACATTTAGATTAGTAGTAAATCATGTAGAAACACACATTAATCACCCTTTACATAATGATCATAATGTTACTAACTTTCATTATGTTGTAAGCATACTCTCGATATGATCCTGTGAAGCAAGCTCAAGATCATGAGTCATCATCCATCACAAGCATAGCATACTTCCTGATCCACCAAGAAGGTTAGAAGATCTTGAAGTCATCATCCACCAAAGCATTCCAACATATGAAGATTCAAGGGAACTTGACATCCTCAATGATTGAAGACTTCTTATTCAAGAAGTTTAGGGAGCTTGTGATCTTCATCCATTGAAGGCTTCCTTTCAATGGAAGTTCATTTAGATTAGTCATTCATATCCATGACACACTTATGTCATGGATCATCATTGTAAACCTCATTGCATCACAATCTAAACACAGAACTAGATTAGATGGTTTATGTGTTTGTGCCATAAAACACAAGGTTTCTATGTTGGGCCATAAAACATAGCGGGAGTGGTTGTACCCTTGTAAAAGAACTCGACATCTAGCTTAGTGTCGGAAAAAGTATAAGCGACGACGGGAGTAGTTGTACCCTTGTAAAAGAACTCGACATCTAGCTTAGTATCGAAAATTGTATAGGCGACGTCAGGTTGGTTCTACCTCGAACTAGAACCCGGTATTTAGCTTTGTACCAGAAAAAGTGTAAGAGACGATTGTAAGGTTTTCTCCGCCGAGAAGGGAGCTTGTTGATCTAGTGAAGTAACTCTCGAGTTGGGTACTCGGGGAGTGGAGTAGGGCGGAGAGGAACTCCGTGACCGAACCACTATAAATCATCGTGTTCGGTTTGCGCTTTCTTTTACTTATTGCTTTACTTTATGTCTGCATGTGTTATGACTTGTTGATAATACTTGTGTGACAACATGTTTTAGTTTATGCTAGTCATAAACTACAATTGACATCTTTCATATTAGAACAAGCTAAATTGGAAATTTGATACAGAAATTTTTTAAGTTTTTAAAACGGGAACGTATTCCCCCCCCCCCCCCTCTAAGTTTTCACATACTGGTTATGTAGTGGGAATACTGGACCTTCTTTTTGGTCCATATATTGGGCCAAAATTCTCTTAAACCCCAAAAGGGTTGTGTATCCATCTATACTCCACCAGGCCGAAGCCCATGTGGCAAGGTATAGAGTCAGTCAGTATTTGGCAATTCGATCTAGAGTGAGTCCATTTAATTCAATGTTGGGCCACTGCCCAACTCGTCAAATCTTAACATAATAATGAATTTGAATAATCCGTTCCGAAAAACGAGTTGTGGACGCCATCGTTCGGGTGATTGTTCCCAATTATTGCGGCATTATATTTTACGGTTTAAAAACAAATCGACTAGTTATCGCCTCATTACACATCACTAAAACCTAACCTCTCGATATATATATATTTTGATCTTACAACATATTTATTTAACATGATTATTATTTCTAACAAGTCGACTTAATTTATAAACCAAATGAAATTGTCATGACACATACAATGAAAAACTCTTTTACATATTTAACAATTACTTGTAAATGAAAACTCGCTCGTTAATTCAGTTACATATAAACTTGAAGTGTTTTATCAAAACTTATATAAATTTATTAGGTTATGAACAACTGTTTTAAACACGAGCCTTATAACTTTTGTTAGCACGAGAATTGCCTATTATCAAAGGGTATATACTTGAATTATTAATCTTTTCGTTAAATTTCATAAACAATAATGAGAAATTCTTAAACGAAACACTTCTTTTATAAAAACTATATCTAAATATATATATACACACACTTAGTGATATATACTCACTTAACAATAATGTTCCAATATCTCGACAACGTCTAGTATTGTTCATAACCACCTTTCGTTCGTCGTCTTTCGGTTGTTGTCAAATTGGAATCTTAATCGTCCTTGATATTTTTATTGTCATACACTTATGCACTTTCAAGAGCCAATACCTACAAAACTGTTTTTTAAACTTAAGTGCTGCCACACCAGCAACAACAACGTAAACACTTTAAAACTTGTGAATTAAATTCGTGGAGTCTTAAACTTGGTCTGTGAACTAAAGCATGCCTTACTAATCTAGGTCGCGTGTCGGTGCCGTACACTATCATTACTTGATTTATTCACTTCAGACGACTATTTCTGAGGTGAGTTCTCGTAGCCCCTTTTTCATTATGTTTTTCCTTGGGGGGAAATGGTACTCAAATGATATTTTTAACTGTTTTCATGCTGTGATACATCGTTTTCATGTTTTTGGACATATATGTGTGATGATGCGATTATGTGCTACAAAATGTTTTGACTGTGTGTACATGAATGCGCAACTGTTAACTCTCTTTGAGAGCTGAAGCATTATGATAGATCTATCGGGGTAGCTCCCCTCTGTGTGTACTGTTGATGTGTGTAACATTGTGGTAGGTTCAGTTGGCGCGACATTAATTGTGTTTGGATAACGTGTTCATAATTGGTATTCATTTTCACTATTGTCCTACACCATTATTCACAGCTTTGTGGTTTAACATCTAAACCTACGAGCTCACCAACATTATGTTGACGTTTTAGAGTATCCATTTTTAGGTGTTAAGAATGAGGTACCATATAAGGTTGAGTTTGTCTTGGCTTAGCAAGACTTAAGACAAGACCCTTTCGGGTTATAACTCGTGAAGCTGCATTTGGATATTGCTTAGTGATGTTGTTTAGCTTTGAGACTCATGTTGATTTGGATATTGTACTTATCCTAGTTGTGGGAGTTGCGACTATTATCTGTCCTATGTTTTACATTTAGTATTTCTCTATTGTGACACCTTGTGTTCTTGACAATGAGGTCATACCCCATAAATGCCATTCCGCTGCGCCATTTTTGGGGTGTGACAGATTGGCATCAGAGCCAAGGTTATAGAGAATTAGGTGGTTTAACCTAGACTATAACCTAAGAATCCTCATATAGTTTGCATTATAGGAACTACGTGTGCGTTTATGTGTATTGTATGACACGAAGTGATGACGATAAGTAAATGCAGCATGATACTATCCTAAAAATGCCTGGCCAACGTTTTTACGATAACATGATGCGGCATGGACTTATCAAATTCATGGATTGTCAAATAGGAAGTTAAGTGTAGTAGCACGACACGTATACCGACCTATCCTACCTATCTCCTATCTATCGTTTACCAATATCCTACTTTTAGAATCATGCTTCCAAAAAGGTCGACTCAATTTAACCGAGGTGTTCCACCATCGAGGGGTGGAAGGACTGGTGGGCAAAGAGGTAGAGCAGGTGGTCGCGGCATTGTGAACAACGCCAACGACAATGTGAATCCTGACCTTTCTGCCATGATCGCTGACCAACTACAAGCATTGCTACCCACTCTCGTCACTCAAGTTGGCGATCACATCAGTAACCTAGGAAACAACGGAAGCGGGAATGACCATGCAGACAATGGCATTGGTAGTGACCACAACAATAATGGCAACAACAACAATAGTGGCAAGGGATGTTCGTACAAGGAGTTTATAGCATGCAAACCAGTGGACTTTGATGGCAATGGAGGAGCATTGGTGTACACAAGATGGATTGAGAAAATGGAGGCAGTAATGGACATAAGCGAGTGTGTAGCTCACCAAAGGGTGAAGTACGCTGCAAGCTCGTTTACAGGAAAGGCTCTGACCTGGTGGAACACGCAAATCCAAGCCAGAGGAAGAGAAGCTGCCATGGGAATGAGTTGGGATGACCTTAAGGAATTACTAAAGGAGGAGTATTGTCCAAACAGCGAGATGCAGAAACTGAAGCCTGAGTTCTACAACTATGCTATGGTAGGTGCTGGTCATGCAGCTTACACAGATTGATTCCATGAGCTTGCTAGACTGGTACCTCACATGGTCACTCCTGAATCCAAGAGAATCGATAGGTACATCTATGGTTTGGTCCTCGAGATTCGCGGGATGGTGAGAGCAACCGAGCCTCCTACAATCCAAAGTGTGATACTGAAAGCTGCAACCTTGACATACGAAATGGTCAGGAATGGCATGTTGTCCAAAAGTGGTTATAAAAGGAAGGCCGTGAGCGAGCCAAGTAAACAGGGAGGTGTAAAGGGTGACAATAAGAAAGCAAAATGGGGAAAAGGATTCGTGGCAATAACCACGGACAAGAAGGGTTATGTGGGCTCTTACCCTAGGTGTGCCAAATGTAACTACCATCACCCGGAGACTACGCCATGCCGAGTGTGTTTCATTTGCAAACAAGGTGGTCACATAGCAAAGGATTGTCGGGCAGTTACCAAACAAGCGGAACCGGTGAATGCTGTTAACCCAAGGGCATGTTATGAGTGTGGGAATCCGTATCATCTTCAGAATGCGTGCCCTAGGTTGAATGGGACACGAGGACAAGTGCAAAACAACCAGAATCAGGCTGTAGCAATTGGTGGAAAAAATGCTAACCATCTAAACAATGCTAACCGTGGAAACCATACAAACGGTGGGAACAATGGCAACCTAGCTCGTGGTCGGGTATTTGTAATGAACGCTGAAGAAGGACGCCAGGACCCGAATATCGTGACGAGTACGTTCTCTTTAAACGACCACTATGCTACTGTGCTGTTTGATTCGGGTGCCGATTATAGTTTTGTCTCCACTAAATTCATGCCTCTGTTAAATATGGAACCCAGTAGACTAGGCTTTAGTTACGAAATTGAAATAGCAAATGGTCAAAAGATAGAAAAAATTAGATCGTTCGCGGGTGCAAACTAGAGTTAGAAGGCAACACCTTTAACATCGACTTGATACCATTCGGACATGGAAGCTTCGACGCGATTGTGGGAATGGACTGGCTGTCCAAGCATAAGGCTAAAATAGTGTGTCATGAAAAGATGGTCTGAATGCCACTACCAAACGGCGAGTTACTTAAGGTCTATGGAGAACGACCTGAAGAAAAAGCGAGGCACCTCATGAGCATGAAAGTAGACGAGCAGAAACTAGAAGATATCCCAGTCGTTCGAAACTTCCCGGAGGTATTTCCCGACAACTTATCCGGATTACCCCCTACACGAGAGGTCAAGTTTCGGATAGACCTAATTCCTGGAGCAATGCCGGTTGCAAAGTCTCCCTACCGCTTGGCACCTACTAAAATGGAGGAGTTGTCTAATCAACTCAAGGAACTCCAAGACAAAGGTTTCATCCGACCTAGTTCTTTGCCATGGGGAGCACCGGTATTGTTCGTCAAAAAGAAGGATGGTTCCTTTAGGATGTGCATCGACTACCGAGAATTGAACAAACTAACCATTAAGAACCATTACCCTCTCCCGAGAATCGATGACTTATTCGATCAACTACAAGGCTCACGATATTTCTCCAAGATAGATCTTTGTTCCGGTTACCATCACTTACGAGTACACGAAGCTGACATTCCGAAAACCGCCTTCAGGACTCGATACGGTCATTTCGAGTTCACGGTTATGCCTTTTGGGCTAACAAACGCGCCTACAGTTTTCATGGACTTGATGAACCGAGTATGCAGGCCATATTTGGATAAATTTGTCATCGTATTTATCGATGATATTCTGATCTATTCCAAGACAAAAGAGGAACATGAAATGCATTTGAAGTTAATCCTAGAGTTACTCAAGAAGGAAAAACTGTATGCTAAGTTCTCGAAGTGTGAATTCTGGCTACAGGAAGTCCAATTCCTTGGGCACGTGGTTAAAAAAGATGGCCTTCATGTGAACCCCAGCAAGATCGAAGCGGTGAAAAACTGGGAAGCTCCCAAAACACCATAAGAAGTCCGCTCATTCCTAGGACTGACAAGTTACTATCGACAATTCATCGCGAACTTCTCCAAGATTGCCAAACCACTTACCTCACTTACTCAAAAGAACAAGAAATACGATTGGGGCGAAGCACAGGAGAGTGCCATTTAGACGTTGAAAGACAATTTGTGTAATGCACCAATCCTAGCCCTCCCCGATGGACCCAAAGATTTCATAGTATACTGTAACGCGTCATGTCAAGGCCTTGGGTGTGTGTTAATGCAAAGAGGTAAGGTGATTGCCTATGCCTCTCGACAACTAAAAGTTCATGAGAAGAACTATACCACCCATGACCTGGAGTTAGGCGCTGTAGTATTTGCTCTCAAGATATAGAGACATTACTTGTATGAGACGAAAAGTATTATCTATACTGATCACAAAAGTCTCCAACACATCTTCAATCAAAAAGAGTTGAATATGCGCCAGAGGAGATGGATTGAGCTCTTCAGCGATTATGACTGTGAGATTCGCTACCACCCAGTTAAGGCGAACGTAGTAGCTGATGCTTTGAGTAGGAAGGAAAGACTCAAGCCTAGGAAAGTAAAAGCCATGAGTATAACCATACAGTCGAGTATCAAGGATAAGATACTAGCGGCTCAGAGAGAGGCAACTATGAATATGGATGCACCCACGGAGAAGATGCGATGCTTAGATAAGCAGCTAGAGAAAAAGGACGACGGTGGACTGTACTTTGTAAACTGAATTTGGGTACAGTTAACTGGTGACGTGAGGACCCTAGTCATGAACAAAGCACATACAACGAGGTACTCTGTTCATCCAGGAGTGGATAAGATGTACTATGATCTTAGAGACTTGTACTGGTGGCCAGGGATGAAGAAGGACATAGCTGTCTACGTTAACAAGTGTCTAACTTGCTCTAAAGTGAAGGTTGAACATCAGATACCATCTGGTTTATTACAGCAACCGGAGATTCCCGTGTGGAAGTGGGAAAGGATAACCATGGACTTCATTACAAAGTTGCCTAGGACTAGTAGTGGACACAATACAATCTGGGTCATCGTAGATAGGTTGACTAAGTCGGCACATTTCTTACCAATCTGAGAAGATTATACGATGGACAAATTGGCTAGGCTTTACATCAAGGAGATAGTGGCGAGACATGGTGTGCCTATATCGATCATATCTGATCGTGACAGCCGTTTCACATCAAACTTTTGGCAATTATTGCAAATGTCCCTGGGAACACACTTAGAGATGAGTACGACTTATCACCCACAGACCGATGGTCAAAGCGAGCGTACCATACAGACCTTAGAGGACATGCTCAGGGCATGTGCCATAGACTTCGGTGGTAATTGGGATACCCATCTTCCATTATCCGAGTTCTCCTATAACAACAGCTACCATACCAGCATAGATATGGCACCATTCAAAACACTTTACGGAAGAAAGTGTTGTTCACCTATTGGTTGGGCAGAAGCTAGAGAGAGTCAAATGATAGGACCCGAAATAGTGTTAGAGACCACTGAGAAGATCATTCAGATCAAGGATAGACTCAAGGTTGCTCAAGACCGTCAGAAGAGCTATGCCGACAACCGACAAAGACCCCTACAATTCAGTGTTGGTGATCATGTGTTACTCAAGGTGTTACCTTGGAAAGGTGTTGTACGTTTTGGTAAGAAAGGCAAGTTAGCGCCTAGATATGTAAGGCCTTTTGAGATAACTGAGAGAATCGGTCCGGTAGCTTACCGACTAAGATTACCACAAGAGCTAAGTGGCATTCTTGACACGTTTCACGTGTCAAACCTTAAGAAGTGTCTTGCTGATCAGACCTTACACATACCCTTGGAAGAAATTCAAATAGATCCTAAGTTACACTTTGTAGAGAAACCGGTTCAGATCTTAGAACGTGAGGTCAAGAAGTTAAAACATAGCAAGATACCAATAGTTAAAGTCCGTTGGGACTCAAAGCGTGGACCCGAGTTTACTTGGGAACGTGAGGATTAGATGAGACAAAAGTACCCACACCTGTTTGACAATGGTACTAGCTGAATTTTGAGGAAAAAAATCTATTAACGGGGGTAGACTATAACAACCGAGAATTTCCAGGTCCTTACTCAACATTTAAAACTCAAAATAATTTATTTTAGAAGTTACATATTTCTCTTGCGTATAACTTGTATCTAAACAGCACGAATTGAGCGAACGATACCGACTCACGTATACCGACACCACATTAGTAATGGTTCAAATTTTTAATTCATATTCGGAGTCATTAAATTTTACTTGATGTCAGTTTTATAAAAACGACTCCAGATTTATGTTTTTCACATTTATGTGAAACCGGGGTACCACGATTTGACCTCAGGTCACCAAAACACGAGGTACACAAAATAAAATTAATACACTTAATATAATAAAAACACACCCACTCACACGTGATCTTATCTTATCCCTTTCACTGATAATAACCCCTCAACCGCCCACATGTATCCATCGACTTTCCTGGTTCTCTCACCAACTCCACAAAAACTGATCTTCATCTATCACCATCACTGCTTTGGATCGATGTGCTTTCTATACTCCCCATGGTGGTTGTCGTCTATTAAATCTCCTTCCCCTAGAAGTCAACAGTCAAAGTGACGAGGATTGAAAGGAACTTTTGCTGAAAATGGATGATCCCCATTCCCCCATGTTCTAAAGAATAACCGAGAACTCCCTTAATGATTTCTTTTTATGGACTAAACGATTCCAGTGGATCCACACACTCCTCATATACAACCAATCGGTCGCAAGAGGAAGATTTCAAGGGTTAATTGAGAACCGAAGGTGTGTGGGTTTGCTTGGAGATCGGGTCCAGTCCGTGTCATAAATCAGTGTCAATCGATTGGGATTGTAAGCTCTTGAACTATTGTCTTTTTTTATTGTATTCGATCTTTGATATGTTTTAATGAAAAATCTATTATTAAGTTTTGTGGTAAAAGAAAACTTTGGTTTTAGTTTAAGATCATGGTGGTGGTGATGTTGTGTTGTTAGTGTGGTGTGGTAATGAATAAAACCGGGAATTTAAAACTAAAAATCAAAACTAAGTATTGGCTCAGATTGGAAGTGAATGTTGTAAGAATGTTGTGTTTGAAATCGTGGTTATTGTTTTTAGTCGTATTATAAGCAACTACGGATTTAGTAGAATTGAGGATAAAAGGAATTTGATGTTTGAATGTTTGTGGTTATGCTGGTACTCGAATTCCTGTGATTGTGTTAAAGTTCAAAACTCGTCCGTGTTCATGTTTGTGTTTTGTGTTTATGTCATACTCGAATTTTTGGTGTTTGCATTATGCTTGGATTTGTTGGGATCATATTCGAGATACATATGATCAGAAGGTGTTTGAACTTGAGTCCGGATAGCGTGTGTCTTGATGATAAAAACTTAGTGATGTGTTCGAATTGTGTTGTGCTTATGCTCGGTATCTTATTATGTTGAGATAAGTTCGAGTTCGTGTTAAGGGTCAAATTGGGTTGTGTTTATGATGCAAGTGTGCCTGTGTTTGAATTCTGTTGTGGTTATACCCAATTCGTGTTAATTTGTCTCGAGTCATAAGTGTATCACCCCTGGTCTTGTGTTGACACTAGTAACGGCTAGAATAGAACCGACCCTTTTCTAGTGTGTCTCGGCTGTGGTGTGAGCCGAGAAGTCATGAGCTCAAATCTCTCGAACTCAACTCGAGTATTTGACGGGTTCCTTTCCTTGTTTTGGTTCAACTACTTGGGCATTAAAAACACCCACGGGGGTATTAATCTCACTCGCTCAAACAAAGGGTTTCACACCCTATAATAGAGCATTTTTTATTTATGTCCAGTCGGGTTCGCATATTCGAGTCCCTTCCTCACTCGTTCCACACAAGAAAACACTTGAAACTTATATCTTTTATTCCATAGGATGAGTCGAATTTTTGCTGAAGACTCATAGAAGTTGATTCAATTACTTGTTATGTAGTGGGAATACTGGACCTTCTTGTTGGTCCATATATTGGGCCAAAATTCTCTTAAACCCCAAAAGGGTTGTGTGTCCAACTATACTCTACAAGGCCGAAGCCCATGTGGCAAGGTATAGAGTCAGTCAGTATTTGGCAGTTCGATCTAGAGTGAGTCCATTTAATTCAATGTTGGGCCACAGCCCAACTCGTCAAATCTTAACATACTAATGAATTTGAATAATCCGTTCCGAAACACGAGTTGTGGGCGCCATCGTTCGGGTGATTGTTCCCAATTATTATGGCATTATATTTTACAGTTTATAAACAAATCGACTAGTTATCGCCTTGTTACACATCACTAAAACCTAACCTCTCGATATATATATATTTTGATCTTACAACATATTTATTTAACATGATTATTATTTCTAACAAGTCGACTTAATTTATAAAACAAATGAAATTGTCATGACACATACAATGAAAAACTCTTTTACATATTTAACAATTACTTGTAAATGAAAACTCACTCATTAATTCGGTTACATACAAACTTGAAGTGTTTTATCAAAACTTATATAAATTTATTAGGTTATGAACAACTGTTTTAAACACGAGCCTTATAGCTTTTGTTAGCACGAGAATTGCCTATTATCAAAAGGTATATACTTGAATTATTAATCTTTTCGTTAAATGTCATAAACAATAATGAGAAATTCTTAAAGGAAACACTTCTTTTATAAAAACTATATATAAATATATATATACGCACACTTAGTGATATATACTCACTTAACAATAATGTTCCAATATCTCGACAACGTCTAGTATTGTTCAAAACCACCTTTCGTTCGTCGTCTTTCGGTTGTTGTCAAATTGGAATCTTAATCGTCCTTGATATTTTTATTGTCATACACTTATGCACTTTCAAGAGCCAATACCTACAAAACAGTTTTTTAAACTTAAGTGTTGCCATACCAGCAACAACAACGTAAACACTTTAAAACTTGAGAATTAAATTCGTGGAGTCTTAAACTTGGTTGGTGAACTAAAGCATGCCTTACTAATCTAGGTCGTGTGTCGGTGCCGTACACTATCGTTACTTGATTTATTCACTTCAGACGACTATTTCTGAGGTGAGTTCTCGTAGCCCCTTTTTCATTATGTTTTTCCTTAGGGGAAAATGGTACTCAAATGATATTTTGAACTGTTTTCATGCTGTGATACATCGTTTTCATGTTTTTGGATATATATGTGTGATGATGCGATTATGTGCTACTAAATGTTTTGACAGTGTGTACATGAATGCGCAACTGTTAACTTTCTTTGAGAGCCGAAGCATTATGATAGATCTATCGGGGTAGCTCCCCTCTGTGTGTACTGTTGATGTGTGTAACATTGTGGTAGGTTCAGTTGGCGCGACATTAATTGTGTTTGGATAACGTGTTCATAATTGGTATTCATTTGCACTATTGTCCTACACCATTATTCACAGCTTCGTGGTTTAACATCTAAACCTACGAGCTCACCAATATTATGTTGACGTTTTTGAGTATCCATTAAGAACGAGGGTACCATAGAAGGTTGAGTTTATCCTGGCTTAGCAAGACTTAAGACAAGACCCTTCCGGGTTATAATTCATGAAGCTGCATTTGGATATTGCTTAGTGATGTTGTTTAGCTTTGAGACTCATGTAGATTTGGATATTGTACTTATCCCAGTTGTGGGAGTTGCGACTATTATCTGTCCTATGTTTTACATTTAGTATTTCTCTATTGTGACACCTTGTGTTCTTGACAATGAGGTCATACCCTGTAAATGCCATTCCGCTTCGCCATTTTTGGGGTGTGACACCCAACGACCATCATTTCTCCTGCCACATCAGCTTTCTCTCTCCGACGACCTACAGATGACTTTTTAACACATCAAGTTGACCTACACTACAAAAAACATACCCCATTAAAATACATTTTAATTTAATTAAAACACACACAAACACATACACAACCTTGGTCGTGATTTCATCCCAAATTCCCCGATGACCATCACCGACCGAATCATCCGCATCAAGGTCGACCAACCCGACCGAAGGTCGACCAACCTTGCTGCGCCCAGCCTAAGTGACTTGGTCAACGACTTATAATATCAAGTATGTAATAGGCTTGAAAATACTATGATGCCATTTGGTTTGACTTAGTTGGCGTATATGTAAGCCAAAGGGTATTAGTTCATCTAAAGTATTGTTGGATTGTCTCCACAATATCAATCCTCATGGAATACCACAATATCACTCGATAACCCCCTTTATATGTATTCAACAAATTCTTCATATCCTCCGGCATCGACACCCCTATCATCGCCAAGAACGGTGTCATCAATGCCGATGGAGATAGATGGTTAACTCTTATTCAGTACACACCTAACTGCTTACTCACTTAACGTACCCAACCCAACACTACGTGTTTTGACATTACGTAATCCTTGTGCATGCTATCTCCTTTCGATGCGGCAACCCTTCCCGTACAAATAATACAACCTCTGATGCCTTGCTCCACCATTGCACATGCCGCGTGCTTCACACACGCAGTTGTTTCAAGCACGTTAATACAAAGAGTTTGTCAAATTGTGTTAGGTTGAGATCTAGTACAATTTGATCAGAAGTGCACACGATTCCTGCATTGCTGAACATTATATCAAGTTGACCGTATGTTTTGACAGTGAAATCGACGACTGCAATGACTTGTTGTTGGTTTTTGATGTCGCAGTGGAAGTACACGCAGTGTTGCTTTTCGATCAAATTGGATACTTTTTGACCTAATCGTCTTGAATGCCTGCGATTACCACAAACGCGCCATTTGTGGCAAAGAGACGCATTGTTGCTTCTTTGATTTCACTTGCCCCACCAGTGATTATTGCAACCTTTCCAGCTAGTTTCAAAGTGTTAGCCCGTATTGTAACGGGCCTAAGCCCGAGTCTAGGAGTCTAGAATACTCTGTAGATCATTATTTATTATACGAGGAATTTGTAATTGGAAGGAATCAAATCATCATTATACGTTTGTAACATCATTCTTATCACATGGTATCAGGCCATTAAACCACGATCCTTTCCTAAACTACACCTTAAAACTCCCACTTTAATTATTCCGGCCGTCGGCTTCGGCCGGCGGTCCGGATCATGTATATCCTTATCTCGATCATCACTTTTGTACTCTGTTCACTACAATTATTGATCTATTTCTCTGTGACATTCCATCTATCACAAAAATAAAAAAGCCCCAAAGTCTCAAGCCTAAATAGTAGATGCTATGTTGCACCAGACTGGAGGTGGGATCTGAGGTCGAGTGTGGATTATGAATAAAACCTGAATAGTAGTTACTTGTACTCTGTATTACTCAAGTAGTTGTCTGGTGGAAGGTTTTACTTATTATGGTACATGTGGTAGTAATACTTGAAATTCCTAGTTTCGATATTATGTGGGGCATGTCAAAACGGTTGTCATCTTTCTTTTGTATTACTCTGTTTATCTTATGCTCCATATTTTGTCTAGTGTTTAATCTTGTTGAAAAAAAAATTGAGGCAACATTGGGCCCCACCCAGGTTTTAATGTTTATTTGTGAGGTTGATCTTTATGTTTTTCTAAGAAAAAACACGCCCCATTTGTTTGGAAGGTTCTTTGGGGGTTGAAGTTTTAGAACCAACTTTCGTTTTCTCATCTTTACTTTTGATGTTAGTGCATGACTTTTAGTTGTAATTTCATTTGTTTTAGTTGTAGGGGATATTTTGGGTTATCCCGTTTGGTAAGGGATACTTTGGTTTATACCGTTTGGTTAGGATACTTTGGTTTATCCTGTTTGCTACGGATACTTTGGTTTATTCTGTTTGTTGTGTGTTTATGTTTGCTGCTGCTTGAAGATGTGCTTCCGCTTGTTGTCGAATGTATTCTTCAACAATTATTTATTGGTTTTACTTTATTATTTATTAGCTTTTAATCTACAATCCGAGCTTTCGCGATTTCGCCACTCAAACTGCGAGGGAGTGTTAGCCCGTATTGTAACGGGCCCAAGCCCGAGTCTAGGAGTCTATAATACTCTTTAGATCATTATTTATTGTACGAGGAATTTGTAATTGAATTGTATCAAATTTCATTATACATTTCTAACATCATTCTTATCACACAAAGTTGGTAATGCACTTACTTTTGTCTCATGATTTTGTTTCATGAAGAAATTGAATTGTATCTATTGGTCACCTCTTTTAGATCAAATCACACACATATATTCAAAGTGAATAACGTTAACCAACCAACAACCCTTCCCTTTAATGGGAGGGGTATTTATAGTGCATTACATGAAATGAAGTGGGCTTGGCCCAAAATATAGAAAAACAATAGATTGGGGCGCAGCCCAATAATGGAAATAAATAAAAGCCCACAGCCTATGGGCCTTCTACACAGGCTGTAGAATAAAACTAACCTAAAGGCCTAAGCAACGTATTACATAATATGATCGATACTTCAATGATCTAAGACGTGTTCCAAACAATCTCCCCCTATATATTGATCATCAAGGTTGCTTGACGTCATCTTTGCTTCTTTGGCTTCGACGTCATCAGTATCTTTGTTCTTCGTTCTTGAGTAAGTGATATGGTATAATAATGATCTGCCGTCCTCCAATGGTCTTCAATTCTGGTGTCTTTACGTCTTTTTCATCATGCTCATATGTCTTTTGACATTTGTTCTTCAACTGGTTCACACTTCTTCAATCTTTGATTTGTGAAAGGTTGTAAAGCTTGAACTTTGACTTTTCTTTAACATCTTTGAACTTTTGTTATCTCTAAGTCTTAGTGAGAACGTATCTTCAGGATATGAGCTTGATGGAATGGTAGTGGAACTCCATGATTTGCTGCAAGTAAACAGTTAGCAATAAATCATCTGGTACTTACAAGTTTGGACTTCGAGATCGTCAACAGCATAGTGTGAAGACTTTCTCTAATCCCAACCCTGGCCGTTCTGAATCGGATAGCCCCGAAAGGACTTACGAGATACACCGAAGTGCATCAACGATTCAGTGAGTCGCTGGAGATCACCCCACGACTGTAGACCATTTGGAATTAACATTAAGCGTAACCCACAAGGGATTATCGAAGTGACCTGCTGTCAGGGCTGTTTGATGTTGACCCTGGTAGGATTTCCATTCAATCACTGAGAATCACATTTGTGAATTCTCTCATGAATGTTCTCGGCAGATTGCTAAGATCTGCGTAGGACACTTCCTAATTTTACGACTGGCGTCCATTAATGTAGAACAACCAGTGTACTTCTAACTGTTCCTGTGAGATCTTTTGTTGAATCTCTTGGCTCTAGACTCGATTAGTGCTTATTTGTTTGGTCATCGGAGGCGTGGAGCAGAGTGCCTCTTTTTCAATATCAACACATCTCGGAGTGAGAGGTTGATAGATTATGTAGGGATCTCCGTGTGAAATGAAACAAGTATCTTTTGAGAGACACTTGAGTGGCTAGAAGGTTTAGTGCAGTACGTCACTGGGTCCATGACGTCTTAATCTTCAATACCGGTGTTGCCTTGGCAACAACCAGTAGCATATGTATTGAACTCGGTTTCTGCCCTAAGGTTGAACAACTTGGAGGGCTATTTCTTTTCACCATTTTCATTACTTTTCTTTTTAATTCTTCAACCCCTTCTTTCTCCTTTCATTTCATTACTCCTTTTTTTTCATAATACCTAGGACTTTCTAGTTCTAAACTATTGGGATTGTCCTTGGGTAGATCCCTCCGGCTCTGGCGGATCATAGGACGGTTATTCCTAACCTTAGTCACCTTATTACTCCATGACTAACCTATTATCGCCATAAACCAAACCTTTTGAAAAATCTCTCAAAGCGTTTATGATTGTGAAAACATATTTTGTTAACACTTTGAGAGTTTTGGTATTTTCATAAATACTCCCCCTTAACATGTGCTTACAATTTTTTAAAGTAAATTTGCACATGTCGGGTAGAGTTAGCACTTTTGAATTGATTGACTTTCAATGAACCTGATCGTTGCGAGACACGTTTACATCACTAGTTAGACTAGCTTGAAATTATGACCCGTCCAGATCAGATTCAAGGAAAATCGCTTGAAATCGGTACATTCTACTCAGACACGTCCTTTGCGAGACACGCTTACATCACCAGATAAACTGGCTTGAAATTATTACCCATCCCGGACATGTCTTTTTGACTACTGACATTAACTATCGTCAATTCGAGGGTCAATTCTGAGTCGAGCTCTTGTGAGATTACAACTTTTCATTTACCATATTTTAATCATCACTAATTCTCCCCCTCAAAAATAGCATACTTATGTTGTTTTTGTAAAACTTTTGATTAAAATATGCTCTTTTTGAGGTTTACGGGAAGATTTTCAAGAACTTTGGTATTCAGAACAAAGATTTAGTTTCAAATACTCCCCCTTAACAAGGGAATACTTGTCCTTATGAGCAGAATTTTGAAAAATTTAGAAAAAATTCTGGTTTAATTCTACGCATAAGTAAGAAGCTTTCGCTCCTTTGATCAGGATTGAAGCACTGAAGCGTACCTCAAGGTCCTTTCTTTACAAGTACGGGTTGTGCACTATTATGTGTGCACAAGCCATTGTAATATTTTTGATGGAACAATTATTGTTTTGGAAATACTCCCCGTCAAAACTCGCATTTGTTTTGAGAATTTTAAACTTTTTAAAGTTTGTGGGAAGGAGTCTTCTTGAAGCAAAATTCTGAAAGATTTAGAATTTTCAGTTTGAAAATTCATGAATAAATTTTGCTTCAAGGTAACTAAAACATTATTCACTGAAATACTCCCCTTCAAAACTAGCATACATTCTGACATTTTTAAACTCTGGAGCGAATTGGGGAGTAAAGATATGAAAATCTTGAGCAAAATTTTGAAAAATTTTGAAAAACCTGTTGAAAAATTTTGAATAAATTTTGCTCAAGATTAAGAAGTTTTTAGGATAAGTGCATGCTTGGTTTTAAAGAATGGTTTAGCATGGCACTTTCCTTTCTTTGAAACCCGAGTTGTACACTGCAATATGTGTACAAGTCATTATGATGAAGTCCGAGTCCTTAGCTGAGGTACTAAGAAGTCATTGAAAGTATAGATTAGACAAAAACCTTGGGAACCCATTTAAGCACGGCGCTAACGGGTTTACAAGATTTTGAAATCCATTTGTAAGTGGTGTCAATCTGATTTAAAGATGTTGAATTACAACGAGGACTGAAAACCGGTGTTTGATTTTGAAATAACACTCGTGGAATCAACGGAGATTTAAAACTCTTTTTCCGTTGAAAATTGTTTGAGAAACCCGGTGTTTCTCTTGGAGTTTTAAAATCTGAAGAAGAAGTTTTCCATCCATTTTTGAAACTAGGTGTTTCATTTCGAAAAATCGTTTTTGAGATGAATGGAAGCTTTCCGGAATTTGTAATTTTCAAAGCAGAGTCATTCTTATGTTGCTGCGAAAGCAATTCTGATATTGAATATTTGAAAGGTTTTGAATGACTTTGCTTTGGTCTCCATACTTGCTTTACCGGTGTAAGGCGAGAGTGTGGAGTTTGAAAACCTTGATTATCTTCTCTTGAAGTATTTGTCCTTGAACGCTTTTGAGGAGTAAGTGTTTCAGAAAAACTTGGTTTCTTCAAAAATTTCCTTCCTTTTTGCAAAGAATAGGTTGTAAACTGGGAAACCTTTTTCGAAAAATGGTTTTGAAGATTCACCCGTGTAAATCTTCTTTGAAATACTCACTTTTGATGATGAAAAATCTGAAATTGGAGCTTTTTCTTTTGATCGATTAAGAGCATCAAACTTTGTTTTTAAGGCATTGTATGATGTTCTCAAATCACTGTATTCTTTTTGAAGAGAAAGATGATCTTGAGATGCCAATTTAGATTTCAAAGAGGCAATTTGTTTCAAAAATTGATCTTTTTCAGCTTTTGAATCATCCGTTTTACGAGCCAATTTCCGTTCGAACATAATATTTTCTTTTTCAAATTTTTCAAAATAACTTTCGAACTTGGCTGTTCTGTTGACGAGTTCAGTTTTGACATCCTCAAAATTGTTTGTTTGTTGAGCTAAAAGTGTTTCAAGCTCAACCACTTTTGTTTGAAGCACACGATTTTCTGTTTCAAAGTTAATGCTTTGTGCTTGACATCTTTGAAAATTTTGTTCAAGAGAGAATATTTGACGTTTCAGTTTCTCTTGGATGTCGCTTGACTCTATTAAAATTCTCTCATTTTCGTGTCTCAACATCTCATTTTCCAATTCAAGACAGTGTTCACGATTAGTTCGTGTTTCAAAAGCATTTATACGTTTACTATAATTCTCGAGCTTTTCAGTTAATGACGTATATTGTGCTTTTAGTTCACAATTAAGCCCATTACATCGAACAACTTCGTTTTGAATATTTTTTATTAAGAAAACATTTGAAGCACATTCTTGATCATGATTCACATTGTCATGTTCAACTGTACCTCCATTAGGATCCATATATCGAGTCTCAGGAGTAATATTTCTATCATCCTGATTCATCACATATGTGTCGTTAATGTACTCAGGTTGTCTATGACTTTGTGTCTCATAAGCAAACACATTATCAAATGTATTGATATCATCAGTTGTTTGATGTACCTTAACCAATGTATTTGTACAATGTGAAGATTCGACATCAGCAACTGTTGTCTTCAAATCATCCTTACAGTTGAGTTTCCCGCCAGTATCCGAATCATTCCCTAGACTGTTTTCTCCATTCTGCTTTTCTGATAATGCATTATGACCCATGAAACCCAAATTATCATCCGATGTCACTTTCTCATTGGCCGTTCCCGCTTGTATCTGCATCTCCATTTCGATTATTTCCCGTTCTTTTTCTTTTGACTCTTTCTTCATTTCCAGCATCTTCCTCAGATGAAGTGATCTTGCAGTGAGCACCAGTTCCAGTATGTTCATTAGATTAAGCAACTGATCTCTAAAAGATTCAACTTCAAGGTAACTAATGATGAATTCACTCCATATTTTGCTTGCAAATACATAATCAGAAGAATTTTTGAGCACTCTAAACTCTAAGTAGAGAAACCATTTTAACTGCATCTTGAGTGCTCGATATGCTACTATGCAGTCACTTCCTTGTTTAATGTGCTTCTCTATTAGAAATATGTTGTGCAAGAGTTTCTGTTTGAAGGTTGTAAAATCCATTTCTGATCCGAAGAGTATTTCAAAAGCACGATGTACCGATCTATCCCATGACGGTAAGCTCGCTTCTGAGAGGAACATACATTGAAGCTTAACTGATTCAAAATGTGTCAAATAGTTTTCTTTGGAGTGCATAGCGAGCTTTACACTTTTAGGCATCTCTCTCCCTTTTGAACTTGATTCCATTTATTCCGGTGTGTGATACAGTTGATCTTGGATCGTTCCAAGGAAATAGGAGTTGAGTTTGTAGTTGTTGGTAACGGTTCAAGAGTTACTTTTGTTTATCGAGTTTTGCTTACTTGAAGGATTTCTATGTTGAAGGTTTTCTAAGTTGAAGGATTCCTAACTTGGAGAATAATTGCTTACTCGGAACTTTTTAAACAATCCTTACTCGAAAATTTCCTAACTCGGAAACCTTACTTGGAGAATTCCTTACTTGGAGAATTCCTTACTAGGAGAATTCCTAACTAGGAGGATTTTCCTAACTCGGAAATTTAGTTACTAGGAAGACTTTCCTAACTCGAAAATTCCTTACTAGGAGAAATTTAAATGATCCTTACTTGGAAGATTTTTAATGTTCCAAACTTGGAAACATATGAAATGTTTCTAAGTTGGAAGATTTAAAAAAATTCCTAAAGCGGAAAACTTACAAAGTTCCTAACCCGGAAAATTTGTAAAGTTCCTAACTCGGAATAATTTTTAAATGAAATTCCTAACTCGGAAATTTTATAATGTTCCTTACTTGGAAAATTAACAATGATCCGACCTTGGAAGATTTAAATGTTCCTAACTCGGAAAACTTTTGTTAAGACTTACTCGGAAATCTTTTCCTAACTCGGATTCCTGACTCGGAAAATCAAAAGGTTATTTAGGAATATTGCACGTTCGGAAATATTTGTCAAATTATGTAATATTTGTCCAAGGTCTGAGCACTCAACAGTTACTTGGAGAATTTTTAAATAAAAAACAAACCTTACTCGACTGATTATATTACTCGGAAATTCTCCAACAAATAAAATAATCTTACTCGACAATTATAATATTACTCGACAAATATTTGAATTACTTCACTCGGAATCTTTTAAAAGAACTAAACTTGGAATTTTAAGATTCCTTCCTCGAATTAAAAAATGTTACTTGACAATTATATGTACTAACTTTCTTCCTAACTCGGAAGTAGCAGAAGGCCCACCGAATTATTTTACTAAAAAAAATGAAATATTTTGGGTCCACCGAGTGACAAACTTGTACTTACTCGACAATTATCTAATATATTAAAAGATGAGAAATTTGCTACAGTGAAAAACAGTAGTTCTACAGTATACAATTGGGCCATTACTTGCATTAATCGCAGGCCCAACCCACAAAGCAGAAGATTTACTGTAACATTTCTAGAAGATTTACTGTAACATTTCTAGACCTTTCTCTTTCTCACACACAAATATCTCTCTTTCTCATTGTCTCTGTCATCTCTACACATTCCAGAAGTATCTCTTCTCTTCCTCTCTCTCTCATTTATCTATGATGTTCGATCCTTCTTCCTCTCTAAAACACATACAAACCATTCCAACCACAGTTTTTAACCTAAAGAAACCTAAGCCGACGATCCAAAAAAAGGGATTCCAAGTACTTTTCATCTACAAAATTGGTTTGGCTTCAGTGGTGCTTGCGGTATTTAAAGATTATATCTTGGTTTTCCTGGGTATTTTTTGTGATTATAAGGATGTAATCTTTATAAGAATTATGTTGTTTTCTATTTAATTTTGAGGGTTTTTATTGGTTTGTTGTTTTTGTTGTTGTTTGCAGGTAGTGTGGAGGTTGAAGATTCCGAGTAGAAAGGGGCTTCAATTTGATGATTTGCTTGGGAATTATGGTGGAAATGGACTGAAGTTGAATGGTGTTACCTGAAAGACCCTTTGAACTTGGTTCAAGGTAATGGTTAGATGTTAGTTTAATTATAAGTTTTTATTAAGTATGTGTCAGCTTATTGGGTATTTGGATCTGAAAAAAATGGAGTGTATGGTGTTTAGTCGTGGTATTGTGAGATTGATCATTGCTTAATAAAAGTGTATTACATTCGAGATGCCAATTAACATCTCGCTCTTTTATATTCTGGCATAACCAAAAATGTGAAGGCTGTGTTTCCTTTTGGTAAAAATTGAGTACTCTAAGATAGTTTTGACGTGTTAAAGAAAAGACTAGGATGAGGTATCTGGTGCAGACTTTAGGTTCCATTACTTTGCGTATTACATGATATTGGTTATAACACTTGATTCTAATTTATGAGTCTAAATCATTCTAAACTCATGCTTATTTTTATGGTCCATCAAGTAATGAATCAAACGTTGTTTCATGATTGTTTCTGCTGTGATATTTGCAGGTTCGAGCTTTCAAGTTTCAAGATTTAGGTGAATGTGAGAAGAGATGCAAAATTACGGCTGACCTATTTCCAAACTTGAATTAAAGGAATCACAGTAAAGTTGGATCATCGAGAAATGCAGTCATGAATGCAGGTAATCTGCACTTTCAAATAGCTGCTTATTGAACAGTTTTTTTAGTGGGTGGTTTTTTGGGTGAACTTAATGATGTTTTATCAGTTTTGCAGGCTGAAAAAAGGGGAGTTAAGAGGAGGTGCTAACGTTGCTCCGATTGCGGTTGTTCAGTTTACTGTTTTACGAATTTTTAAGTTTCTATTCAAGTTAGTTATGATTTTGTAATATGTGTATTAAAAGTGTTTGGTTCGATGACTAAAACGTAATCTGCCACGACCACATGACTAACATCGTAACACTCATTTTTCAGGAGCATTGAAGCTCAGGTCCTGTGGCGTCAATTGGTAGCTTTCGAACCTACTATGTCCGATTGCGTTGGGAATGTTACTTTTCATAAAGTATCATGTTTATGGTTGGTATTTCTAACCTTTTTTTAATGCATCGGTCACCTATTTTAGCATTTTCAATTCATTGCGCACTCAAATATAACTGATTTCAATCATTGTTTAATTGGAGGCAGACAAAAAATGCAGATACATCTTGCAAAAAACCAGCAAACAACTACTACAACGTAAATTCATAGTTATTAGCGGCAACATTAATCTACTGGCTTCAAGAAAAATTTCTTATCTGAGTCCATGATGTACGCCAGCGGCTCCTTTTTAACAAATATGGTCCCACATTGCAGCCCCCATGTTAGAAGAACACAATGACGCCAAGAAATCAAGTAACAAGGTAAGCTCAATGAGTGTGGTTCAGTGATTCTGTGGCCGCGGGGGAATGGCTTCAGTGACCGAGTTACTAGGTGTGTTTAATGGGTGCATTGAGCAGGTGGGTTCAGTGAACGTCTCCATCTTCATTCACGACGTCGCATATGTTAAAGTATATTCCAATTACAGGTACTTCATTCTGTTGCTGTTTTTTGGCTCCTGGTTAAAGGGTGTTTGGGTTTCATTGTTTGTTAAGGTTATTTTTTCTCTTATCAGGTAATTTGAATTGGGACATGTTTCATGAATTTAATTTTTGTGTTATTCTGGGAAGATGGCAAACGGATATCCCATGTCACATCAAAATAATTTACGAATGCATCTGCCATCTGAAGGTATGTTAAGTTACGAGTTTTATGTCTGTACAATTGGTGTATAGATACTATATATGTAATACTTATGGTGACTGCAGTTTGTAGTTGCTTTTTTGCTTTAACCTATACTAATTTTGGAAAGTTTGTTGTTGTAATAGGTGTTAACAATCGTGTATAAAATGATTACAGCACCTCGGGTGCATGAAATGCGAGACCACATTTTCTGGCCCAAGGTAATTTAGAATCCTATTCTTTCTTTAATCTTTTTTTAAGAGGGTGTTTGGAATTGTGTTTTAATAACAATGAATATGTTATTGACTACCAAGTAAATTTAAATAATATACTCAATTTATTGGCAAACCACTAACCATTAATAAGGGGGTACTCAATAGGTGTTACATAGCTCTTAACATGCCACATTACTGTTATGTTTGCTACAAGGCCAATTACTGCCACTTAATAAGATTTTTTGAGATCGTGTATGTTTTTATAATTGGTAAGATTATACATGAATATAAACTGTGAGCCACTTCTATATACATGTAAAATATATGGCCTGCAAGACATGAGTTGCGTATCTCTAATCTTTGTCACTTCCAGTCCAACACGTGTCGAGTTCGCTCTGCCAATAGGATCAAGTACATGAACATGTTTGGTACACTGTAATTGGTTGTATAAGCTATATACGAGTAAAACTCAACTACGACGTTTTAGTTGGTACTATTTTTATCTCGGCTGCTACATATTGTAGTATAAATAAAAAATAAATAAATAAATGAATGAAAAATAATAATGAAACGACAACTTTGCCAAAACATTTAGATTTGAGATGAACCACACTAAATATAGGTAGAATGTTAGAAAATTTAGTAATTCTTAATACTTTGGTTTCCGACATTAGTTTAAGTATTCTAGAAAATATGCTCACTGATTGTTGGTGTTGTCGTGATGGTCTTAGTATTTTATAGCAAAGTATATAGACATAATAGCATTCATGTTCAATCAGGCTTTGTAGGGTATACATATGAGTTGATAGTAGTGCTGTTGAATCAGCTTGGTGTTTGGTTATCAGATGTGTATGCTTTCTTTCGCAATTTATTGGTTTCTGCTTTTATTAGTTATACTATGATTATATTATTGCTGCTTATGATCTGTTGCACACGGATCTAATTGCTAAGTGAACCTGTTGTCTTACTTTGCAGATTCCTCACTCGACGCCTACTGAATACAAACGGTACAGCCTATCAACGAACAGGAGGACAGCTAACAGTACCTATGATAGTGTGGTGCTGTATGAGACAGGTTGGTGAACTTATCATGTCTAAATGGCAAAATGGGCGGGTAGAACAGAATGGGTTATGTTTTTACGCACAGAGTATAGATATTTTAAATGAATCAATTGGATACTTATTGTAGCTGATACTTCACTTTTAAAGTTGCGTTTCAAGTTGTAGTGGATACTTCATAATTAATTTTAAAAAATAGTCTTTTGGTTTATCGATCTTTTTAAAATTTAGTCCTTAATGACTAACTTTCAAACAAGACTTAGCACCACATTCCCGCAGCAACGCGCGGGCTTCCCAGCTCGTTAACTCAATACCTAACTCGGTATTATTATAATTCCTTTCTCGGAAATTAAAGTCAAACTTGGAAATTTCAAAATTTTCTAACAAAATTTGATGAACAGTAAGTCGAAATTTTTTTTCTTAACTCGGAAAAAAAAAATTCGATGAACAGTAAAGTGACACTCAAAAAATTTCCTAATTCCTTGTTAAGCTCTTGATACCACTTGTTGGTCACCTCTTTTAGATCAAATCACACACATATATTCAAAGTGAATAACGTTAACCAACTAACAACCCTTCCCTTCAATGGGAGGGGTATTTATTGTAGAGACCTAGTTTCATATGTTTCGTGGTTCAGGTGGCCGGATTTGGTGAAAGATGAAGATGTTCATCTTTCTAGAGAGAGAGTAGTGAGAGGGTGGAGAGAATCCTGGTCAAATGTTTGCTTTATTAAAAGAAATAAATGAAATGAAACAATACTCCCACACACCCACATGGAGAGTCATGTGGGTACTTATAGGCCCTTTTACATCACTAGTTTGCCTATTACACATAAGTAGTCCCTGTGTGAGCTACTTAATACAAACCTAGTCCAATTCACGTGAGTGACGACATCTTTATAAAAAAGCGAGTCTAACAATCTCCCTCCAAGATGTCGTCACAAGTGAATGGTTACAATGAGACCTATAAACAATACAAAGTAAATTGCAATAATAAACTTTTGCTGAAGTGCAGAGTCTCTGTAGTCTAGATCCTGAGGCAGACTTGAAGTTCTCTAATCCGAAAGATCGCAGCTTCGATCTTTGGTGCTGACGGCACACATCCTTGTAGCTCTGAACTTCAACTGTAATGTACTAGCTAGGTTATTACTCCCTCCTAACTAGTGAGCCCTTTATTCTTTTCTGATCCCTCCTGAATCGACAACTCTCTTTATCCTTTTAACCATGCAGCAGAGACTGTAAGCACAATGGTTGTCGTTCGGGAGCATTAACATATCTCACAAAGTAATTGCATCAAAGTAGGTAATAAGCCGTACTTCTCTCTCCATTTCCTTTTCCCTCCTAAGGGCGTACTTCTCCCTCCTGATGATTGCGAGTCATCGTAATCATCATATAATAATGTACATGGCTTGGAGTACCTTGATCTTGAAGCAATACTAAATCCATGATAGCTCGTCGACAACCCGTCGAGGCTTAATTATTGTGAGAATATGTTAAAAAATACTCTCAATACGTCTCTCAAACCAACCGTAAAATTCACCGGCTTCTAATAAATGACCACATGTGGAGATAACCCGATATGACCAACTTGAACAAGAAGTAAACACCTCCCCTCAAATGTGACTTAATCTTGTACGATAATGTGACTAAGAACCTATACTGAGCACTACAACGTAACTCCTTAAAGCATAGGTCGTTTCATATACCCATCCATCCTTCCTTAATAGTATATGAACATCTCTTGAACTATCCACATCTTTGTGTGACACTGAGTACTCCATCTCAGTTTTGATAGTTAACTAGGTCTTCGTCCATCCTCCCCTTGACCTATGAAAACTAGATAATCCAAGACTCAATCACTACACCCATGAGAGCCCAAACAAGTATCTCAAAAAGTCATGCATCCAACCAACCTCTAGACTTTGAGATAAATAAGTACACATGCACGAAAAATGTTACTTCAAAATCAAATCAATAATACCATTCTTCCCCTGTAGTCATTCTTCTTAACCATATTAGCCGTGAACGATGTATCCCCGTGATTGTTGCGATGGTAACCCTATATCCCTCCTTTTTTTTTTTTTTTTTTGACATAATTTGAAATACACTAGGAAATGCCGTTACAAGAAGGCTAGAAAATTTTGAGTGTAACAGATTTTGACGTCAAATTTTGCCGAAAAATTAGAATTTTGACCAAAAAATTTGAATTTTGGGCCAAAATTTTCACTATTATACCAAAATTTGAATCTCGCGTAAAAATTGAACGTATAATCACCTGAAAAAATTAAATTTTACTCGATGAAGGGTATGATCGGACATGTTTCTCAATTTCAAAAGAACTGAATCGCGATAACATCCCAAACGAGATAACAACCCAAATGCGATAACATCCCAACTGCGATAACCCCAACTGCGATAACCCCAACTGCGATAATCCCAACTGCGATAAATCCCATTTGCGATAAATCTCAAGTGCGATAACAGCCCAAATGCGATGAAGCTCAAACGCGATAAAGCTCAAATGCGATATAAGCTCAAATGCGATTGATGCGTGGTTTTGCGACCTTACAACAGGTTTTACCTCTCGAGGGATCTCAAGAGGCTTACAACCCCACCAGGCAGTGTACCTGACCGATGTAGTATAGTGTAGTGGTAAGTACGGGGGATTGATCGTTCTCCACAGGGAATAGTGTTCGTTAGGTATGAAAAATCACTCTAATAGGTCTAAGGGTGAGAGAAGATTCTTTTTATGTTTTTATAATTTTATGAAAGCAAGTAAAATCTCGGGTTTGAAAGAGTGGGCGGAATTAGTTGCTAGTCAACTAACCCAAATTACTACGAATGCAAATAAAATAAAATAACAGAAAATGAAAATGTTGGTGAAAACTTATGTGGAGGGAAATGTGTTTACTTAGATTTCCTTACTCCCTAACTATCTTTTACCGGTTGATTAGTGTGTATTAGTCGCGTGGATGACGGGTGTATTCCTTAATACCATTTGTGGGGTGGCGTACGTACTTCCCCAACTCTACAAGCTCCTACTTCACTCCTATGTCGAGCCGGCTAGGAAGCTCCTAACATGGGATCACTAGAATTCGCTTGTGCATTAAATACAACCATAAAAACCTTTAGTACGCATTGGTTCGTGTTTCTTAAGACGTTCAAGCAAGTTACCGAATAGGAAGTTAGCCAGTTTTCTTAAGCCTAACATAGATGAACAATCATCCAATACAACTAACAACACACTAATAACCAATTATCAATAGCTAGGTTTCATTAGATCTAAGCAAACACAAGATAAATCTAGCCTAACATGTTAAACAAAAGACAAGAATAAGATAGAATCAAACAACACATAGACATATTGAATGATTAATTGATAACTTATCTTCAATGTAACATGGAAGATCTCAAGGCAAAAAGCCTTGAAAGAGCTGCCAAATTCGTCCTAGGGTTTTCACACACAAAGTTCCCCAATAAGTTCCACACTAATGACAAAAAATTAGAAAACTATATATAGACTTTTGGATCTGACGGCGTCACGTTATGGAGTGTGACGCCGTCACCTCGCCGCTTTTAGGGTTCTCGGATGACCTTCTTGACGCCGTCCCTCTTTAACTCTCCAAAATCCGTTCTGGCTTATCAAGGCTTGACGCCGTCAGACTATGAACGTGACGCCGTCCCTCTTTGAATTATAACGTGACGACCTTGATCAAATTAAAGGGTGACGCCGTCAGAATTTCCATGCAATTTCTCTGGCTTATCATGAGTAAATTTCACATCCACCACTTTTGCCAAGGCATGACGCCGTCCAGGGTTAAATATGACGCCGTCAAAGGTAACTTTCAGCCGATTTTTGAGACTTTGCCGTTTTCTTCACTTTTATGCTCCAAAAACGTCCAAAATGCCTCCTTTTCCAGATTTCTTCTCAAAAGTACCTAAAATGACAAAAGGAACGATTTAGGGCGATATTTGATCAAATAAATACGATTTAGGGCTTAAATGACCCCTTAAAAGCGGTACACTTTTCGCTTCATCAAATACCCTTACACTTGAGATTTGCTTGTCCTCAAGCAAATGCGCTTTTATTCTAATCAAAATACAAGTTAGGGGTCATTTAATGCTAACATAAAAGTAATTACAACAAATATTCGTTCCACTTTAATCATAATAAGCACGGAGATTACAAACTAGCACCTCACAAGTAGTGTTTAGATACTCACATCTCTCAAGTGTCATCAAAATAAATCTCATAAATGAAAACGGATAATATCTCTCACTACCTGTCATAGCAAATAGATTACCATAGGCTTGGGAAAGGATCAAAAACCTCCTCCACTAGGCGTAAGCACCTAAGATAAACTATCAAAGAGGGCTTTTAAATGGGTTATAATGTTAGGTGTAGGGAAAAGGAAAACATGGTTTTGTTGGATAAAGGATATTTTACTGGTGGCGAGTTAAAGATCTTGATCAATTACATGTACTATACAATGTTGCTAAGCCAAGACTCGACTCAATCTTAAGCTAATGAAAAAAAAAATAACAAAAACATAAAATAAACATAAAATAAAACGGGATGGTAGTCCGTATGTTTTTTCTACTTTTCTTTTTCTCATTTTTTTTTCTATTTTTCTTGATTTTTTTTTTTTTTTTTTTTTTTTTTTTTTTTTTTGCATACACTTTTGCCCTACCATCCAAAATAATACATCATAGGGGCATTGCATTCCCCTTACACTTGAACTTTTACATAACTTTACAAATAACTATTCTAATGACTCGAATTAAGATAATTGAAAAACTTGGAGTACTTTTAAAACATTTAGCACATATGGGGGTAATAAATGATGATCTTCCCCATTACTCCATTACACTAGTACTTTACCCATGAGTCCCAATCGTCCCAAAACAATATGTACAAGGATATGACTCGAATTAGCAACCATGTAATCAACTAGATAATTAACTTGGGTTTAAACAAATGTTGTCACAATAATGCACTAAAAATGAGTGCATACAAGGTAGGCTAAGGCGATTTGGGTGTACATTTTAGTGGGGTGTAACAAATTCTTCCTTTAAGTAAAATGCTTAAAGGTCGAAACGAAAAGTTAGGCTCTGAGGGGTGTACTAGGGGTATCGTGTACTAAAAATGAGTACAACGCAAAGGGTGTGGGAGAATTACTTGACCAATGTAGCCAATGTAATTATAACAAAAACACAGGTGTAAAACAATGGGTTAATCCTAATGCCTCTTATCATGTAGTAAATCTAACTACACGAATGTAGTCTCACTTGTGGCCTCGGAATGGTCCTAACGCAAGTTCTAGAATCTAAGTGCTACCGGTACACACATCATAGCAAAATGCTTTTCCTACCAATTCTAGGGGCGAACCTCACATATTTGGGGTGGAAAATTTTTTTTTTAGTGGTACGGTTTTTGTGCTAGTCATATAACTCCTATCCGTGAGACGCTCATTAAGATCAAAGTTTCACTCCTATATGTTGTAAAAAATTTTAAATTTGGCACTAAAATTACCCTAACAGGTATTTATCTCAGTTTTATTACACATCCACTATTAAACAAACAAAAATCAAGCGCACTTGTATTCTCTAATCGTACTTTTACCCCCCCTTACACTTAAGATGAACATTGTCCCCAATGTTCAAATAACAAGATGTAAAAGTATAAAGTAAAAGAATGAAATCAAATACTCCCCTGATTCGTTCGGTGGATAATGAAGTAACACGGTTAGATCTTCTTCCAAGATAATGTTAAAGCTCCAAGACTAATGCATCGCCAAAAGCTTGATCCAAAACATTTCCTTGTCCAAAATAACCTGTTAAACCTGAGAAAACAAACACGAAAACCTGCATAACATCGGCGGGATAAATCTATATATATAAGGATATAATGCTTGTGGAATGATAATTTTGCAGATTCCTGGAGATTATAAGTTATAGATTTAATAAAAACTTTTTATGAAAACAAAACTTTCAAAAATTTTCAGAAAATTAAACCTGACGCCGTCAGGTTGTAACTCCTGACGCCGTCAGAAATGATCTGACAGAATTCTCATGTTACGTTTCCGGAAAAATTTTGGAAAAACCTATACCTTACTTCCTGGAAATCCTGCAAAACATCATTATGACTCGATACAAGCATTTGACTCAAACAAATACTAATATGTATGTTAATTTATTATTATTATGATTCATGTTCATTTGTGTTCTAATAAACCGATTTAGATTTCCCTTACACTTAACTTTTGCAAAATACCTTTATATGTAGTTAAGACGAAGTTAAAAACAAGATAAAGCATTTTCACAATTTAGTTTTGAACATGAATCAATAATAATAAAATTTAAACATACATACGGAAGCAAATAAAATCAAACAAACAAATAAATAAACACACAAAGCAAATAAAGCTTGGGTTGCCTCCCAAGAAGCGCTTTTCTTTATTAACGAGTCTTGTAGCTAGACTCAAAGTAAGGCTCATCTAGTGTCGCTCATGCTCACGTATCCGAGTGTGGGCCATCTAATTGTTGCCTCATCTTTCTTGTATTCATCATTCAGCTCCAAACATCCATGATAGTATCTCTTATTTTTCTCATGTGGATATTTGAGCCCCTTCCTCTTATCATTCTCACTTAACAAATCAAGAGGCACAAGTCTATTGCAAGATTCAATGGAGTAGTTTTTAAACCTAGGATGTGCTCGGGGCATTTGGTAAGTAAAATCTTCATCCCCATCCGAGAATGTAATTAACCCGTCCACAAGTTTTTCGTCAAGGTGGGTCAACCTTTTGAAGGGTTCTCCAAAAATGACTTAGGTTAATTTGTTATCAATGAATTCTCCTAAGTTCTCCATAACCATAAAATCCACCAAATACACAAAACTTCCAACGAATACGTGTAGTGGCTTAGTCCTAGCAACAATGTTATCTCCTTGATATTCTAGCTCATCTACCATGATTTTATTATAATTAGCGCGAGAGATAATGTTCATAGGCAAAGATGAGTTAAGATAAGCATAAAAATCATGATAACCAATCTTACACGGAAATTGCATGTTAAAGAGGCTATCCTTTTCGATCTTAGTCCTAGGGTCAACATACTTAAAGGGATCAATTTCCTCTTTTCCCCATTCCTCGTTAACTACTTCTCCATTACCGGCATCCTCATCGGAGTCTGAGTAGTAAAACGGACTAACATGGTCATTCTCATGGTCAGACTCCTCCATCTCAGAATTGTTACCAAAGTGGTGGTCGGGTGAAAGGTTGTTGTTTTCTATGATGGGGGCGGGAACGGGTAGTTGAAAGTTTGCACGGCGAAAAATACGAATAACAGGGATCAAATGACCAATGTTACTCATGAGGTAAGTGGAAGGTATCACAAACAAAAGTACAAAGAAATAAGATAGACTAAAGAAAACACTAGTACAAAAATGGGATTTGGTCACACATGTTGTTTTTCGAACGGCCACACAGTAACTTTTTTATGTGACTAAATGTACCAGAATAAAAGAAACAGCCACACTTGATCCGACTTGTGTGACTATTTCGTCTTTCCAACTGAGGCTACAGTCACACATTTAAATATTTTCGTGACTAGAGGTATCTTGTAAATTTTTTTTTTGATTATTTAGTCACATATAATTTGAGACGTGTGACGGATACAAATAAGTTTGAAACATTAGTCACACTATATATATACATATGTGACAAATATATGTCACACAATTGAATAGTATGACCAAAATTCATATATGGTCACATGAAGTAATTGTCTATGTGACTAAATCATATACTAAAGCTTGTCACACATTATTTAAAAGTGACTAAATCATATAATCAAATTTGTCACAAATTATTTAAATGTGACTAAATGTGTTGCACTTAATTTTCCCCTGAGTTTCCCTCTTCTCAACTTTTCACATACCCGCCTAAATTTTTTCCCAAAAATCAAACTGCCCTCCTTCCAAAATTCCCAAATATTTCATTAACCATCCTACATCCCTGATATCCCTCTCAACTTTTCTTGATCTGGTCTTCTTCTTCTACAATACTCTCACCAAATATACTCATTTACTAGCCCCATACCCACCTAATGCTGGTGTTTATCCACTATCCCCGTACCCTCCTCAGGCAACTTATCCTCCTCAGGCCATATGGCTCAATTAAAAATAAAGAAAAAAGAAAAAACATTAAAAAAAAAAGAAAAACAAAAGCCCTGATTACACTTCCAAACACACAAACACTTCTTCTTCTTCCCCCTTTCTTCACTTTCTCTCTCTACATTCATTCTTTCTCTCTCTAAAAAACCCAAAATTTAAAAACCCTAATTTCCCTCAATTTATGTAACTTATATTGGATTTGAATTTGAATAGTAATAGTAATAATAAAGATGAGTGGTGGAGCTAGGGGTGTAAAGAAAACGATCCAGAATATAAAAGAGATAACAGGGAATAATTACAGTGAAGATGAGATTTATGCAATGCTTAAAGAATGTAATATGGATCCCAATGAAACCACTCAGAACCTTCTTGCACAGGGTATTCTTTTTATTTAAGATCTATCATCTTTCTATTGTTGATTATTTTTATAAAGTTTTGATTTTTATAGTGGTTAGTTTTGATTGCTTTTGTTTGTAAAGTGCTGTCGAGTGTGTAAAATGTGATAAAGTTTTGATCTTTATAATTTTTGTAAGTGGTTGTATACTTATCCTTATGTTTCAAGTGGTCTTTTGTTGCTGAAATGCGTTTTTCGTGTAGGTGTGATATCTGGATTGGATATGGTGTACTGAGTGAAGCTCAGTGTTTTGTATAGTGTTGCTGGCTATGTGAGAAATGTTATAGAGTTTTGATTTTTGGTAGTTTTGTAAGTGGTAATGTAGCTCCTTTTAGGGTTTGAGTTCTGTTTTTGATTGGGTTTGTTTTGTAAAGTGAAGTTGGCTGTGTGATAAAGTTTTGATTTTTTTAGTTTTGTATGTGGTGGTGTAATTATCGTTAGGGTTCAAGTGGAGTTCGAAGCTCAAATACTGATTTCTCGCGTTCGGATGATATTTGGGATTGGATATTGTTTCTTTTGTGAGAAATGTGAAAGTTTGGATTTTTAATAGTTTTGTAAGTGGGACTGTACTTATTGGCTTCCCTTTTTTGGTATTGGATTTGTTAATTGTTGTTATCTGTGTTTTTGTGATTTATGCGATAAAGTTTTGATCTTTATTAGTTTCGTAAGTGGTGCTGTTGTTAGGGTTAGGGCTAGGGCTAGGGCTAGGGCCAGCGTGGTGCTTGATAGTGATATGTTGTTTATTTGTTGTGACTACTTATTTTTCGTTGTGTTAGAACCATATCTGGGATTCAATATTGTGTGAGAAATGTGATTAATGCGATAAAGAAATGAATTTTGGTAGTTTTGTAAGTGGCAGTGTACTTAGCATATCCCCCATACATGTAAGTTGTTTTTTTATTTGATCATACTGTTATAGTCATTTTAGTTGATCATCTATATTCCCTTTAGGTTGCAAAAGCATTGCTATTCGCTGTTTGCCCTTCACGAATAGATGTATGGAATTTGTACTAGTCTTGTACGTACTGCTGTTGCTGATATTGAATTTGAATATCATAGCCAACTAACAGTATGGCCCCACAGAAATCGTTTATAATTTGCAACCATAAGCTGTGTGGCATTTCCGATATGTATTTGTTTCTTAGTATGTAAATGTGGTTATATGGTACTCGTAATTTTATTTGTGCAGGTATACAACATATGGTCCAGAGTATGTCTACCCACAGGTCAAAATTGCTGCTACTAACCTTGAAATTCAAAATATATACCGCGTAATTGGTTTAGCATTGTGCAGGTATACTATAATCTATAAATTCTTACCTGCTTCAAAGAGTTATTTGCTTTCTGTAGGTATTTACAACCCATATGCGGGTCAACAGTATCTTCAAATATTTGGAGTACCCGGGACAGTCAATGCGCAAATATATCCATACAATCAGATGGGTCAAACTGCTCCAAATTATCAGGGTTTTACACCTTTGCAGAGTTATGCATTGCCTGGTCAACAGATTGTGCAATTTAATGGGCCGATTCAAAATGGAATAACTACTTCCATTCTGACAATTCAAGCACCATATTCAGCAGGTACGTTTTGTTCCTATAGCTCCATTCATTTCTGTGGATGCTTTTCTTGTACAGTGTAATCATAGTTACATGGAAATTTAAACAGTTAAAAAAAATGGGACATTACTGATATTATTTTATTCGTCATCAGGTGTAGCAGCAGCTATTCCGGGACAACATTTTATATTTCCTGCTCCACCACAGTTCATTCAAGGTGGTGGGTCTGGACAAATTTCAGGGTAATTATCTGATAATGGTGAGTGAACTCTGCATCATTCACTACGATCGCCAGCTCTTTTTTGCATTTCCCTGACTTTCGGCCAAATCATTTGAACCATTACCGACTTATATTTTTGGGTCAGGCGGTCGAAAGTGTCACCTCTTTCTAGTACTACGGATAAACATTAAAAAGAAGTGAGTTTGTTACTTTTTTTAGTTTCGCTTAATTGAAATTGAGAGGATTTATATGTACTGGTTCTGGTCTCAGGTCCTTGTTGTTGGAACGTTTGTCTATTGACTATGGGAAGAAGTCAAAGCTCGGGTTCACCATTTATCCTTCTCCCCAGGTACCCTATAATAGCCTTCCCGTCAGTTAGTTTATTATTGTTGTCATATTATGGAATGTTCATGTACTTTTAAGGTGACAATAAAAAATCAAACAACATTAATACAATTGAAAGTCATGAGATATTATAAGAATATGCTATTGCTGAAATGAATTACGGTAATATAAATGACAGTAAGAACCTGTCAGACGAGGATGGAAATCGACTATTGCAGCTGTGGAGATGGAGTCTGATGTCTAGGTCATACTATCATATGGGTAAATTTGACATGGCTCTTTCAATGCTTGAGAAGTATGAGCAACTAGCGCCTTCTGAAACCAAGTAATAGCCATACACATATCCACTAATTCATACATAATCACATACATTCACACATCTATGATGTTTTTCATTGAAGTTTGTATTTCTTGTCTCTCATTGCAGGACTGAGGAACCAGACCTGCAGCTGCTATTAGGAGAGTACCCTCTGGTTAACTTAAACGAGGAACCACTAAGTAACTACATTTTCCTTTGGTTAACTTACACCAATAGGCCAAATATGACAGTGGAGAGTACCCTCTGGTTAACTTAAACGAGTCCCCAGACCTGCAGCTGCTATTGGGCTTATGGAGAGTTTGCTTGCAATAGATCCTGGGCAAAGAGGAACTGCTGCTCTTGCTCTCAAGAGTGAGGTAACTCCCTCCTTTTTATAGTCCTAAATGTTTATCTTGTTTTAGTTTTATCAAAAGAAAATTTGAACATTTATTACTGAAAATGCAGATTTTGGTTCACTGGAATTATCACCAGTTGGTGGGCGAGAAACAACAGACATGAGAATCCTGATCGAGAGTGCGAGAGTTCACTGGAATTATCATGCAGTAATGGACATTCTGAATACATTTGGAATATATAGGCAGAAGTCCAAGAGAATCCTGATCGAGTCTTCGGATAGTGAAGTTTTGAAATTATTCAAGGCAAGAAACAACAGACACGAGCTAGTGTATTTTTAATACTGCTAGATATTATAGTATGAGCAGTTGTATTAGTTCTGTTAGTTATAAGTTAGTACTGTTTGTTCATATAGTTAGTAGTGCTATTATATATTATTGTATTTGAAGTTGTTTAGTATATATTTGAATTTGTTTTGATATATATTGATTTCTTAAATGTGACTAAAAGATGTATATAGTTACACTTAATAACACTTTTGGTCACTGTTTGTTTAATTTGTTATGTGACTAAATATTACAAAAGGCCACACACACAAAAATTCATGTGGCAATTGGATGATTAATAGTCACACAAAATACAAATTTTTTCACTTTAAACAACATATGGTCACACTTATTAACACTTTTGGTCACTTTATGCTTAATTGTATGTGACTAAATACCCAAAACAAACATGTTTTGTGTGACTAAATATTACAAAAGGCCACACACAAAAAAAATTCATGTGGCTATTGGATAATCAATAGTCACATAAAATACACATTTCTTCACTTCAAAAAGCATATAGTCACACTTATTAACACTTTTGGCCACTTTATGCTTAATTGTATGTGACTAAATACCCAAAAACAAACATGTTTTGTGTGACTAAATATTACAAAAGGCCACATAAACATAAAATTCAAGTGACCATTGGATGAACAATAGTCACACAAAAGACACATTTCTTCACTTTAAACAGCATATGGTCACACTTATTCACACTTTTGGCCACTATTTTTTAAATTGTATGTGACTAACTCAAAAAAAACAACACACGTTGTGTGACTAAATGATCACAATCGTCACATTTATTATATATTCATGTGGCCATAGGATAGGAAATAGTCACACATATTGATAAATATAACAAAACTTGTGCCTAATTGGTCACACATATTCGGGTTTTGGCCACTCTTTTTAATGCAAACAGTCACAAACTAAACAATGTGACCATATAGACCCTATAGTGGCGCGACTTTTTGTTCACACACACCCAAAAAAACGTGTGTGACTATATGCATATAGTCACACATTTTGGGTGTGACGATATCCAGTTTGTGTACCAGTGAAACCTATAAAAAGAAAATAAAAATCTCAATAGAAAGGAATCCAGTGAGTAGACCTATAAAATAAAAATTCAACCTAAACAATAACTATTCCCCGGCAGCGGCGCCAAAAACTTGATGCGTAGTTTTGCGACCTTACAACAAGTTTTACCTCTCGAGGGATCTCAAGAGGCTTACAACCCCACCAGGCAGTGTACCTGACCGATTTAGTATAGTGTAGTGGTAAGTACGGGGGATTGATCGTTCTCCACAGGGAATAGTGTTCGTTAGGTATGAAAAATCACTCTAATAGGTCTAAGGGTGAGAGAAGATTCTTTTTATGTTTTTATAATTTTATGAAAGCAAGTAAAATCTCGGGTTTGAAAGAGTGGGCGGAATTAGTTGCTAGTCAACTAACCCAAATTACTACGAATGCAAATAAAATAAAATAACAGAAAATGAAAATGTTGGTGAAAACTTATGTGGAGGGAAATGTGTTTACTTAGATTTCCTTACTCCCTAACTATCTTTTACCGGTTGATTAGTGTGTATTAGTCGCGTGGATGACGGGTGTATTCCTTAATACCATTTGTGGGGTGGCGTACGTACTTCCCCAACTCTACAAGCTCCTACTTCACTCCTATGTCGAGCCGGCTAGGAAGCTCCTAACATGGGATCACTAGAATTCGCTTGTGCATTAAATACAACCATAAAAACCTTTAGTACGCATTGGTTCGTGTTTCTTAAGACGTTCAAGCAAGTTACCGAATAGGAAGTTAGCCAGTTTTCTTAAGCCTAACATAGATGAACAATCATCCAATACAACTAACAACACACTAATAACCAATAATCAATAGCTAGGTTTCATTAGATCTAAGCAAACACAAGATAAATCTAGCCTAACATGTTAAACAAAAGACAAGAATAAGATAGAATCAAACAACACATAGACATATTGAATGATTAATTGATAACTTATCTTCAATGTAACATGGAAGATCTCAAGGCAAAAAGCCTTGAAAGAGCTGCCAAATTCGTCCTAGGGTTTTCACACACAAAGTTCCCCAATAAGTTCCACACTAATGACAAAAAATTAGAAAACTATATATAGACTTTTGGATCTGACGGCGTCACGTTATGGAGTGTGACGCCGTCACCTCGCCGCTTTTAGGGTTCTCGGATGACCTTCTTGACGCCGTCCCTCTTTAACTCTCCAAAATCCGTTCTGGCTTATCAAGGCTTGACGCCGTCAGACTATGAACGTGACGCCGTCCCTCTTTGAATTATAACGTGACGACCTTGATCAAATTAAAGGGTGACGCCGTCAGAATTTCCATGCAATTTCTCTGGCTTATCATGAGTAAATTTCACATCCACCACTTTTGCCAAGGCATGACACCGTCCAGGGTTAAATATGACGCCGTCAAAGGTAACTTTTAGCCGATTTTTGAGACTTTGCCGTTTTCTTCACTTTTATGCTCAAAAAACGTCCAAAATGCCTCCTTTTCCAGATTTCTTCTCAAAAGTACCTAAAATGACAAAAGGAACGATTTAGGGCGATATTTGATCAAATAAATACGATTTAGGGCTTAAATGACCCCTTAAAAGCGGTACACTTTTCGCTTCATCAGCGATATAAGCTCAAATGCGATAATCTCAAATGCGATAGAGGCGTTGACTTTTATCGCATTTCGTCCATAAATTGAGTCCAATAATTGAGGTCCACTGTTCACTTTCCGACCATTTTCCGACCATCTTTTGCTGCCAAGATCTGACCATAACACCCATTTTGAGCCTAAAACTCGACCGTATAACCATCAGATCTACCACATACCACGGATTGAAGGACAAAAACGAGCTCAAGCAAACCTTTAAGCTAGAACTGTTACCAGATCCAACCTCGTATGACCATGGATTTGAGATGTTTTTGACCAGCAAAGATACATAAGACCAGTAATAGGACTGTTTTTATCGTATGACACGGAAATAAATTCCGATGACCGGAAAAAAATTTCCGATGACTAAAAAGGAGATAAAAACGCAGCCTAAAACACATAAACGAACCACAAAAATCAGTAAACTCACCAAGAATCTCCCCCGGTTAGCTCTTGATACCAATTGTAGAGACCTAGTTTCATATGTTTCGTGGTTCAGGTGGCCGAATTTGGTGAAAGATGAAGATGTTCATCTTTCTAGAGAGAGAGTAGTGAGAGGGTGGAGAGAATCCTGGTCAAATGTTTGCTTTATTAAAAGAAACAAATGAAATGAAACAATATTCCCACACACCCACATGGAGAGTCATGTGGGTACTTATAGGCCCTTTTACATCACTAGTTTGCCTATTACACATAAGTAGTCCCTGTGTGAGCTACTTAATACAAACTTAGTCCAATTCACGTGAGTGACGACATCTTTATAAAAAAACGAGTCTAACATTTATAGTGCATTACATGAAATGAAGTGGGCTTGGCCCAAAATAGAGAAAAACAATAGATTGGGGCGCAGCCCAATAATGAAAATAAATAAAAGCCCACAGCCTATGGGCCTTCTACATAGGCTGTAGAATAAAACTAACCTAAAGGCTAAGCAACCTATTACATAATATGATCGATACTTCATTGATCTAAGACGTGTTCCCAACAGTATCAAATTTCAAAATAGCTTTAACATATATACTAGTGTGCTATTGAAAATGTAACATTACACATTATTGCTGATATATAGCCTAACATTGACATAAGAGGATATCTTTGCTACAATTAAAATAGCCGATTGGTTATAATCCTCCATCAAAATTACAAAGAAAAGATTCAAGGATTCACAAAAATGACTCAGGGATACACAAATTGTAGCACAAAATTGTAATCAGTTGTCTACATAAAATTGTAGCTAATATTATTTTCTTTAAATTTTATGCCCATATTTTTCAAAAATAGCCTATGGCAGGCATATGTTTTAAATACCACGTCGCCTAATTAAGATACGTAACAAATCGAACTGAATGTATAGATTGTGAACTTAAGCTGATTTGTAGACAATGGTTCTTTTTTTTTTTCTTTTTTTTTTTTTCTTTTTTTTTTTTTTTTCTTTTATTTTGGGTATAATTCATAATAATTACATATACTGTATTTCGGTTAGAAAAAAAAATGATTCGTAAGAAGGGAAATGATCGAGCCAAGGGTAGTGTAAGGTACAATAATATTTCAAAATTTTAGAACTTTTGGGTATGAATAAAAAGTTATAATGTTGAAATTACGTCCTAGTTTATGTATATGTCTTCAAAATAACTTGATACTCCTCAAAATTAAATTAGATGAAAGTTTTATTGTAGTAATTTTGGCTTTTTTAGTACAAACGTTTTTTACTATATGAATTTGCTATTATATAGATTATAGAGTTTAGTGAACAATATTAAGATGATAATGCAAGAGAAATGAGTTGGGTTGAATTGAGGGTACAGCCGAATTATTTCTCAGTTTAACCCCTACAAACTTATTAACCATAGAGGATGGTTGCAAGGAGTCTAAGATAGCATTACTTGCTATCTTTAACCCCTAGAAATTTATATGGGTCATAAGTCATAACAATATAATGTATCTTTTTTTCTGATTGCACGGTATGCATCTAGAAGACCACATATTTTTATTTTAGGGGTTATACTGCTAAAGGTCAGATGTAACAGTATCGAGACAAATTTCAACTTTGTACAACATACAAAGTTCAATTCTCATTAGATTTGGTTAGAATCTCAATAGTCGTGCATGAAAACTGAAAGACTTTATACTTGTTTGAATGACGCTTACATTAGTTTAGTAGACAGGTTGCAGTGCCAAACTGCCAATACCAAGGTGAGCTAGCGAGCTAAGTCATATATATTTTCAATGTTGAACCATTAGAAATGGCGAATATAACTTGATGGCTTATTACAAAGTCTCAGCGTTGAAAGGAATAAGGAATCATATACAAAACAACATGTATCCCAGTTTTAGAAATCTTATGACAAACCCTCCATAAAAGCCTTTGTGAAAGTAAAATCTGCTTGAATTCATGATTTATCCTCTTGTGTAACGATTTATCATAAAATCTCCACAATCCGTCTTTCCTAATATTATATGGTCCAAAACGATTCGATAAATCTGTTGTTTACGTTCTTTAAATAATATGATATATATGCATACGTGTAGCTAAGAGCATTAAAAGCAGTGTAACAGAAAAGTATAATGAGTCCAAATGAAACGAGACGTGGCTGCAAACTCATGTGAAAGCTAAAAGGTTCGATTATGTGTCCTGTGAAATTTAGTCTAATGTAGTATGTTATATTGTTATTCTCCAATTTCTGTTGTGTTTTGTTTGGTTTATAACGTTGACGACACCTAGGACCTTAAAGACCAAAACTGGGACGAATTTGTTATTGAAAGTTCATGTAATATCCTAAATTTTATGTCAGTCACACGAATAATGAACGTAAATATTGTGCGTTGATGTACGGCAGCAAAGAAGGATTAGGGACTAATTTGGGCTGTACAAC
The DNA here is from genome assembly GCA_021014915.2 of Artemisia tridentata subsp. tridentata. NCBI lineage: Eukaryota > Viridiplantae > Streptophyta > Magnoliopsida > Asterales > Asteraceae > Artemisia > Artemisia tridentata. The sequence continues at coordinate 408,670,326 of CP139509.1, forward strand.
GGGCTATTTTTGGGCTTAGATAGTTGGTAGTTCATTTTAGCTTAGATAGTTGGTACTTGGTAGTTCATTTTAGATAGTTGGTGATTCGAACAGCATGTTTGGTTATTTGACGGTTTAGAAATAAATTTTGTTTCGACGACAAACCGCCTAGGAAAGACACCCTTGAAGATGAGATCATGACTCTTTCGTGTGCTTAGATCACACATATATAGAAATTCAAAATTATGTATAGGTTGTTATGATTGGATCTTGAATCCGCTTTCTATATGTTTCAATTCATTGTAATATGTTTCTTTTTGTTCTAACCTTTGGTTAATTCAAGTTTAGTAAAATCTTTAAGCCTTAGAAAAGTTCATTTTAGCTTAAGCCCACATTCATGAATGTAAGAATTTTTATATGTAACGAGGATGGCGGCGAGTACTGCTTAGTCAAAGTCATATATACAGATACATATATACCACCGTCGATGTCAGTTTGCATGTTTCGTTTTCTTGGTGCTGATGCGGATGCCGTTGCAGCATCTGTTGAGCTGCTTTCAAGTGTTGTTAACAGCTGTTGGTGGCTCTCTCGGAAGATTTCAGGGACTGCAAACACCTCTGCTAGTTTAGGTTGTTGCAGCAGGTACGGGGTAGTGTCTGTGACTGTGTCAAGGATAAAATTTCGCTACTCTTGTGTACTTTGTGGATAAAAATGCAGCTGAAACAGGCCTGGAATGCCTTCTAATGCTTCTAGTGCTGGTGGCATCCTGTACGAATCTGTATGCCCTTTTTGTTGAACCACTTAGTTGCATTTTGCGACTACTGAATGCACCTCATCATTGAAGTAGATTAATGTTATGGTGCCAGTGTCGTAAGGATTTGATGTTCTAGAACAGTAACTGCAAAAGGAAATTGTCATGTGAGGCAAGTTACAGAGAGTATTGTTCATAATATCATATGTCGTTTGTATTTCTATTATAATTGGCATATCTTTGATCTGACGTGTAGTTGCCCGAAGTCTCTGCACTAGATGTTGCACATTCTGCAGTGGATGTACATGTAAGTTAAGCTTTAAAAAGGGGGTAAAAAATGAGTATGTTGCGTTAGAGTGTTATAGTATGTTACAAAAATTTATGTATGTTTAATAATGAATAAGTAATATAAATGAGATATGATCTAAAGGTTACATAATAGTAACAGAATATGTCCGTTTGCATACCATTGTTGTTTTTTTACGGAATAAATAAAAGAGGTACCATATATTTTGAATTAAATAGAAAATATAGTTACATATTAAAAGTTGAAGGGCATGAAGTGGCTAAAATGTATAAGTTTGGGGGATAAATAGTTTTTTTTTTTTTTTTTTTTTTTTTTTTTTTTTTTTTTTTTTTTTTCCTTTCATATTCATAATCGGGATCTATGTATTAGAGTTTGGCACAAAGATCATGTGAACAATAAGCAATCCCATACAGAGTAGAAATCATCATAGAAGCAGTAAGTTCGGTTCACTTTAACATTTATGTGGAAAACTAGAAGGGGGGGTTGAATAGTTTTACGTCTTTTTAATTTATTATAAAAACTTTGTTTCCTATTAAAAACTTAGATTTGAGTTTATGTGAAAAATAATACTTGAACAATATTATTAATTATATGAGTATCCTTTTAGATTTGTTATAAAAGTTTTGTTTTTATGAATGGAGTTTTAAATTGATCTTTATGTGAAATCAACTTCTAAATAATACTAACAATTATATATGCCTATATGTATGAAAGTAATGACGATATAAATAAAGAAGTAAGTAAGAGATGGAAAGATCAAACCGAGATACGAGGGATTTATAGTGGTTCGGCTACAAGGACACCTTCCTTGCCCTACTCCACTCCCCGAGCACCTAGCTCGAGAGTTTTCTTCACTACTTCAACAAGCTCCATTATGGCGGAGAAAACCTTACACACTTTCGCTTACACCGGTTTAACGACACAAAGCTAAATGTCGAGTTCTAATCGTAGCTAGAACCAATCTCACAACTTCAATCACAACACGACTACTTCACGACTTCCAACAACTTCTCAACACTTCACGACTTCTATTTCTTCACTTCTTCACGACTTCTACTTCTTCACTATTTCACGCCTTGTATTTCTTCACTCCTTCGCGACTTCTACTTCTTCACTATTTCACGACTTCTTTACGACGGCTTCACAACTTCTTCACACCACAACTACTTCACAACTTTACAATACTTCTACACTACTTCTTTACAACACAACTACTTATACACCTTCTTCACTACTTACACACTACACTAATCTAATCACTTATGTTCACACCTAATATACACACCTTATACACAAATGAATGAATGATTTACAAAGTTTACTAAACTAACAACTTAGGTAACAAGATGATACTAAGTTGTAATACTTCTAGTCTTGATTGATAGAAGTATTCTTCTCTTTGCACTTGGATGATTGAAGCTTGAATCACTTGGAAACAAAAGCTTAAGATTATATGATCAAAGGATTATGAAATAAGGTTTAGATCAGAAAGTTTTTGTGCAAAAAGGTGAGGAAAAAGTCCAGGAATGAACCAGTATTTATAGGCAAAGCTGGGGACTGGAGAAGCGTGGCCGGTCCCCTTAATTATTAAGGGGGCCGCCTGCTTAATTAAGAGGGCCGCCCCTTATATCCGTTGCCCAGCTTTGTCTTTTTGTGGGGAAGGTTTTTCTTGAACAATTTTGCCATTTTTGGTTGAAAATTTGAATTCATAAATTTATTATGGATTAAACATTTTCCTTTAATTTCCAAAAATTATTTTGTAAAAGATATAAAATGTTTGTGTCATTTTATAAAAAATCTAGTGATTAAGAAAAAGTTCATTTGATCATATAATGCATTAGGCATTTGCTTATTCATACTTTAAGTGATTAAGTTGTTAAAATAGATATTTACAACTAAATACTTGTTTACGTCATAATCTTTCGTTTAATGATTTTACATTTTGTGATTATCAAAACGTAGAGATATCGAAAAATATTAATAACGTGTTTAGGCATTATTTATATCAACAATTTAATATTAATTGTAATATCATAAGTGAAGATGGTGTAATTAGGTATGCAGGATTTAAGTTTGGATGTAATGGTGTAGCAATTAGTGAAGGTATCAAAGAGCCTGGTAGTATAGTGGTGTATCTGTTGTTTTGGCTCCTGCATTTTCTCGAATGCCCCAATCGGGTGGACTAACGAAAGAATAGTTATAGAAGCAATTTTGTAGATATTACATAACATAAAATATTTTAACACACATAAGGTGTTTGTACAGGGATGGTATGGCATTTGTTGCATAAATGTTATACAAAAAATGAGGGTCAGCCCGAATCTTACACAAAAAATGAGGGCTACGCCCAAATGTATCTACTATAGAAAGGATATATGCACAGTTAAGGTAGGCGTGCAGCTACAATTTAGAGTGTAATTGGCATACAAAAAATTGTTTTTTCGTCGCTAACAACGTTTGGCAAAAGTTTGAATATGTACAAAAGATCGGTGTGTCTTGGTGCCATGAGTGGCTGGCCTTAAGCTAGAGTCCCTTTTTTTAACATTTCTGTGTTTTGATTGTTGTTCTGTTGACGTTTCTGCTGTTGCTGCATAGGTGAAAAAAAGGATGATAAATGGACGGGGATCGCCAATGTTCTTCCATCGATCAATTGATGAAATCCAGTTGAATCTGCAAATAGTTTGCAGAACAATATTAAAGAACATTAATGAGTGTCTTTGTGCAGATCGTATAATAGAATAATATGAGAGAATACTAATTTATTTTTCAAGCTTCCTCTACCTAGGTATGGATTGGATGCTCCTCCTGCTCGGGCAAGACTCTCAGACGGCTATGATTGGACAATATAGTGTAGCCAAAAGGAAAACTAACTCTTGTTATGTTCCCTTGTAATACGATAGGTAAAATGATATAAAAATGTCTTTGAACCAACACATTTAACCCAACAGTTCAAGTAACGTTCAAATTACATTTCACATCTGCTGATTAGACAGCATGAACACAGCAACTGTAAGACACACAATAAAAAATTTCGCAGGTACGCATGAATGAACATGTAAAAGCAATAAATTGGCAAATTAGATATACCAGTACAAAACAAAAGAGTCCAGGAAGATCTTGATTTTTTTTATCGTACGCCTTAGGATTTTTGTTATCTCCTCTGCCATCTTTGAATGCTAAAAATATAGCATGCAACGGGGTTAAAGTTGATTATTTAATACTCATTTATTGATAACGGCGGTAAGAATAGATTCAAAAAACCTGTCTTCACACGTCCTTACCAGGATGCAGAATTCTCTGGAATAATCGAATGTTTGCCAACCCACTTAATCTGTGTTAGAAAGAATAGTCATAGAACCAACCTACTTGTCACAGTATTCTCTTCAGTTTCCCATCTATCTTTGGCGAAATGCACACGACCGGTGATCAGACCCTCTCGTGCGACTGAACCTGTGAACATGCATAAAACAGTTTGAACACCTATAAAAATGAATACCAATTAGATAATGAAAAGGGAGCATAGGTAAGTTTCTATGAAAATGCACACCAATTAGATTAGCAGTGCCAATAATCATAGGTGGAAACGCTTACCTTCCTCTGAAATTCATTTTGTTATTTATGCGGTCTTTAAACAATGGTCTGCACCAGACTTAGTGTTAGCCCGTTCAAAGAGCAAAAGGAATTCGAGGGGAAGATAAGAGCAACCATCTAAGTTGGATGTTATGTGTTTGTTATACTAAATCTGTTGTTGTTCGTACCATGACACACATTGGTACTTTGAGCCTCCGCTCGAAATCTCATTGCCATGTCGATGAAATATGTGCAAAAGTTTACGCTAAACCCATTGCAATGACAGTGACATAGGAATGGGTTTTCGAGGGGAAGCTCAAAGTACCAAGGTGTGCCGAAGAAAAAATTGTCGATTCTAGAAAAGCATGTGAGTATTAGGACTCGTGTTGAATGGAATAATGAAGGAGTGTGACCTGTCATGAACAATATACACTATATCATTATCACAATCAATACGTCTCAATTATCAGAGGCCATCTATCAAACGATGTATATGGGTTCCATTGCTTAATTTGACCGAGTTTCCTAAAACCATTGATGTGCTTGATAGACAAATGATTTTAGAGAACTTGTTAGGATTCGACACACTATAAGGTGGTTAAACCTTTGCAACTTTGTGTGTATGATATATTGAGTGAATATGAATAAGTATGCGGAATTTACTTAATCACACTTAGAAGGTTATTATGGTTATGGAATTGGAACAGTTATGTTTGTTATATGACAATGAACAATGAAAGCATATCACCAAACGATTCAATATTATTAAGATAATAATACGAGTGATCTTGAGTTATCACTAGGGTTAAAACCTTGAATCTTATGTTTCTAAAACTTGTGATATTGTTTGTGTTTGTTCTATGTTCTTAACAGTTATTTCAATGGAAGTTACTTGTGTCACTTGATAACTAGAACTAAACTAAGATCTTCTTTTATAGTCCAAGAAGATCTTTACATTGATGTTAAGTCTTGTCAAACTTTATCGAGCTACTTGATAGCTAATGTATGTCAGTAACTAAGATACAACATGTATCTAAGTTCACAACTTGTTCTGTGAGAATAAGATAAGGACTGAGCACATAGGGTAAGATATTATCTACCGTGTATTATTGACTTTCAGTCAACCAGACTTAATATCTTCAGCAAGCAGACTTAATTCTGTTAGTCACAAGAATTAACACTTGACTTAACCACCAGACTTAACTTCAACGACCAGACTTAACCAGTAGACTTAACTTCGGAACTCACCAGACTTAACTCTACTGCTACCAGACTTAATCACTTGAGAATTTCCCGATACTTTATCTTCAGAATATTTAATTCCCAACAATCCTCCCCTAAACATGTGAATCCATTTCAACATGTTTTCTGAATTAAATGAGGAATTGTGAAGATCTTTCAAACACTTCAGAGTCAGACCCTTGGACTAAACTTTCTTCTATTCTGAAAGGTTAATATCTAACTCAGTAACTCATATGCTTTCTGTCTTTGACTTCAACAATATCAATACACATCTTCAGGCTTCAAACATTGACCTAAAAGATGGTGCAATTTCCTTGGATGAAGGAATTATAAGAGGCAATGGTGCTGTGTATCTTGGATGATTGTTTCAACAAGTGAAATCATCTATCAGCATGCCTTTGCAAGTGATGAATAAACGTAGTGAACTGAAATTGAAACTGAAAGCTCTCTTCCTTTGACCTAGATAGAACTTTCTCCTTTGGAATGGTTCATCCCTTCTGAATATATATAATACTCCAGAATCAGCTCTATTCTTGTCATTTTCAACTTCCATGTCATCATCTTGTATACTCTTGTCTTTTCCTCCCTTTCACTGGTTAATCTTCCTTGGGCTTTATTTCCTCCCCTGAGATGCAAATAACATTTCCTCCCCTGTTTGGAAGATCTCTCACAAAGTACCAAAATATTTCTCTCTCCATCATCTGAGCTATCACTTAGAACTTGTTATCAGACAATGTTGTACATGTAGCCATCAATTCCTTAAGAGTTTAATTTGCTGCCCTCATCACTTCTAGGTGTGTTAACTCCTATGAGAGGTGATTCATGGGGCAATAACTCATAATCCATCATTTGATGGTTTTTTGAGTCATTTTTATTCCAAAAATCCTTTTAAGAAATTTTTTGACTTTTAGCAGTATGCATATGATTTTATGATGAAAAATCATACTGCTTTCAACTATTTTGAAGGGATTAAGTGTATAACAGACACTTAATCAAAATTTCTGTTTAAAGCAACCTCTGGTTGTGTGAGAACCAATTTTTTCAGTTATAAATAACTGCCCGTGTAAAGATAAACCTATTCAAAAGGCTTTCTTGACAGGGTTTCCAGCTCATAGCAATTGTTGCCTCTAACACAAGTGTTAGATTCACTTTTACTAGCTGTTCTTTCTATCAGATGTCCTTAGACTTGCTCATTATACTTAAAAGTATAAAATGATAGAAAGTGAGTTGAATCAGTTACTTTCTGATCAACTAAGTCATCAATTCAATGTGAAATTTATAATAACAAGGTTTCAAGAAAGTAGTTTTAAAGAATTAATGAACTTAGGTATAAACCTTTGTTAAGAATTCCCAAACTCAGTCCATCATAAACCTGTTATGTAAGCAACTGATATAACATTCTGCTGCTTCCATTTCAATTGAAAACTTCCTTTGTGCTCAAATGTTCATACCTGAAATTGTTAGTCTAAAACCAAAAGAACAATGTACAAAGTACTTGTCTTATATTAGAATAAACATATGACTAACTGTATGATATAACACAATTTTAAAGTACTAGCTAGTACAAATTTACAAAGACAACAGTACAAACAAAAATTTAACTACCAGACTTAATTGGGTAACCACCAGAATTAACTGAGTAATCACCAGAATTAACCACACTGGTATACAAAAACACATAGATTGAAAAATTTAAGTATTAAGCATTCCAATACTTGCTACCAAGTACTGAAACCTTCCAACATCAAAAGCTTTTGTTAGAAGATCTGCAAAGTTATGTTCTGAAGCAATTTTCATTACTTGAATTAACTTTTTCTCATTGCAATCTCTAATAAAATGATGTCTAATTTCAATGTGTTTTGTTTTAGAATGTTGTACTGGATTTTTAATAATACAAATTGTACTACTATTATCAATATGAATGACAGTGTTCATAAAATTGTACCCATAGTCAAGAAGTTAGTTTTGAAGCCATAGGACTTGAGCACAGCAACTTGCAGCAGCTACATATTCAGCTTCAGTTGTTGAATTAGCCACAATTGTTTGCTTCTTACACTGCCATGAGATAAGTCTACACCCAAGGAATTGACATCCTCCAGTTGTTGACTTTCTGTCCAAGCTAGCACCAGCATAATCACTATCCGAAAATGCTACCAAGTCAAAAGGTGATTCCCTTGAATACCATAGACCCAACCTAGGTTGACCCTTGAGATATCTAAAAATCCTCTTGACTGCTGTTAAATGAGAAACCTTTGGAGTTACTTGAAATCTTGCACAAGCACAAACAGAGAACATGATGTCAGGTCTTGATGATGTGAGATACATCAAAGATCCTATCATAGATCTGTATGTGTGTACATCCACATTTTCTCCATCTAAATCTTTTGGAAGTTATTTCTCAGAATCCATTGGTGTGCTTGCCATTTTTGAATCAGCAAAGTTGAACTTTCTAAGTATCTCAGCAACATATTTATCTTGACTAATAAATATGCCTTCATATGACTGTTTAACTTGCAAACCCAAAAAGAATGTAAGTTCCCCCATGGAACTCATCTGAAACTTATCATGCATAAGCTTCTCAAACTCCAAATACATCTCCTTCCTTGTAGATCCAAAGATAATGTCATCCACATACACCTACACTAACAGAAGATCCTTCTTGTGTTGTTTGATGAAAAGTGTCAGATCAATCTTTCCTCTTTGAAATCCATTCTTTTTTAAATAGGAAGCCAGTGTTTCATACCATGCTCTAAGTGCCTGATGAAGGCCATATAGAGCTTTTACAACTCTGTACACTTTGTCTGGATGGTCAGGATCAATGAACCCTAGAGGTTGTGAGACATACACCTCTTCGTCAATTGTGCCATACAAAAATGCACTCTTGACATCCATTTGGTAAACTATGAAGCCTAAAAATGAAGCATAAGCTAAGAAAAGCCTAATTGCCTCAAGTCTTGCTACTGGAGCAAAAACTTCATCATAGTCTATACCTTCTTGTTGTGTGTACCCTTGGGCTACTAATCTAGCCTTATTCCTAATCACTATTCCCCTTTCATCCCTTTTATTCTTGAAAACCCATCTAGTGCCTATTACCTTTGCATCCTTAGGTAAATCAACTAGCACCCAAACTTTCTGAATCTTGAACTGAAGAAGCTCTTCTTGCATAGCTTCTACCAAGCTTGAATCATCTAAGGCTTTCAGAATGTTCTTTGGTTCAGCTTGGGAGAGAAAACATACAAACAAGCAAGAGTTTGAAAACTCATGCTGTTTTGAAGCATAAAGGGCATCAAGAAGCCCTTGTTGGTCTGAAGACTTTAGTTGTTGCCTTGTCTTCACCCCTGATTGTACATCTCCTATCACATTTTCCAGGGAGTGGACTTTGTGAATATTGGTGTGTGGTGTAAGTGGAACATGATAGTTTGGTGGGAGATTGCTCAAATCCACCTCATCGTCTGTTAATTCTTCTTCCTTTGTTATTTTTGCTGCTTCGGTTAAGTCTGTTTCTTCAGTTAAGTCTGTTTCAGCAGCATTATTGATAGCAGAACTATTTTCTTGTTCCTTTGCTCCAACCTCTTTTCTTGCATCTTCAACATCTTCTTTAGCTTTACCAGAAGAAGATTCACCAATTGTTGAAGTTGATTCCACACTTGTACTTGACCAGATTGGCATCCATACATGATCTTGGTTTGTCTCCTTTTCTAACCTTGCCTCATCTGTTGCTTGTGAACCTGAAAAATCATTAGTTTCTACAACAACAGGCACATAATTCATTGATTTGGTTAGTGTCTCAAGATCAAATAGCCATGTTGGTCCTTGACCTTCTACATTGGATTTATTCTCCAAAAACTCCACATATAGGTTTTCCTCTACAATCCTAGTTCTTGAGTTGTATACTCTAAAAGCTTTGCTATTGAGAAAATATCCAACTAAGAAACCTTCATCTACTTTACCATTGAATTTTCCTAAATGGTCTAAGGTATTGAGAATTGTCACATGACATCCAAAAGGTCTAAGAAATCCTATTGCAGGAGTTCTACCTCTAAAAAGTTCATATGATGTCTTATTGTGAGGCTGTACAACTAAAACTCTATTTTGAACATAGCAAGCAGTGTTGACTGCTTCAGCCCAAAAAGTTATAGGCAGCTTAGATTCAGCTAACATAGTTCTAGTAGCTTCTATTAGTGTTCTATTCTTTCTCTCAATAACACCATTCTGTTGTGGAGTTCCAGCGACACTAAATTCTCTCCTAATACCTTTTTGTTTGCAGAAATCATCCATAACTCTATTCTTAAACTCTATCCTATTATCAAATCTAATGACTTTCACTTTCTTGTCTACTTGGTTTTCTATCTGTGTAATGAATGTCTTAAGAATGCTAGATGTCTCATCCTTAGTAGCTAAAAAGACAACCCATGTAAATCTGCTATAGTCATCAGTTATAACAAGACAATATCTCTTATGCATTATACTACTTACTGAAACAGGTCCAAATAAGTCCATATGAAGCATAAACAATGATTGATTGATAGGGTTAAAAATCTTGGGCTTACAAGTGGCTTTGTGTTGTTTGCCTTGAAGACAAGCAATGCATGTTTGATCATTTTCAAATCTTTTGTGAGGTAAACCTCTTACCAAACCATTCTTAACAATTTTATTTATGGTTTTGAAATTAATATGACCAAGCCTTCTATGCCATTTCATTGATTCATCCAATGTGGCCTTTGCAACAAGACAAGTTAAATCCTTTTTGGGAACAATGTTCTTCATGTAAACACTGTACATATTGCCCTTTCTAGGAATTTTAAGAAGTACTTGACTTTCATCAGGCATCTTAAAATCAAGAGAAAGTACAAGACATTCAGTGTCACAGAAAAGAACTTTGTTCTTTTTGTCACACATTTGTGAGACACTAAAAAGATTATAATTTAGCTCTTGTACATAGTACACATCTTCAAAATCTAAATTTCCAGTTTTAATGGTACCTTTACCGGAAATTTTGCCACCAACACCTCCTCCAAAGGTAACATAGCTACCATCTAATGTTTGAAAATTAGAAAGATAGGACTTGTTGCCTATCATGTGCCTTGAACATCCACTATCTGAGTATCCTTAATCCTCTTGTTTATCAATTGAATGTTCCTGCACATAAATGAGAAGTATTAGTTTCTTTTGGGGACCCAAGCCATTACTGACTTGGATCTGCCTCTTGCATCAATGTAATTTAATCTTTTTAGAATAGTTGATGCAACATTGGATTTAAGAATCCAACATGCTGAGGCCTTAACAGCATTTGCCCTCTTTGCCCAAGCAGCAGACTTAACTACTTGCCTACCAGAATTAACTACTTGCCTAGCAGAATTAACTGCTGGCTTAGCAGAATTAACTGCTGGCTTTGTAGTTGTCCCCTTAATTTTCCAAACTTGTTTTTGGACTACTGCCTTTGAATGAATGGGCCTTTGAACAGTCTTTGGTGCAAGTTTGTAAGATGTTTTTGCACCCTTAGCTGTTAATTTTGGGTAAACAGTCATATATGGTCTAGCAGAATTAACTTTATTGAAGCCAGACTTAACTGAAACTGTTTTGGGTTTTGTTCTATTAACCTTAGAACTAGAGTGAAAATGAGTTTGGGGAGTTTGTCTTTTGTAGTTCACTCTATTATTTTCATACCCAGATACCCATTTGTTGCAGAAAGCTGCAAGATGGTTAAAACTACCACGTATATAACAAGCTTTGTTGTAAAAAGCAAAGTCATCACCTAATTGGTTAGACTTGAGGTTATTCCAATTTCTTTGGTTACCTCTGGGCTTGCTAGTGGATCTATATTATTCACAATACCTAACTAGTTGCCTAACATGTTTAATGTTTGATTTAGGCCTAACAGTATCCTTTTTGACCACTTTAGGAACCTTTGTTCCTGCTTTCTTAACTTTTTCAGGTTTAGACATAACCTGTTCATCTTCATCACTATCAGTTGTACAATCTTCAACAACTATAGCATCTCCTTTCTTAACAAAGGACACCTTGTCCTTAGAAAGTGAAGTTTTATTTAAACTCTCAGTTACTTTTTCTATCTTAGGACCCTTAGTAGACTTAGAACCATATTCCATAATTGGTTCTTGAAACTCAGCAAAACCTGTGTGTGCTAGGTCAATACCTGGAGGTGAAGGAACACCTCTGTATGGTGGACGAACAGATTTGTATCCTAAACCAGACTTAGCTTTATTGATTACTTGAGCTTCCCAAATCTTATTAACTCCATCTGAGGCATGAGCTAAAGCATCTATTGTTATCTTAACATTTTCACTGTTATTTAGGACTTTAGCTAATGATGCTCTTTCTGAACAAATTATGTCAGCTTGAAAATCTATTTTTCTTTGGAGAGCATTCATGTCATCAGCAAACTTAGACTCATTTTCTTAAAAATGTACAAGTTGTTTTTCAACAACAGATATACCTCTTTTATGATTACCTAAGTTGGCTAATGCATCATATAACTGTTCTACTTGATCATCAAATCTTTTTTTAAGATCTTCATAAGCTTTAAGAGCAGAGCATGATTCAGTACATTTAATTATGGAATTTACCTCTGAATCAGAAAAGGCCATTAGAGCAGTCTCAGTGGCCACCAGTGCAGCATTTGTTGGTGCTTCCACTTCATCAGCCATGAAGCTCCAATCATAGTTAACCCCATCTATGGCTAACATGGCCCTTGGCTCTTCAACTGTGACTTCCTTCTTTTTCTCTTGCCTATACCATGTGCTTCTATTGTCCTGCTTCCTTGGGTTTCTACATTCTTTAGCAAAGTGTCCTAACCTGTGACAGTTGAAACACTCTACTTTCTTCTTATCAAACCCAACAGTTTCATTACCATCAATGGTAATCTGCTTACCAGTTCTCTGCCAGAACTTCTTAGCCCTCATGCTAAGTAAAGCAACCTGCCATTTGATGTCCATCTCTTCCAAATCATTATCATCCAACTGATCAAGATCTTCATGAGTTAGAGGAGAACCACTAGTTTGACTAGACATGAATACATAGAATGTCGGATCTCCAAGTCCAGCAGCATTCTTTTGTGAACTAGTAGAAGGACCACCATAGATAGCAGTAGACACACCTACTTCTTCATCTACCTCATCTGACTTACTAATACTAGGAGATGACAAGAGTGCCACATTCTCAGAACTAGTACTATAGATTCCAGACTTCTTTAGACTTTGTTCTACAATTTTGAAGTTGTTGTACAAATCATTGAGTTTCATGGTTTCAATGTCTGACTTGTTCATCCAGACAACCACATGAGTATGGAACTCATCAGGTAGACTTCTCAAAAACTTCATGTTGAGATCTCCTTGGCTATCTCAACACCCAACACTGCTAACTGACTGACAAGCTTATGTAATCTTGAAAACAACTTATCAAGTGATTCATTGCTATTTGAACTAAAGTTTTCAAATTGTTGTTTTAGCAATGTCTTCTGTGTTTTCTTGGTAGTTTCGTTACCACCAAACCATGCACAAATCTCTTCAAAAAGAGTTTTTGCATCTGGATACTTGCTAAAGGATAGCATTTGTTCACCAGGAATGGTCATAAGCAATAAGTTTCTTGCCTTTTGATCATTCCTCTTCTGTACCTTTTCATCATTGTTAGCTAGTCCAGTATTCCTTCTCCTTTCAGTTTTGCCTTCAAGAATAATATCTGTATAACCTAGTGTAATTGAATCACCATACATAATGATATCCCAAAGAGCATAATCTTGAACCATGAAATATTGCTCAATTCTCAACCACCATAACTCAAACTCATTCTGTTTGATCATGGGCAACTTTGCAGCAACATTTGCAGGAGTATCTTGTGCATCCATTTCCATTTCTTCTTCTTCTAAATCAACTATATCATCCTGAGCTCTGATACCACTTGTTAGGATTCGACACACTATAAGGTGGTTAAACCTTTGCAACTTTGTGTGTATGATATATTGAGTGAATATGATTAAGTATGCGGAATTTACTTAATCACATTTAGAAGGTTATTATGGTTATGGAAATGGAACAATTATGTTTGGTATATGACAATAAACAATAAAAGCTTATCACCAAACGATTCAATATTATTAAGATAATAATACGAGTGATCTTGAGTTATCACTAGGGTTACAAACTTGAATCTTATGTTTCTAAAACTTGTGATATTGTTTGTGTTTGTTCTATGTTCTTAACATTTATTTCAATGGAAGTTACTTGTGTCACTTGATAACTAGAACTAAACTAAGATCTTCTTTTGTAGTCCAAGAATATCTTTACAATGATGTTAAGTCTTGTCAAACTTTATCAAGCTACTTGCTAGCTAATGTATGTCAGTAACTAAGATACAACATGTATCTAAGTTCACAACTTGTTCTGTGAGAATAAGATAAGGACTAAGCACATGGGGTAAGATATTATCTGCCGTGTATTATTGACTTTCAGTCAACCAGACTTAATATCTTTAGCAAGCAGATTTAATTCTGTTAGTCACCAGAATTAACACTTGACTTAACCACCAGACTTAACTTCAAGGACCAGACTTAACCAGCAGACTTAACTTTGGAACTCACCAGACTTAACTCTACTGCTACCAGACTTAATCACTTGAGAATTTCCCGATACTTAATCTTCAGAATATTTAATTCCCAACAGAACTCGTTCAATTTAACCAATGGAACCCGACTACATCGTTAGATAGATGCGCCCTAATAATTAAGGTTTTCAAAGTGAAGTTCAATGTAGGAAGCTGTGTATGACGACATTACTTTGTAAATGATGGTTTGAGGTCATAAAAAAGAATGGAATTCAAAAAGCAACATAGTTAACCCTTCTAAGGTCCCCTACAGTTCCTTTTGTCGTTTCAACTCCCTTTGTGCAAAGGCCTGCACCAGGCGAATTGCTAGATTGTTGAAATAACAAAAGGAACTGTATGGGAACTTAGAATGGGTAACTATGTTGAAATTCCAGATTCATTTATTAAGTTAAACCATTCATCCACTAACTAATGTGGGCACCTAATACATACCTTGTTACTTTCAACTTCTCTTTGAAACACTTTTATAGAATCGACAACTGTAATTTTTCGCTAAGTTTTACAAACTCACTTCTTTATATGATACACTTTTGCGATGCGAAGGTACGGTTAAAATCTTTGATCACCCAATTCATTAGTGTCAGAAAATAGTTCTGAATCATCATAGCCCAGGCCTAAGTAAACCAACGAATGACGTTTTGCAGGGAAATAAATGTGAATACATACCTGAGTATGTGAATTATGTTTTTACTTTTTTTGTAGTGCCTGCAGGATGATTGAACGGACAAACCTGAGGAATAGAACTTGCTGGGTAGCCCAGACCGTGCAAATACAGTAATAGGTCAGCTCGGCTCCCGTACATCCATCGCTAATACGTTGTTTCTGTGTGCATGTATTAATTTTAATTGCAGTTGAACCTCTTAATCAATCTTACGAAATCTAATTTTAACAAATGATGACTATGAAAGACTACAAATTGAATCCCATAAACACATATCAATAGTTAAGTTTATGCATAAACAATCTTTAATTTTCAAATTTAAATTCACTAAAATTAAATCTTATACCTTTGAAAGGCAGACGTACGAAGTATATTTATGGAAGCTGACCAACAGCCGTTCTTGATCTGAGTTGAAGCATAATGTATTTAGGTAGGGGATCGCGGAAACCTAAGGGATACAAAAATATTAACAAAGTATCAATGATGGATGCACAGGCCAAGTGAATATAGTAATAGTTTGGCTCGGCCTCCGTACATCCATCACTGATATTTCGTCTATTTTTTATATGTAGTTTGTCTCCATAGTATGCAGCGAGGCTGATGTATATACAAAACCTGTTAGCAGGGAAAAAATTAAAAAATATAAGCAAATTCATGGACTACAGTCGTTTAACGATGTCAATTTTAGCAATACTTATCTTTTGTTTATTACAGAAGTGGTATCCAAAACCGGTCTTGGCTGCAACCATCCAATCAGTATGCGAAGCCATGGGTTATGGTAAGCTACACTTACAAAAATAGAAAATAATAACGGGTTCTATCATTAACTGGTATATTCCTCATGCATTATATAGATATTCAGGGAAAAATAAAATAATAAGCTGATGTTGTAGCGCAAAACAGTAATCCGAGAAAACAGGGTATCGTTAAACATTGTATAAAACTCTTTTGAGTCGCCTAAAAAAATGGTAGCTTCTTTAAAAGTTTAACCACATGATCAATGTCAAACACAATTGTGTTTTACGCATCTTGGCAGGTTCAGTGGTACAAAAGGTTCTGATAATCTGTCATCCGCATTTAAGCATAACAGCAACCACAGATGATGTACATCGCTTGTCAATATTAGGAAATGAAGACCATCCGGTATTATTTATTTGCCGATACTAATTGTTGATGTTCGGTGTCTGTTATGCTAAAAAAAAATTTCGCATATTCGTAACTGCAGTTCCACAGAAGGTCCTGATCAACAATATTTAAATTCTGAAAGATATATGGGTAACAGAAGAGGATGGTGTGAAGAAGTAATTTGCACCAAATCACTTGTCACACCATTCTCTCATGTTTCTCATCCATCTTTCAGAATTGTACACTATTGTTGATCAGGGCCTTTTGCGTAGCTGTAGTTACGAATATGGGAAAAAAAATTTAGCATCAAAACCACAGAACACCAACTTTTAGTATCGGCAAATGAAGAATACCAGATGATCTTCATTTCCTAATATTGACAAGCAATGTACAACATGTGTGGTTGCTGTTATGGTTAAATGCGGGCGACCGATTATCAAAACCTGTTGTACCATTAAACCTTCGAAGATGCATAATCAGCGGTAGTTAACCACAGTAGCGTAAGATTCTAAATTTAAAATATGATAATCATGCATATACAGAGGCAGTTATTAGGCGTAGATTTTATAACGAAACAGGGTCAAAAAGATGTATGACCAACCATTGGTGCAAAGAGACATGGTTGCATGATGATGCCATCCAGTCCTTGCCGTGGCAAGTTACGGTCGCAATCTTTGAGCACCCAATTCATTAGCTTTAGAAAATAGGCCTGAATCATCATAGGCCTACCTTAAGTTTGACATACACTCTTCTGGCCTACATCAGTACATTCTAAAGGACTAACCTGAGCAATCTTAGGTATGCCCTTGGTTTTTGTCCACACATTTAGGGAAACGTTTGTAATCATACAAAAAACATCAGACAATAGGAAGTAGGCATATGTATAACAGGTCTTGTAACATCATGTACACAATTCATAGGCTCAGATTTTATAAACGAAAACGTACTCGACAACAATTAAATTCTTAAGATATAGGCTCAGATTTTATAACCAAAGAGAGTCAAACAGATGTATGAACAGCCATGGCTGCAGAGAAACATGGTTGCATATTGATGCCATCCAGTCCTTTCCGTCCCAAGTGACTGTTACAATGTTTGAGCACCCAATTCATTAGTCTCAGAAAATAGGTGTGAATCATCATAGCCCAACCCTAAGTTTGACATACACTTTTCTGGCATACATCAGTACATTATAAAGGACTACGCTGACCAATCGCACGTACGTCGTTTGTTTTTGTCCGCATATTTAGGAAATCGTTTGTAAGCATACAAAAAGGATCAGACAATAGACAACAACCATATGTATAACAGGTTTTGCAACATCATATACACTAACATTCCTTGCAATTGTTAAAAAGAAAGTTGAAAACAGATGATCGACATCATAGGCATGCAAAGTTAATATGGTTGCAACTGCAAACGTTGCAACCATGGAAATCAAAATCAATAGCATAATGAACATGGAAAAATCAAAGAGCATGGGAATATAAATCTACATATACCTTCCAAAAGTTTTAAGAAATTTAAGAACAAATGTACCTGCTTAAGTAGGGTTTCTAATCGGCTGGATGAATTATTTATTTTTTTCCCGCTTATTCCTTGGGTATTTTTTTGGCTTATTTTTTAAGTTCAAGATTTCAGAAGCTTCTTCACGTATCAGACGCACGTATACATTGTACTATAAATCAAATTTCCGTGACACTTTCAACCGTTTAGGTGGAAAAAGTTTCTACAGCCAATAGATGAGTTAGAACGTTCGTACTATACGTTTTCCATGTCCTTAAACCCCTAACATGAAATTTTAGTTGGGCTAAAAATGGGCTAAAGAACACTGGACAAAAAAATGGGCTAAAGAACATTGTACGAGCCCTTTTTTTTTGCCAGGAAAATTGGAGGCAAAACGGCGTCGCACTCCATGACTTTTAAGTTATGGTGCGCTAAATAATTCGGCTCAGATCTGCATATAGGATTCAAGACA
The DNA here is from genome assembly GCA_021014915.2 of Artemisia tridentata subsp. tridentata. Lineage (NCBI taxonomy): Eukaryota > Viridiplantae > Streptophyta > Magnoliopsida > Asterales > Asteraceae > Artemisia > Artemisia tridentata. The sequence continues at coordinate 408,688,555 of CP139509.1, forward strand.
AAGAATAACCTTTATTCCGTAGGGGCTTGCATAGTAACTATTTAAGTTATGCCTTCCGGTTGTTGCCAATCCAACTTACGTTCTGATCTTCCAATACACGGTTCATTTGTCTCAGATTACAGAGATCATCACAGTAATAAGGAAAACATTATAAAAGAATTGTTTTTTATTTTTGGGAAAAAAAAAGAGGGAACACAGAAAGGCGACCGTTTATGGACCCCATCTTTCGGCAGTCACCTACGGAAATGATTCCAGACCACATAGCAACCATTTATCAATAAGCAAACCCAACATCAACAACCGTTTTAAGGTGACTACACATGAAGAAACTTTTGGACCACGTGGAGTCAAAACGACACCGCACTCAACAACTATTAAGATATAGCATAATGGTATTTTTGACCAAACGAACTCGGTTGAATTTCACCATGGCTGGAAACAAAGTCGGTTGCATAGGAAGCACTTTATTTCTAATCGGATGGATGAAATTTACTTTTTTTTTTCCGTTTATGTCTTGGATATTTTTTGGCTTGTTTTTCAAGTTCAAGATTTCATAAGCTTATTAACCTTTCTGACGCACGTGCATATTCTACTAAAAATCAAATATCTACCACACATTGGAGTCAGCAGCGTCTCCTCATCTCATATAACCAATATTCGATTGTAAAACTTTCCCAATGCCAACATAGCTGGAAGGTCTTATCTCTCTCTCCAGTTCCTTTTGTTACTTCAGTTAGACTTTACACAATGGCCTGTACCAGATGCATTGCTAGCCCACTGAAGTAACAAAAGGAACTGGAGAAGAAAGGTAAGAGCAGGCAGCTACATTAAACATCATGTGTCAATATTGAACATTTCATCATCATCTTGTATCCTTTGTTTGTTAATGATGAAATGTTCAATGTAGTACGAACATTGCAACTCATCAATTGGTTGTAGAAACGTATAGTACGAACGTTCGTCGGCCCATTTTTCGCACGCTACGTTTTCCATCTCCTTATATCCCTAACATGAAATTGAAGGTGGGCTAAAATGGGATGAAGAACGCTGGACAAAAAGTGGCCTAAAGAACATTGTATGAGGCCTTTATTTTTTTGGCGGCAAAACTGGAGCCATTTATTCAACGACCTATTTAATTTCCCTCAAATGATAACAATCGTCATACGACGTTAAGTGTCATCATTGTCTTTTAATGACATAAAAGGCCTGCACACATGTCGTTGCACCCGCCATGGCTGCAACCTTAGGAGGTCACCCTGCCAATATGCGGATGTTGTCGACAATTAGACAATACGAACAGGCAAATAGATATACCTATTGTAAACTAGTTGAACCAGGTGCATTTTAAGATGCACATAAATAATCGGTTACAGAACCTTGGGTGGCAGAACTGCTGCACCTATCATTCTTGTGCGACGTACCGCAGATCTTCGCCGTTCTTTCATTGATACCTAAACAACAATAACCATCAGCGTACGTATATAAGTTTACCTGCAGCTGATATATTGTTTGCTTGAAAAAAAGATGGTTAATATTCATAAAGGTACAACCTAATTGTGGCAAATATATGATGTGCATAATTGCGTAAATCACCTGCCATGCATAAGCCGGTGTTAAATGTTCCAGGATATGACCACGTCCTGTACAAAAGCATACTTAGTAACCGATTTGTATAATTATTACTCCCTCCGTCCCATATTAAGTGTCCACTTTCCAAATGCACAAAGTTTTAGGAAATTCCACTAACTACACTCTCCACCAATCAAATATCACTATTACCCACTAAAGTATCTTCTCATTGGTTGAAATATTCCCTGGACACTTAATTTGGGACATCCCAAGATTCTATTATGGACACTTAATATGGGACGGAGGGAGTACTATAAACTTGAATGTGACCAAAATCAGATTATCACAATTTCATAAGTAGAACGAAAGTAACGTCTATAAGCAAAAATACGAGGAACGAAGAACTTACTGATGGTGAAGCCATTTCCATCGATCATATAATAACACGGCCTCCTGCACAAATATAACTCGGTTTCAGTAACCATAATGGTATGTGAATGAACATTAGCGAAACCGGTTTCAGGATATAAACTGGTGTATCGTAAAGTTACAATTTAATCAAAACATAGAAACCGAAAGGCCAAATTTTTTGTTACACAATCTAACTCCTCAAATCGGTTTCACTAAATATTTAATCCCACCTAAAAGCACCATCACAAACCGGTTTCACTAAATATGTTTGTTACACAAAGTAAATCATCAATCAATTCCAACTAATCAAAACATAAACACCAAAAGACCAACCGAAAAGCAATCGACACTGAAAGCAATGTAAAAAAGATAGTAACAGACATATTAAATCTCAAGCACAATCACAAACCCACCAAAACTCTGACCCCGTTTTTTTGGCATGTGGGTCTATGACGACGTCACCACCACGGTCGATCATCAGCCGGCCATCAATCATAGAAATAAACTTAGGTTCCAACTAACGAAAACATAAAAACTAAAACCCCTATTTTTTAATATAAATCTAAAGTACCTGATTAAATCCTTGTCCACTTATTTTGTGCGAAACCTAGACTTTCAAATAAATCAAAACATAACAAAAAAAGAAAAAGAAAAAAAAAGGCAATTTAACCTCATCTTGATCATCACCAACCGGTCATAAGACGAACCTATACCACAATAATAGAATTAACCGATGTAATTAATTAATCGCCTAAATTGAATTTTAAGTGTTGTAGCAAATAAAATTATTAACAAAAGGAAAACCCACCACACTAACTTACATCACTGACAGCATTTCATAGGTGCCAAACATATTGCAGCTCATGACCAGATCTCAAAAAAAATTTGGAGATCAAAAAAAAAAATTGTGCAGAGGTTTCTGGTAAATCAAAAATCACCATCACGATGCTGGTGAAACAGCTAACCGAAAACAATACCAGCCACACGTTTTGTATGTGCAGGTGTCTGGAAACTTCTGGGCGTGTCGCTATACTTATCAAACTTTGGACATCTACCAGTTGGGCCAAGCAACACGGGCCAAATTTAGCCCAACATTTTTGGCGGGAAACTGGCATGGAATACGACGTCGTATCACATGACTTTTAAGTTATAGTATAATGATACTTTATAAATTGTGTATCATTAATTAAGCATGAATTATTTATGCACTTCTTTTCTCTTCTCTGTATCCAGAATGAGTCCCCATTTCATCTTCGATTGTTTGTTTTGGGTGTAGACGATTTAGATTAAATCGCTAAAAATATAGCTCCCCTAGCAAGACAATTGAGAAAAGCAAGACTACAAGCAAAAATGGTGGAAAAGTTTACTGTTTGAAAGAAAGTAAAACAACCCAGAATCCCAGGTGCTAATCCAGAATCACATACTTCAGAAGCGTCAAACAAACATGAGTACATCATGTCTCCTAACCTTCCACTCCACTCGATATCTACTTTAGAGCACCGTTATGTGATCCAATTAAGCGAAGCAGCCTGCATCTCCATACAAAGATTGTCTTTATTACAAGATGTCTTGAAAAATCTAAGTAGCGTTTTTCCAAAGCACCCGAACAATGCATGTAAAACAAACTCGACATATTATGTCTGTCTCTCTTTCCCCGCACACACCTTACATATTATGTCTGTCTGCTTGCTCAATTACACACGCCGGGGATCTTTCTGGAAGCAGTCCCTTTAACCTCGGGTAAGGGTGTGACCATCTACATTCTCACCTCTCTCATACCTCGCTCCGGCGGGATTGAGTATTGTTTTTGTTGTTGTATTTGTTTGGGCTTATATGTTGAACATGTTAAGTTATGTAGCGACACTTTTCTCCATTTTTATCGTTTTTATTTAGTAAAATTTCCATATGTTTTCTTCTTAGATTGAACTTATATATTGTATCATAATCATTTGTGGGCTAGAATGAACAAGGTCATTTGAGTTCTACATACTGGAATAACATCCTGAAAGTTTGATGGAATCTAGTTTTGTTGTTTAATTAAATATTTAAATATTTTGCGTAAGAATTTCAACTAAAATTTATATTTCAGGTTTGTGCTTCAACCTCTGTCCGGATATGAAAATGATGAATGAAGATGAAAATGAATTAACCTATCTCAAAGTAAAAACTTTGACACCAACCTAACCATCAACCCAAACATAGTTATAGAGAATGATACCTAATCCCGTAACAAAACAATCTTCAGGAACATACAGTTCGTTTAGAGCCTTTATTATCGGTGTAAAAGTTAGAGTAACACCGTCCGCATCAAATATTGTACTAAACGAAATCATCTGCATCAGGTAGTTTCGTCAACCCACCATCCACCACAAGATCATGTCCTGTAATAAACGACGAAGCATCTGATGCAAGAAATACTACAGCTTCCGCTACATCCTCCACCTTCAATTCCACCCCTTTCAAACTCGTCAAACCTTCATATACCTTCTTCTTCTTTTTCGTTTCTTCATACCTATTCAATAATGGCGTCACCACAAACGAAGGAGACACACAGTTAACTCTTATTCCGTACACACCCAACTGCTTACTCGCGGATCTTACCAATCCCAACACCGCGTGTTTACTCATAGCATAATCTGTACGCATACTTGCACCTCTCGACGCCCCTACACTCGTGGTACAAATTATAACACCCCTTATGTTCTGCTCCACCATTGCACGGGCCGCGTGCTTCACACACGCTGCTGTCCCACGTGCATTTATAGCAAAGAGTTTATCGAACTGTGCTAAGTCCAAATCTAGAACAGTTTGGTTACTGGTGCTAACGATTCCAGCGTTGCTGAAGATGACGTCAAGACGACCGTATGTTTTGACTGTGAAGTTAATGACGGAGATTACATCATTTTCATTCGAGATGTCACAGTGGATGTACGTACAGTGTTGTGAGCCAATTGATTCGGCTACTTTTTGACCTAATTCGTCTTGAATGTCTGCTAGTACGACGAATGCACCGTTGGCGGCGAAGAAGCGCGCTGTTGCTTCTCCTATTCCGCTTGCTCCGCCAGTGATTATTGATATTTTTCCCGATAGTTTTAAGATCGGTAATGCAGTTACTTGTGCCATCTCAGTACGTTGAGTTATTTTAGCATTTAGCTTTATATACTAAATAAAAGTTTATTAAAACATATAGATGGTGGTTGTTACGAAGTCTTACTTGCGACACAATGATTGAATGAATTACATATTGATTTATGTTATATAAATTTTTTGTTGAAAACTTCTTAATAACTATCTTATATGAATTTGTCCCGGTTGTACTAATTGACATAAGTGGCTTATTCAGAAATATGTGAAAGCATATGCATTCTTTGTTCTAAACGTAAATTGGTACGCACTTCATGTAAAAAGTAATACTCCCTCTATCCCAAAATAAGTGTCCAGTTTGACTTTTCAGAGTCAAACTAGTTCAACTTTGACCTTAAATATATATATATATTTTTTTTTGTGTTATATAATACTTGATGAAAAATTATACCAATGAAAAATACACTTAAAAACCAATCCATTCATATATTTTGCATCACTCGCAAAAATAGATAAAGTCAAAGTTGAACTAGTTTGACTCAAAGTCAAATTGAACACTTATTTTGAGACGGGGTAGTATCTATTACACTATGGTTGACACAAAATATGTAAAATATGTAGACACATAACATCTGCGTCAAGTATATGTGTGTCCCTACCTGACACCCTCAAGTTTACCATCTTCTGCAAATGACCCCAGCTCATTCAAACCTAACTTTATCCAACTTTTACTAAAAAAATATGCACTTTTTTGACACACAACCAAAAATAATTATGTTTACAGATTTAAAAGTTATAAGTGTTAATATATTAGATCGAGTGTAATAAGGTCTTCGGACAAGGAAGACGTGTCTCCTTGTTTACGGAGCCCCCTCAAGACGCGTCAAAGATGGGAAAAAGCATGACTCGATCGTGTGCAAGACCGAGTCGTGAGAGGAAAGAAATGAGGCCAACGGTCAAAAGAGTAGCCGTTTGGCACTTCTTTAAATAAAATATTTTAAATTTTTTATTAATTTTATCAATATAAATACTTCAATACTCTTTATTTTCATTCTTATACACTCTACGCTTCTCATCTAAAACAAATGGATTTCGAACAATTTTTTTTGTATCCTCAGCTTATGAATAAGAAGTTAGTAGTATCGAACTAGAGTTCAAAATGAGGCGACAACATACTATATAAATTATCAAGCTCCTACTTCTAGAATCCCAAAAACCCCGATACCACAAAACACGATACCTAGAGATCGTTACAGTGCTCATGATCATCAAGTGGCCGCCTACTTCTCTCAAAACTCAATGTATGAAGAAAAGTTATTCCGTAAGTTGTTCAGAATGATCCAATCACTATTCACTTGCATTGTTCAAGAAATAGAAAATAATTAACCGTATTTTCAACAAAGTTGTGATTGTTCGGGAAGAGTTGGCATTTCCCATTTGATGAAGTGTACCTCTGCAATTCATTAATTGCATACGATGCCCATCCTGATGCTCCAGACGAATATCTGCAAATAGGTGAGAAAACTTCCCGTGATGCTCTCCAAAATTTCTGTAAGCTATTATGGACTTTTATGGAGACGAGCTTTTGCGAAGACCTACTTATGCTGATGTCAAAAACTCTATGCTTATCACGAGGAGAAATATGGGTTTCTCGGGATGTTAGGAAGCATGGACTGTACGGGTTAGCTGTGGGCTAATTGTCCAAATGCATATTATGCTCAATATTGTAGGGTGGTCACGGGTCACATCCATTCATTTTATTGGAAGTGGTTACCTCACAATACTTATGGATTTGACATGCGTTCTTTGGTGTTTTCGAGGCGAACAACGACGTCAACATTATACGTTAATCACCTATTTTCAATTATCTCAAAGACGGGAAATCACAAGAGGTTCCGTTTGTGGCTAAATATGTGCCATATAAATGGGGATATTATCTTACTGACGGGATATATACGGAATGATCTGTTCTTATTAAGTCTATTTCACAGCTAGGTTCAAATGATACAAAGTGAATAAGGTATAAGCACTTGAATCAATTCTACTATCATCATGATCACATCAATGTATAGTACTAACACTAACACTAACAACGAACCACATAAACATCTTCTATAACAAACCAAGACTAATCACTTGGATCAATTCTATCATAATCATGATCATTTCACATACTATGAACAATCCATAATTATAAAACTATAGCATAAGAGACATAACAACAAACAACTCCACTTCCATATGATCATACATGAACTTATTAACATAAAATCATTCTTGATTTATCATTAACATATTATCATTCTCAAATGCATTATAACATATGAGCTATACCAAACACTCCAATTCATCTAAAATCTCAAATCCTAATTATCTATAACCATGAAAACATACTAAAACACTTATTAACATAAACCACATAGAAATACCCAATTTAACATAAGTTATTTCATGAATTCTCATAACCCAAATCATCCGTTTACTATAATCTCATACTTGAACACCTACCCAATTCATCAATAATCATGAAACCATCATAAATCATCATAGAACATCTATCAAACATCAATTCACATAAAACCCCCAATTATCTATAACCCATAATTCATTTACACCATAATTTAACATAAAACTCTTTAATAAATATAAACCCCATAAATCCCTAATTTTATTAGATGTTAAAACACACAAATTAGTCCACTTACCTTGATTAGTGATTATAACCAAGAACATGTTAGAGCCCTTTTCATCTAATTCTTCAACACTCATTCAAACCATAATTATCTCTCTTGTTTTATCTTGACTAAACCCCATTTTGATTTCTTAATAGAGATTTGTATTTATCCTTAAATGAATTATCACACACCATAAACACATACAAGAACATGCGTAGTTTTGGGAGGGAAGAGTTCCATGTAACTTTTTATGATAAGACATAAAGGTATAATTTTGATTTTCTCCATCTTTTTCTCACTTGTCACATCTGGTCCCTATGGCAAAACTGCATTACAACTCAAGTCCTATTCCGTTATCTTTCATTACATCACAAGTCCCATCTAACTTTATTGTTAACTTCGTTAAAGCGAGACTTTACTATTTAATCCGCTAAAACAATAGACATATTCGCTAAAGTTTTCTTTAAAATTTGGGGTGTTGCAATTGGTCTCAGAATGGTAAGGTGAAGTTCTTGGCTGAACATTTCTCATTTCTTCACACCATGACATGAATGGTTCGCCCCACGAACTGAATTCCATTGTCACTTATGATTGTTTGTGGTACCCCAAATCGACAAATTATGTGATCAACAACAAAATTGAGCACTTTTTTTTGGATGATGGTAGCCCTGGGTTTGGATTCTATCCACTTTGTGAAGTATTCGATGGCCACAATTAGGTATTAAACATTGTTTAGAGATGTTGTCAATGGACCAAAGATGTCAAATCCCCATTGGTGAAATGGCCACTGCGTTGTGATAGGAATTAATTCATGTGAAGGTGCATGTTGTACATGTGTATAGGATTGGAAGGCGGCACAACTCTTAAGTAATATGTTGGCATCATCATTGACCGTCGACTAGTAGTATGCTATGTGTATTTCCTTGGTTGTTACTGCTCTTGCACCGGAGTGCATGCCAGACACTCCTCCGTGTATTTCTTGTAAAATTGATGTTGCCTTGGTTGGTCCCATACACCTTGCCATGGGACCTAAGAAATTTGTTTTGTATAATATGCCATCCTTAGAGTAATAATTACTAATTTTCGCAGTATCTTTTGTGCTTCCTTCTTATCTTCAGGTACCATACCTTGACTAAAGTAATTTGTCAAGAGGGTCATCCAAGTGATCCTTTCTTCTTCTATTTGTGATACCTCTTGCCCCTCTTCAATGCATTTATGTGCTATCTCTTCCACCCATACGTCCTTGTTGAAATGATCGAATGTAAGACTTACCAATATGTTGAGGGCATCCGCCCATTTGTTCATCACCCAAGGTACCTTTGTTATGCTAAATGATATGAAATATGGGAGTAACGATTGAAATTTTTCTAGGTAAGAGATCATGGAATTGCCATTCGCTTCATATTCTCCTGTCACCTGCTTTGTTACTAACAACGAGTTAGTGTATGCTTGTAACTTGGTGACTTCCATTGTTTTAGTCAAGAACCGACCATGGAATCACCCTTTACTAAGCACGTCTTACTTACCTTACCGTGAGCAAAAGGTGTCTAGAACCGATCAGGCGGACCTTTCACAATTTTAGTCAAGAAACGACTAACCTAATTTCTATTCAATAAACTAACCTAAATACAACTAATATTACCAACAAACTTCCAACCGTAATCCTAACTACCTAACCACCCATTTCTAAACAAACATACGCAAAACTACTCTAACATAATAATACGCATCAAATAATAAGCAACTACAATAATAAATAAGCTAAACATAATGAAATAAGAGAGATAAAGAAAATATGAAACCCGGAATTAGCTTGGAATGACCCGAAGATAATAACTACTCCATCAACGATAATCTACTAATTAAAAATAAAATATAATCTATAAAACTAAATTATAAATAAATCGAAGACCACCCAAATTACTAAAACAATGTTTACTTCATATATAAACTAAGCTTGGGTTATTAAACACTCACATACAATTAGGGTTTTCTGTGTGTTGAATAGAGAAGATGAACTTGGTCATTATCAAGGAAACACATGTGTATTTATAGGGGATGTATTAGGGTTGTATGATATCGTTTGGATGAGATCTAACGGTCTTGGGAGTCCACGTGAAGTCATCCATGTAGGAGACAAGAATGATACGTGACAGTATATTCTTGGCTCTTAGTGTGAGGGAATCTTCATACAAGGTACTGTTTATATGTCATAGTGAAATGCCCGCCGAATTGTCTTTGCACCAATGAGGTGTTTACGCTTGGCAATAGTATAATCACGATCTGGAAAGACATGTTTTAATGCCAGACGTATCATGGAGATAGGTTTCCAACCAAAGCTTATCGTGGGCCTTGGTTTTGGGCCTGGAATTGTTGGATGGGCCTTAGCTATTGGGCTAAAAATCCCATATGCTATAAGTAATAATTTCCAAAATACATATCGAGTTTCCAATACACATGAATTAAATACATCAGCAATACATTTGCAATGCCTTTGCATTGCATTCGCATTACACATAAATTAAATAATACACTGTATCCATTACTCTAACAGCCTGAACATTGTATTTAACATCATAACATGTTTACGTCCTTCCAAAACCACAGTTAGCCAATCGCCTGAACTCAAGGAGCTCTTGTTTCACTTGTGAATAACTAGCTCTTGATGGTAAACCGGTGTGCCAAAAATATGGTACTTTTGTGCAGCTGCAATTACCATCAGAATTTGGTTAACACAAGCCTCGATACAAACCCATGTAGAAAATCAAGGACGTATAAAGTGTCCATCGGAATCCCTAGGGTTCTTTTGAACTTTGTTGTTAACCTTTAATGAAACATACAAAAAATTGGGAGTTTATCTTTCATGTGGTGAGATATGATGAATTAAAATGACATTGTGAGATATGATGTATATATATTTTTTTAAAATTGTTGTCTATAAATGAGTATGTATTTATAGGATATACACTATGTGTACTTTTAAAGAATTATAATTTTTAATGTTTTTTACGGGAAAGGTAATACTCGTCTTTTCAAAAGTAAATGTAGCATGTAATGACATAATAATGATTGTGTTTTTTGTTACAAAAGTTGTTAATGCATATTAAATTGTGAGTTAAGTTAAATATATATCTCAAATTCTCTAAAGATCCAATAAATCAATATTGGTCATTCATTTTTTCATCAAAATTTGAAAAAGTCACTTTTCACCTTTTCTTTGAAAATAATGTATTTTGCAAACGGTAATCGTTAAGCGACGAAAAATACACAATCGCGACGAGAATTTATTGTCTTTCAGTGGACATGATAATCATTATTATGTCATTACATGCTACATTTACTTTCAAAAATCACGTGTGATTTATTATTTTAGTAATTTGATAAATCACCTGTGATATTAAATAACAAATCACATGTGATTTTTCTAAGCATAAATTTCAATACTCACAAATATACATCGAAAAAAATTCGTCGAAAGTATATAGAAGTACCCATCTATAGAAAGATGATTTAATTCTCGTCGAGATTGTATGATTCTTTTCGTGTAACAATTAACGGTTCGTAAGATATTTATTGTTTTTTCAAAAATGATACAAGTGTGTTTTTTTCTTTTCTTTTTATTTGATGAAAAAATGAGTGGATATTATTTATTAATTAGATTTTTAAAAAATATGTGATCTATATTTAACTTTTCTCATTAAATTGTGGGTTGTGCTACGTTTTAGTATTAAGAGTGATCGGTAAGGTTGAGCCATGGGTGGCGCCGTGGCCACCAGCCCAATTTTTGCGACGGCGCACCACACCGTGGGTGGTACCATGGCTACTCGCGCCGTGGTGGCCAGCCCACGCGGTGTTTTTTTTTTTTGGAAAAATTTGATCATTATAACGGTCATATTACCGCTTTTTTTTTTTTTTTTTTTTTTTTTTTTTTTTTTTTTTTTTTTTAAATACTTAAAAAACATAAATTTTAACCCTTTAAAAATCTTATAAATACCCCTTATTATTTCATACTTCACACACACTTTCAATATATTACTATTCTCTACTTCTCTCATTTTTTTCCAACCAAAATGAATCTCAACTCACCATCGATTAACAACATGCTAAACGACCCGTCGAACCAAATGACGGGCTCGTTTTCGAATCCCGCCAACAATCCGGGCTCGTCTTCAAATCCATGCCCTCAAGCGCCTTACTTTCCCACTTTCCCAAACCCATATATGAATCCCGAGGAACAGATGCTATTTAGTCAATGGAAATTACAACAACAACAACAATATACTCAATTTACTTAACCACAACAAACAAACCAAGCCACCCCTTCCCAACCAAATTCGGACCATGCATCCTTCCATCTACGAGACGAAGACGAAGATGAAGATGATGAAGAAGAAGAAGAGGCGGTCCCGACCCCGACGTCGAAAAAAACGAGGACAAAGACGAAGGCGAAGAAGACAAATACAAAGACGAAGACAAAGAAAACCAACGAAGACGAAGAGGCAGTCCAGTCCCGACCTCGAGCTTTTTGGACCCAAGAAGAGGAGTATCTTTTGGCGGAGTGTTTCATTCAAATATCCGAGGATCCAAAAGATTGCCGAGGAGATGTGAGTGCTACAAATGGATACAAGCAAGATGGATCCGATCGACGCGGCGATCGTGAAAGCCCAAAAAGCACGAATCCGGGCAAAGTATCCAACCAACGAGCACTAGGTTTTTATTTCTATGTTTACGTACCAGGTTTTTATTTTTATGCAATTTTTTTATTATTATTAATGTAATGTGTGTTTTTTTTAATTAATAAAGTTTATTTTAGTTAATATTGTGTATGTTTTATTTTATGTAAATAAAAAAAAAATGGACGACGACACCACATTTTCTGGTGCCAACGGTAACAGCCAGAATGTGGTGCCATAGGATTTCTGGTGCCATAGAGACTTTTGCTGACGTGGCAACACTTTTTGTCCATGGCACGAGAGCCACGGCACCACTGTACCCAGTGCTCTAAAAATGTTCACTTAGGGTTGATTGATTTATTTGCGAATTAAATATAAACTTTGTTGATTCCATGAGAAAAATATGTTGTTTCATGATGGCAAACGCAACCCTTACATAAACAATGTAACGATTTCACAATCTTGGAAACTTTATTTTTGTCTTGTCATTATTGCCAACGACTATTGATGCATCATCGTTATTGCTGCTAGAGTGTTGATACTGTATATAGATTTAAAACATAAATCTACTATTATATCTAATCCATGACAAGTGTCATACACTTATTCTTTTTCATCATTTTTCACCAATTAAGTTTTCAAATGAACCAAAGTAAATCATTTATTAGGTATGAATGTTATTAGGTCTAAATTTATGTTTTAGTTATAGTCATTCAATTTATTTTAATTAAAGTAACTCACTAAGTATGATATCAAAGTAAATCATTTATTAGGTATGAATGTTATTGATTTGATACTATTAAAGTAATTCACTGAAGTATGATATCAAAGTAAATCATTTATGTATGAACGAGTCGTGGAAAACATGTGCATTGCACCGATTGTATATTGGTATTGGCTTGGGAAATGTTATAATAATCTCTGAATGTTGATAAATTTTCATGGTTTAATAAAATTGTTATTTTGGTGCATTATAGTATTTAAATTATTTTATTAACATTAAGAGAGTACACATGAAGAGACCTTTTGTTTAAATGAGTCTCTTCAGATGTAATATTTTAATATGCATAAGTTACAATGTATGTTTTGGTGCTATTTATTCGGAGCTTTTTTTGTCATAGAGAGTTACAAAAGATTTATATTTTGATTTTTTTTCCAATGGCAGAGTTTCAGATGTTAGAAAACTTCATGAAGGTTGCAGGGTCTTCTAATTTGCATGATTGCATGCGCATTTGGTTTGTGCAATAGGCAGGTGAAGATGATGGTCTTACCAGATTGATTTTTGCTAGCTGTGAGCACTTGAGGCGGGTAATGTTGAGAAACCAAAGCATGATCGCAAACATGGAAGCATTAGGTCATCATCGTGTTGTTTTGGAGGTGCTTGCAGATTTGAGAAAGGCTCAAAAGAGGCATCAAGCAATGATTGAAAAGTTATCACTTTTGTTTTTCCAAGCTAAAGCTGGTGTCCCGGAAGAAGAAAATAATGCTATTAAGATGAATGCGTATAATTAGTTGTTCGGTGTACTCTAAATTTAGATTTAGCATTTTTCCAAAAACATTTGGTCGCTCTCGTGTCTAGAGCCAGCCTTATATGGAAAAAATGTTAAATTTAGTTGGTTGTTTGGATCAAGTGCAAAATAATAAACGTTATATTTTATCGAGAGTTTGGACGAAATGCATTATTTTTGTGACGCATTTTATCATAATTTAAAAACTTTTATGATTAGTTATATTGCATTGCAAAATTCATGTGTAATTTTAATGCATCTTTTATCATAAGTATAATGGTGTTATGTGTTATTAAAAAAGTTTGTGGAAAAAACGTAATTGATATTAATTATTCATTCAATTGTATTATAATTATACTTATTCCTATGTACTTTTAATATTCCTTTGCATAGGTTATATATTCTTAGTATAACATGGAAATTTACATTACAAAAAATACTACAACTATGACTTCTCCTACTGTTTATCCTCTTGTTTTGTTAGGCCGGTTAGCAAACGAAGCTAAGTCGAGTTATGTCAAAGATATGATGCTTATACATTATGGTCGAGAAATTAAAGCTTCATTTGCCGATGAAGAAGATGTAAGAGAAAAAATTATAGAAATTATTGATCGTGCGCGTCATAGAGAGTTGATTATAAAGGAATTGAATGTTGTTGGTATTGATAGTCCTTCGGTTCAAAGTGTTGCGGATTTGAGGAGAATGCAACATGAGGATATGGATGTAGTAGATAAGTTGATGCTTGCTTTAACACAAATACATATTCGTCTTCGTCAACTGTTATCTTTTATCGAGAAGTTGGAGGCAACGAAATTTTGATATTTATTTTATGTATTTTTTTTTTTTTTAGTTTTTTTTTATCTTGTTTTTGTTTTTTGTATGTAATGTATGGATTTAATAATTAAGATGTCTATTTGGGCAATGGTTATCATAATTGGTAAAGTTTGAGGGTTAGTTATGTTATATTTACAAATTTATGTGTAGTTTATAAAAACATTTGTATCATCAGTAGAAGAATTTTATGTTCATTGCAACACTTCTTCTAAAAACGTATTGCATATTTCTGCATGGGAAAACAAACCATCTATTTGAATTAATACTCTAATTAAGCGTTGCAATGATGAAATTGGTTCTGTTTCCCTCGGTATTCATTATATACACTATAGTACTAATCAGAAGTTTATTAATTCATAATAACACTTCCAAACAAAAAATCTTCTCATATCAATTCAAAGAATCCAATGGCTGAAGAAACCCCACTGATCAACGAACTCAAAGACGCTTCAGGCTCAGATCAGCTCCACAAATGCTTTAAGTTCCTCTTCATTCAGGAACATACCGAAGAGGAAGCGTTTCTTAGGTGGTTGGGCGAGAAATGCGATGAGATGCAAAGGAAGATTGACAAACGTACCGAGCGAATGGCGGAAGTTTGGTCCCTCAATCATGATGAGGAAGAAGCTGGTGGTGACATTTATGAATGCCTGCGTGAGAAGCAGGTGAGGGCTAGGAAGAGGCTGGAGGCGTTCACGGCTGCACTGATTGAAGTCCGTGATGGTCTTACCGAGAGTGAGCATCATATGGACATTATGGACTTCTATGATTAGGGTATCTTTGGGTAGGTTGTTCTTTTGGGTTGTTATGTGTTGATGGTTTCTAATGTTTTTTTATGTTAGATATGGGTTATGGTGATGGTGTAATGGATGTAAGATGTACATGGATGGTTAATGTTTTATGAAGTAATTATGAATGGAATATTAATATCAGTTAATTTAGTAAAAATGCTTATTCTCTCTATTTATTTATTATCATTCATTTTTTATTTAAAAATATATATATATATATATATATATATATATATATATATATATATACATATATATATATATATATATATATATATATATATATATATATATATATATACACACTTTTATTCATAAGGGTATAGACAGATCTGTTTCTCTATCATACACAACACCAACAATATACGGCACCCTTAGATCTGATAAGATCAAATAGATGCGACAATCAAAATTAGGGTTTTAATCGTTATAGGGTTTGATGAAATCAAAATAAAGAAGATACATCAAATAAAGTATAATCGTTTTAGGGTTTGGGTGAAATGGAAACCGATTATCCTATACTAACTGGTGAAATGAAGATACAGGTATGTATGTTAATGATATAGCATCATTTTTCTCTCACACACTCACCCACAAAGTAATACAATAATAGATCCCTAAATCGATTTTAGGGTTTTCATTTACATACGACAGATTCGTAATCAATCAATGATGAATGAGAATAAACAATATATTAAAGTGTTTGAAAGTGTGATCAATAATATCAACATGTATTGGGGAGTTTTTTAATTCGCTAAGGTATTGTATGTTGATTCGTATTATCAGTTGATTTTGTATCTGGGATTTGTATTATAGCATTATTAGTGTAATCGGTGTGTTTCGGAGTGTGTTTCAGAGCGAGTCAGTAAATATCAACATGTATTTGGGAGTTTTTAAATTCGCTAAGGTATTGTATGTTGATTCGTATTATCAGTTGATTTTGTATGTGGGATTTGTATTATAGCATTATTAGTGTAATCGGTGTGTTTCGGAGTGTGTTTCAGAGCGAGTTAGTAGATTAATTTGTTATGCTTACTTTATGGATTATAGGGGTGTTTAGCATAAGGTTTTAATGAGGAGAATATAGCGTAGACATATAGTTAGTTATTGTGATCCAATATGATTTGGCACATATGTTAATAGTGTTAATCTGTTAGGGCTAATAAGCAATGTATATTTGTCAGTTAGACCTTTGGCGCGTATATTCGGTCGGGTGATTGAAGCATGTTTAGCGTGGGATAAGATCAGAGTATCTTGTTTACTTTACAATTGACTTATAAAATTAATGGTTGAACCTCAGAAATCTTTTATTTAGGATGTTAAATTTCTGATATAACACATTCGGTAGTTGATACCTGCCATTTTATGTTGTGATCTAATATATATATATATATATAGTGTTGGTAAGTGATAAATGTTTTATACTCCATGTAACTAAACGTGTATGCAGTCTCTTGATCCTTCTTGTACTTACCTGACATGGTAACTAAAGTTGTTAAATGTGAAAAATTAATTGGTTAACTATCAAGAAGAAGATTACATGATTTTTCTGTTGTGTTCTAATAGATATAAAGTGTTGGTAAGTGACAAATGTTTTATACTCCATGTAACTAACCGTGCATGCAGTAGTTTGATCCTTTGTGTACTTAGGTGACATGGTAAATAAAGTTGTTAGATTTCTTAAATTAGTTTATTAACTGTCAAGAAGAAGATTACATGATATGCGTATTACTGTATCTATAATAATACAGATCCTTATTGTACTTAGCTGACTTGGTAACTAAAGCTGTTGAATGCGATAAATTAATTTATTAATTGTCAAGAAGGATATGACATGATTAATGTCTGTTGTAAATATACGTGGCAGCCCGTTAGCAGTCGCGTTTACTTAAGTCGTGTGCAGGGTTTATACATCAAATACTTAGCATTGAGTGTTTTTTGTTATAATCAATTTGCAATACTTAATATGTTAATACGAAATGGAGATAACTGCTAACGAGTACACGTTCCAAAGAGGTTTGGTATTGCTGTCCTTAACTGATTGAAAGTTACATTAACAACTTATTTCCCAGCATTTTTATTAAAACCCTAACATGTGAATATATGTATTTTCACCTACTTCTGCGCATCATGCCGACTACCATAACCATCATTCATGTCATCATAATTGGAGTTGCTGGCAGAAGACGAACACTGCAATGGTATTACATCCTTTGCTATTGTTGGAGTTGGTAATGATAATACCAAACTCATGTATTTCATTCTTTGGTGCTTATTTTTGAAATATTTCTGTCTCAATTTTTTGGTGCTGTTAGGAAATTGTAAATTTGTGTTCTCTTCTAATTGCCTTCGTTCTTTTTTGAGCATTGTTACTATATCTCGCATGGTTCCATAGTGTTGTGCGCTTCCATTCTCAGCCTGCAACAAAAAACAAAATTATTGAGTAACACGATATACAGATTTGGAAAAAGGTTAGTTTCAATTCATTTTGAACCTTTAAACCATTAATCAAATCTTTCATACTCTTCAGTTTACGATAAGGCCAACGCTTAATACCCACGTCTCTACAGCGGGTTTTGAATACACTTAAACCAACATTAAATTCTTTTGCAGCTTGCGCGATAGGCATGTGAAAGTACATGGCGATAACCTCAAAGCTGAATTCCATCTATTTCTAATATGGATATCTGATATATGTGTGTGATCAAATAACTGGTGAGTGTTGCTGGAGGCCAGATCTAAGCTTTTTAAATCCTGTCCAAGTGATTGACATTCTCAGCAGTTACAAAAAGGTTTTGTGATTCATAATGACTCATAAAGTAATTTAATTTCATAATTTATTCTTTGTTATTGTTAGTTATTGACATGCTTTGACTGGAAGTGATTATTTGAGGAAGTATAAGATGGTTTATTTCATATGAAAACTATAAAAAGCATATATCACGTTAATAGACATTCTATATGAATGTTAAAAGAAGTAATGATAAATAACGTTAACACATAACGACTCATTACCCCATATTCTGACACGTACAGTTGAACATTACTAAATATGGGATTTGGCGGATATAGGCCAACATAGGAAAGTCATTATCCTTGCCACTTGTTAATTGGCATTGCGTAATAGGATCTTACAGGGAATTGTCATAATTTTAGTATGAAGGGCACACTTGATTGTGTATATGAGTGGATATGTAGTTGTAAACGTGTATTTCAATCAATCCCTTCCGCTTACATCATTTCTTTGTGAATGAAGTTAGACGACACAGTTTTTATTACTATGAATTTCAAAAAGAGCTGCCATATCTGGGTAATGGGTTCTGTTGATTCCGAATTGTGGGCTGAGTAGATGTAACAGATGATGAATCTTTTTTTTCTACCTCTGTCACTCTATCTTTGTTAGCGCCTTATATTAATAATGATGAATAAAAAACAAACAGAAAATTGGTACTTTTTATTATCCACGTATCCGGAAAATTAGGTAAGTTTTTTAAAAGAGTTCTAGTTATTATAACTATATAAAAACGTATATCATTTAGCTCCTTCATGCCTATTAGAATATAACTACTTATTTCGGCTTTGGTGGCTTCAAGTATAACCCCAGATCTCTTTAGTGGTCTGAGGAAGACTTATTATAAATTCATTGGATGAACAATTCAAAAAAAGAAATCTTTATGTGAGATATAGATCGAAATGATTGAAGTTTCTCTATTTGGAATCGTGTTAGGTTTAATTCCTATGTGAATAACAAAGTGGCCTCATATCCAGTTAGCATTGTTATAAATAGTAGAATATTTTGGTATTTGGTTCACAAATATAAGCCACACACCGTTAGGATTCTGGTAGAGTTGAATGATATCAAAGCTCATATAGAAATAAAATAACATAAATAAAAACACGATTTATATTGCGGTAAATCAATATAGTTTCTCGCAACATCCAACTGATATAAGGAAACTATTATAAACAAAACTATTTTATTATGCCCATACGCCTATGTATGAAGACATTATTTGTTGATGCTTATTTCTTGATGATGCGTGCTTCTATCCTGACGCAAACAACACCCCCATACTTACTCAGAATCCTCCACAATAAACCTAAACACATAAGATAAACAAATACTTATTAATAAGCATGTCAGAGTAACCCGGATAACGATTGCAGGTTCTCATCACCATGTTCTCACTTTCTCTTTTTCTTCCGTTCAGCTGATCCACTCCCAGCCTCATTCAGCCACTCATCTGAATTAACCAATTCCACCTCTACATCAGAATCTTCTAGATCCCCCCTGAAGACAATGAAATCATATTTTACATGCGCAGGATATTGGTTAAAGCAATCTTCATATGTTTAATGTTTTTTGCTTGTAACGGTTAATGGAAACTAACATGTTCTTTTTCTTAATCTCTGCAGACTTAGAAGGTGTGGCGATTGATGGGTCCTAATGTGATGCCTTGACTGACGGGTTCAATGCGACAAATTGGCTTACAAATGCGCTGGAACAATCACCATCCACGGCCAACTCAGTTAGGTTCACAGTCCAACATATGAAGCTTTCGAAACTGTTACACTCGTAGTATGTGTGAGACTTTATCTCAAATACATGTGTTGTGCCAATGAGCTTGGATAAGGTCGGTGGCAAGGTACCATGTCCATCTGGATACTATAAAGGAAGGTTAGTAAGAAGAGTGTTATGCGAAATATTATATATGTTACATATTCACCTCGTGTTCCAATTGCAGAAGCGAGGACGCCGAGCACTTTACCAACTGAGTCGCTGGTTCATCGAAGAGCACAAACACAGTTTTATCAGTGTGGTCGGACACACATAGCTCAAGCCTATACCTGTAGATCAGTTGTTTTACGGGTAAGTTATCGATGGTATTTGTTGCATTCCAAATAACGTTACATAATTTTTAATTATAACATTACCTAATATCAGGATATGCAACTGGATTCTCACATCCATCGCACCAAAAGCTACCTTCAATTTGGGTGCAACCTTTTTTGCATTTGTCCCCACCACATGATCGGAAGATCCACCCATTCTTAGTCCTGATATTGTCGATTGTCACCTTTAAATGGAAAGTTGCAGACTGTACACAGGAGGATCATTTAACCAACATGCAATGGGATGATAATATAGACATGCAAGGATTGGAGAATTACTTACATCATTTGTTCGATTGCGTGACCACAGCAGAAGGGTTTCGAGTGTCCCAACTTTAGGTATAGAGTCCATAACACAGGGTCCAGACTGGCTTTCGCCAACACAACTGACAGCCAGATAATTGGTAAGTTTCTAAAAAAATAATGGTATTAATTTTGCAAACCATGTCAGATCAGGGGAGGGTTTCACTATTCAAACAATGTATTCGAAACGGATATAAATGCTTACCCATACTCTGACTTCAACGCCTTAATTGCAGGTATGTCAACATCGTCCATAATCACGGTCGATGAACTGCTGGATAAACACAACTTATCTGGGATGGGATGTACAAATTCAGATTCACATGTCGACATGATTTATGCAGATAAGTTTCACAGTAAAAAAATACGTATTGTTGTAATGTCTTGCAGTTGTAGATGTCATCACAATAGGACACATGACTTCATGTTTCATCTTTTTGTCAATAAGCACATCACATAACCCGCCCCATAACGTTACCCTTATTGACTGTCCCCTGATACTCGCAACATGATAATTTATACAATGTATTATTTCATCAAAAGAATACTAAACATATAACTGTGCAAACCTATGATTTGCCAGGTAGAATTCAAGATTTCTGGAACCGCTCCTAGTGTGGTTCACCTTGCCAATGTTTGTCACATATCCGGCTACATCTGCCAGGTAATAATTCGAATCTGAATCCATCATACCATTTATCGTGAGGCATTAGTAATTTTATAAAACAAATGCAAACTTACCAATAAGATACTTGTTCCTTGTAGGTTTTATATTTTCAATATCCACCAGCTGCAAAGGATACCTAATGAACCCATCAGAAATCACCAAAGACTTTCGTAACCGTGTTTTACCATCAAATTCAAGCATAAAGGTATCATCTTTTTTTAACGCGATATTCTTCCTTGTTAGCCAGCACTACAAAATCTTTTATCGAGTATATACCACCTTCCTTTAACATGAGGAATTTGTGTGCCACAGTTGCCCTAGCAGTGCAGTGGATAACATTACCCTGCAATAATATCCTGTGAAAAATCATATATATTAGCAGCAAACAGAATAAGTAAACATTACCTTTGCATCAGATACAACAAAATCGGTACTCAATAGACGACCGGTTGTAGACTTCACATCCCACATCATGCACAGCATAACAACAATGTTTCCAGTTGAAGATAATTTTAACTTATCAATGAACATTTGGGAACCTGCACTCAGATCTTTTTCAGCCATTGAAGGGGATCAACTGTATGCACGGATGTAGTATGAAGTCTATGTATGGGTAGTAGAAGTGTTGCAGATTGAAGTTAATATGATGGTATTTAATTATAGTATTCATGGCTCTTTTGGTTCATATTCTTTAACCCCTATTAACTAATTGTGTATTAATATGAAAGCCTATTTTGTGATTGTAAATTTGCATGTTAAAAGTATATTTCGGATTGTATTTTAATTTTATTATTTTCAAGCTTTACCATGTTGCACCTTACAACATTTTATGCATATTTACTCTTCCACGTTAAATGTTAGAAAAGTGAATCTTTATATATATTAGATGTTTTGCCTTCAATTTCGTCAACATGAAACACAAAAAGTTTGTTGCCTCCAACGCTACGCAATATCACATCTATATATTTTTCTAAATGGTTCAAAACAAATAATGAAATAGTAAAAAGGTATGTGTAAAAATTAAGACAAAACAAGAAACTGCTTTTAGAGAAAAATGTTATACGGAAATATTTTCAAATTGAAAATCTGTTAATTCAGTATGGTAACGTATTTAAATGGCAAAAAAATAAGGCATATGTGAAGTCAACTATCAAATAAAATGCAATCATCATAATATTCATAAATCTATAAGGGATTTTTTTAAAATGTGACCCGAAGGCACATATTTGAGTGATAAAAATGTCAAGTGCGAGTTCAATAAATAGAAAATTATATGTAACTATAGTAATTTTTAAGTATAATTAATGTGCATTAATTACATTTTATAATTTTTATAGAAAATATTAGTTTGATTATCACACCTTAACATGTGCTTGAGGGCTCATTTTAAAAAACCCCTAATTATTCTCGTATTTAAAATCACATCAAAGATTAACACTACACGAGTATCACAAAACGTAACTCAAGTTACTCAACATGACAAAGTGCTTGTTATATATTCAACACAATTGTTCGTATTTCTCATGCTCACAGGTTAGTTTTGATTTTTAATTATTATATGACACAAAGTTTTTAAACTTACAGACACTTCCTTGAATCCTTGATTTCTATTCAGATATTTTTCGTTTATATTTATTAAAAAAATTAAGTTGCTTTTTTATAATCTTTAAAGTGGTGGAAAACATTTATTATAAATTTTAAGGTATGAAGTTGCTCCTGGCGAAACCAGATTGTTTGGACGTTATTCCAATACCCCAGATGCACCTTAAGTAGAATACATGGATTTGTTATATGGGATAAGTTATCCAAACCCTCCCTATAATACAAAAAAAACCCTCCCTATCATGGGAGGGTGTCCTTTTGTCATTTTTTTTTTCGAATTTTATTTATTTATTTATTATATATATATATATATATATAGTGAGACTTTCTTGCGAGAACCATTATATATATATATATATATATATATATATATATTATATATATATATATATATATAGTGAGACTTTCTTGCGAGAACCATTTTATCTGCGAGAACTGAGAGAACCACCAAAAACATACATGCACGCCTTCAATAATTGTATTTTTGCACATATGTTCTAAAAACAACATATATGTTTTTAAAAAAACATAGTTGTTCTAAAGAATTTGATAAGAAATTGGAAATACAACATTTTTCTTTGAAGGTGTGCATGTATGTTCTTATAAGGCGTGCAACGAAAATATTGCGGCCTTGTGTAAGGTTTTTGTGAAAAAAGTTGATGAGTTCATGATGATATTGAAGAACATAGGTGGATACTTACGATTATTGATGATTTGCATGTATTTTTATTTTATTTTAAAAGGCGTGCATGTATGTTTTTTGTGGCTCTCTCAGTTCTCGCAGATAAAATGGTTCTCGTAAGAAAGTCCCCCTATATATATATATATATATATATATATATATATATATATATATATATATAGTCCCCCTATATATATATATATATATATATATATATATAATATTAATATATATATTAATATTTTTGGAAGGGTTTATTTGTTTTGTTTTTTTTGTGTAATGTTTTTTGTAGTGTTTATTTGTCATGTTTTTTATGTTATTTGTATTCGTCTAATGTGTTTTTATTTAATTAAACAACAACAACAATAACACGTTAAATATTAGCACATTAAACAACTACAACAACAACTGTTATTATTCAATTAAACAATAACAACAACATTAAAACATTATTTAAAAACAACAACACCTACTACACATGAAGATTATTTATTTCATCTAAAAGCTCATGGAGCATTGCACCCGACTGACATGCGTGATCCTCAGGATTCCTTGCTAATTCCAGTGATGCCTCCAGCGTCTTTATTCTTGTCATCAACATCTTGTTTTGAGACAATAAAATTTTGTTTCTTGTTTCAAGCTTGTCAATCTTATTATCTTTAGCTACGCAGTTTGAGCACTGCGTTGAAGAAGAGGCTTGACTAAAGTGCTTGTTTTGAAAAGCATCCTTCCACATATATTATCCACACCCATAGTCTTCTGTTCCTGGCTATTACATGTTAAGAAAATTATAACAAATGTATTCTTAACAAACAAATTATTTACATAACTAAGCAAACGTATGATTATTTTACCACTGAAAAAGGACATGCATAATACGGTTGACCATAAGTAGCGTTTGTACGGGATGTCCTTTCTATAATCAATCCTCTCTGACAAATGACACAAGAAAGGATTTTTTCGTTCCACCTGGCCCAAGAATTTGTATAATAATTTACAACATAAATCAGTAATGTTATTGTTAATTTAAATAAATTTTTAATCATTTACTATGTTTTGAACGTGTCAGAATACAAACAGTTATTTACAACATAAATCAGTAATCATTTACAATGTTTTGTCCGTATAATTATTTACAACATAAATCAGTAATCATTTACTATGTTTGTGCTCAACTATTCTTAATAATTTCATTATACATGCGTTGTCGATCGGAATATAAAGTTTCCCATGCGGATGCATTGGGAACTCTGTACGACCTCCATTGTGGGTGAGTAGTGGGGAGTGGTGAATTTCCATCCAGCGTCACATAAATGAAGTGAGCACACTCGTGAAAACTTTTTAGATCTGTGAAAACTTTTTTAGATCTTGATGTTCTTGGTGGTTTCTGTGGTGATACGTGATGGTTTAAGCAGTTTATGATCTAAAACTTTTTAGATATGTGATCTTTAAGATCTAAACAATTTCTTATGATCTTTTTGATCTTTAAGCAGTTCCAACAGCAGTTGGTATGATCTGCTAGCACTAACTTGTTATTTTTTTTGTGTTTTGTGAATGCAAGTTTTGAAAATGCGTACAAAAAGCAGTTGGTATGAAACTGCTTAAAAAAATCTAAGCAGTTGGTATGAAAATGCTTAAAAAAAGCAGTTGGTATGAAACTGCTTTATGATAAGCAGTTTTAGCCCTTTTATGAAATTGCTTATTTTATGAAACTGCATATAAAAAAAACGAGATACGGCGATGATGATTAAAAAATAAAAAAAAAAAAAAAAATAAAAAAAAAAAATAAAAAAACCTTGTCAATTGGCATGGCATAACCGAATAGACGGCAAACACTTTATCATGTTTTTTTATATTATTTGTATTCGTTTAATGTGTTTTTATTTAATTAAACAACAACAATAACACTTTAAATATTAACACATTAAACAACCACAACAACAACTGTTATTATTCAATTAAACAATAACAACAACATTAACACATTATTTTAAAACAATAACACCTACTACAAATGAAGAATATTTATTTCATCTAAAAGCTCATGGAGCATTGCACCCGACTGACATGCGTGATCCTCAGGATTCCTTGCTAATTCTAGTGATGCCTCCAGTGTCTTTATTCTTGTCATCAACATCTTGTTTTGAGACAATAACATATTGTTACTTGTTTCAAGCTTGTCAATCTTATTATCTTTAGCTACGCAGTTTGAGCACTGCGTTGAAGAAGATGCTTGACTAAAGTGCTTGTTTTGAAAAGCATCCTTCCACATATAGTATCCACACCCATAGTCTTCTGTTCCTGGCTGTTATATGTTAAGAAAATTATAAGAAATGTATTCTTAACAAACAAATTATTTACATAACTAAGCAAACGTATGATTATTTTACCACTGAAAAAGGACATGCATAATACGGTTGACCATAAGTAGCGTTTGTACGGGATGTCCTTTCTATAATCAATCCTCTCTGACAACGACACAAGAAAGGATTTTTTTCGTTCCACCTGGCCCAAGAATTTGTATAATAATTTACAACATAAATCAGTAATGTTATTGTTAATTTAAATAAATTTTTAATCATTTACTATGTTTTGAACGTGTCAGAATACAAACAGTTATTTACAACATAAATCATTAATTATTTACAATGTTTTGTCAGTATAATTATTTACAACATAAATCAGTAATCATTTACTATGTTTGTACTCAACTATTCTCAATAATTTCAGTATACATGCGTTGTCGATCGGAATATAAAGTTTCCCATGCGGATGCATTGGGAACTTTGTACGACCTCCATTGTGGGTGAGTAGTGGGGAGTGGTGAATTTCCATCCAGCGTCACATAAATGAAGTGAGCACATGTGACAAATGGTAAATTTCCCTAATATTTAACTCATGACAATTCATTTTCTATGACTAGAACACCTGACTAGACCGTTATATGTTTGACACGGATAACAGACTTGCACATTATGTCACCCGAAAATCTCACCAAAGAACAGTGAAATTATCACATCTCACAATTTACTCACTATATTGTAGTGGAAACGGGAAGTTATCCCAGTTTCACTCAGACTGACACCACACGCAAACCAGAAATAAATCTGAGACTTAGGAATTATAGTGAATACTTAGAAACTTAAAGATACATTCAAGTATTATAAAAACGACTCTGAAAATACAATCTCCCATATTTATGACGGTTCCGGGAAGGACCCGAGTTTGACTCAGTTTAACGGGACACAGGTATAATGTACCCATAACTTTGTCCGTCCCCTTTTCTTCCCCCAAAGCCTTCGACCCATCTCTATCCCTCACCACTGATGATGTTATCTTTTGACCTAGAAATCCTTACCATGTTCACGGGTCTAGAAATCCACACAAGTCAAACTAGGATATCACCATTTGAGGTAGAAATAGCACACGAATGGAAGGATTACTTCTCCCAAATCCGAAAGTTCTCATGGAGTTACTCTCCAAGAACCTCCATTTAATCCGCCTCTCCAAGGTTTATCGAATCACAACTCACCAAAAACACATCAAGAATCTGAGAATTTACTCAAGGAAGGATAAGTGTGGTGGTGCTTGTGGTTCGATTTGGAGTATTGGGTTATTCGGTTTGGAGCAGTGGGTTATTCGGGTTTGGAGTTTCGTTCGAGTTTTCATCCCTCAACAATCATTGTAAGGCCTAGATTTGATTCGGATATGTTTTATTTCTTTCAATTCCATTTATGATAAATAATCTTAGGTCGAATGAAGGATTCAACTAAGAGTTGTTATGATTAGTTTCGGTTAATTAATTTCTCAGAAATGATAATGATTATTGAGAAAAATTGTTAAGTAGTGTTGTTGTTAGTGTGGCGTAAGAACTAGATTATTAGGTTTAAGTTGTTAGTCATTATGGTTATAATGTACTCGAAAGCCTCTAGGAACCACAGATTCATGGATCGAATATGGGAATCTTGTAGTAGTAAACAATAGACTAGCGTAGAATGGTGTGTTCTTGCTAGGTTGGTGTTAACGACCCTGTGACTAACCATAGCCGAATAATGACCACCAAAGCTAGGTGCGTTAGTGGTAAGTATTGGCTGGAAAACCACCTCGTGTAGGGAGGTTTTGGTCAAGCTAATTTGTGACAGTTAGACCCAACCCATGAGGGTTATACCCTCGGTTCAAACTATGTAAATGCTCACTCGAACCTAAAACCAAAACCCCAAAAAGGGCTAGCATCAATTCGTTCCAAAACAAACCCACCAAGGGTTTAGTACTCGGATGGAGTGCTATTTCGTTTTGAGAAATAGGCTGCCAAACTAGGAAAAATGATAACGTTTAGAGTCCTATAATTTAAGTCCATTTGAGGATGATTACTACTCTTGTCGACACATAGGTTGACCAAAAACCAAGAGCCTTTGTTACACCAAGACTCCAAGGCCTCGGAGATGAGTAGTACTCAAAGCCTAGCCGAGAAGAAAAATTACTAGACCTCGTTGGTAACTAGTTGCGACCAAAGGAAACTCCAGGAAGAACACAACACAAGTTTTGCTACAATTGGGTATCCTGTGTTTCATTGTAGATAATACCAGACCAAACCCTCAGGCCAGAGCCCACTTAAGAACCCAAGTCGAGCCCAACAAACAACCCTTTATTTCAGTCCACTAAACGGGCCTGTGAACAAATTGTTTCGGCCCACCAGAACCTTTGTAGATATTAGAGATAAAGCACAACCCAGTTAGCGACTTTATTCCCCCTCCTCAAACTCAGTGAGCCGCAACCCAATTAGTGTTAAGTATGCAAAATTCGGATAAAATTTATAGTAATACTTGTCGCAAACATAAAAATTCACATAAGCCGTTCACGAAAACATTTCGTAGTAACTAACATATAAACATGTAAAAACTTTTATAGCCGAATACAAAAATGAAACTTCACTTGAATTAGTATACATGTACATAAAAATTGGATAGCCATAATGTGAGACTCGACAAAGATAATTGAAACATCTAGACTATATTAGCACAATATATATATAGGGATAATTACTAATATGCCCCAGTTGCCCAGCTGCGTTGCTTATCTGCCCCGCTCACAGAAAATTCCGATACTAGACCAGGGCAACTCGTAGAATACAGCTGCTGCATCAGAAGGTGACACGTGTCACGTAGTGTTTTTTGGGCAACCGAATATTGGACTAATGGTTTTTTGGTCATTTTACATATTATACACTATTTACACCATTGACTTTTGTGCAGACCTTATTCGAAAAAAAAAATAATTTAAAATCAGAAAGTATCTCCTCTATATACCTTCTTCCCTCCATCGCGTTTCACTGTCACACACACAAAAAACATACTTGGTTTATTTTCGCGCTTGTTTATCTTGTTACACTATTATTTCAATATCCAATCTACTCCTGTTGTTTTGCCTGATTCTCATCCGAACACCGCTTCACTGTTCCATGAACAGTGATCCAATAAAATCAAGAATACCATCGATTGTTTATATGATTAGCAAAAATGTGGTATAATATGGTATGCAAATCGTATTATGAATGTTTATTACATTTGTTTTGTAACATTATTGATTTTTTGTGTATTTCGTCTTTCTAATGAGCTTATTTATACCAAAAGTATTTTATTCCATGTTATTGAACTACATACATATAATTGCAATGTTATGGTTAATCGTTATAGTTTATTAAAGGTTGGCATTGTATTAATTTGTATGTTAGATAGCTGTTACTTGGATTGTACAATGTTGGTTCATAATGTGTCATCACTTATAAATCTAAAAATTTACTGGAAACTTTGGGGTTTATGATATGCCAGCCCTGAGTCAAATAAAGGGGGCAAGGTTCAACCATTGAATTAGGCATTGAATGATTATTAACTATGCCTTTGTATGTATACATGTCTTCAAACTTAATTTGTTATGAATTGTATTTTCTGAGTTAGGTTATTTTTTCCTTGTAGGACTACGAAGCCCAACTAATCATTAGGAGCAAACTGAACTACTTTTGGTTAATAAAACAGAAATTAGACGCAAATCGATGGAACTTGTTTAGGAGTACCTGCTTTGGAAAATGGTTGGATCTGTTATACTTTGAACATGAAACACACCTCATAGACTATATGGTACGGAAACAAAGAAGAGTGGACGACTCTCATTATGATATGCCCTTTATCTATTACCTAGATGGACACACTCTGCATTTTGGTCGTCCTGAGTTTTTTCTAATGACGGGGTTGCGGTTTGGAAGTGTGAGCTTTGAGTTATACACTTCTGGTGCTCTCAAATTTCGTGATAGGGTATTTCCTGACAAGCGAGGGTTGATTGTAACCAACTTAGACCTTATTGGTGTCATGGAGGATGAAGAGCAGTTTCGGAAGCTATGTGATGAAGACGCAATACGGATATCTCTTTTGTTAGTCTTAGAGGTTATCTTTATGGGTCGTTTATTGACATGCCAAGTTGATGACACATTGATGAGGTTGGTTGAAAATCTAGAAGCTTGGAATGCATTTCCGTAGGGTGAACATATTTGGACCCATTTATATGACCAACTACATAATGTAATGGACAAGCACACGGATAACCACCTTTTAGGATTGAAGAAAAACCCAAAGTATGTTCCGACATATAGTTTGTCTGGATTTGTATTTGCTTTCCAGGTTTGTATTTCTTTTTATTAATAATATTTTGCAGACGAACATTTTGATGGACTGATTGATATGTTTGTGTTTTACAATTTGTTTAGATTTGGATACTCGAGTCTTTTGAAAGATGTGAACGTTGTGGAGTAAAGACCCTAATGTGATTCCAAGAGCTATTGCATGGTCTAGGAAGTCACCATTTAAAAGAAGTGACCGTTCCTACCTTTTTTCAAAGGTTACTCTTGTTCTATTTGATTTTACGTAAAAATAAATGTTGAATCCCTGTTGAGCAATGATTTTTATTATCCCAGTTGAGCAAGGATCTTTATTTTCTTGAATTGAAACAATATTAATCACTACGCGGAATATAATGAACAATCTTAAAGAGAATAATGAACACACAAACAATTCTCTCAATAAACACTTGTTGATCAACTTGAATACCAGCTTCCTTTGTTGATCGCAGTTGAGCTAACGATCTTGTTAATTATCTTAGACAGAAATCTAAGACAATAAGTATAGAAACTGTTCTTGAACAAACTATTAAATACTCTGCCACCAACCCTGTTCACTTTCTCCTCATACCCTGTTTTCCATTACTCTTTCATATTTTGCCCTTTGTTCAGCGTCAACCCTCTGAGCCACTACTGCATCATGCTTGTCTTGCAAATATTTGGGCCATAAGTGAAATGGAACTTCATTTTGATCAGGATAAGCTTCAGATACTTCCACCATTTTCACTTTTCCTTTCCCCTTGTAGGTAGGTGGTTGAACAGGTTTTAAGGTTGGGATAGGTTCTCTAATGACTACACCCTTCACTTGTGATCTTGGTATTGCAGGTCTGTAAGTTGGTTTTGTTTGTGTTTGTGCAGCAGTAGGTTTAGGTGGTGGGATAGTTTGTGTTGATTGTTTTTGTTGTTGTGGTGTTGTTAATTTTGCTTTAAGGTTCAGCATCATCTGGGCTATAGGTATTGTGTGTTCATCTGACTTAGAACCAGGTTCCTTTTCCCCAGCAGTAGAACCCTTTCCTATACTAGCAACAATCTCCTTTACCTTGTCCACATGTTTGATCATCTGTTCAGGCTCAAAAGTTTTTACATTATCAAATTCCATCTCCACATTCTCATTCCTAACAGCACCTTCAACATTCACCTAATTAACCTCCCCTGTTTCCTTGGTTGCCTCCCTTGAATCCTTGTCCACATTCCTCCCCTGTTTGGGATCATCCTCCACCAAACTTGTGACTTCAGGAGAGCTGACCCTTTGTGCTGTTCCAGCAGCAGTCTCCTTTACATGAGCAGCACTGTCGTTTACACTAGCAGCAGTATGCCCTGCTTCAGCAGCAGAATCACCCTGTGCCATTTTCTCAACACTACCGACCGCAACACCATCTTCAACCTCAGCAATAGTATCCAAAATCTTCTATCCTGAGTCTAAGGATACTTCTTTTCCAGACTTGTCCTTTACCACAAAATCTCCACCTGAATGCAAGTCCATATCCACATTCTCTCCCTCATTTTCAGCATTACCAGCAACATTTTCATCCTTATCCATCTCAGCCTCCCCTGAACCCTTCATCCCATCATCTTCTTCATTCCTCCCCTATTTGGGAGCATCCTCGCCCAAACTTGGTTTGGAAACCACCTTCTTGGACTTTGTCTTTACTGATGTAGAAGGCCTTGGTTTTTAAACTTCCTCAAGGTGCCTAATTATTTGCGTGAGCTTCTTAATTTCAGCACCATGACTAGTTTTCATTGTTTGAACCTCCTGATTTAGGGTTTTAATTTTGGGGGTTTTTGATCGGATGATATAAAGATGTGTTAGGGTTTGAATTGGGTTTAATTTTGGTCGCACACAGTTTTGATCGGATCTAATTAGGGATTTATTGGCGCGTATTTACAAAACAGTCCCTTTACTTTCAAACCAAGCAGCAGAATACCAATACTTGCTAAACAGAGCAGCATAACACCAACAGCAGAACATTTTGCCTAGCAGCAGAATCTTTTTATGCCAGCAGTAGAATGTCTGCGGGGTTTCACACTTTTGACTCATCAAATAGTTATACTCAGCAGTAGTATGATTTAGCCCATTCACTTGGTTAATTGTAGGACTCGAGTACACGTTTTGATCTCAGACCGAATACACCTGAGTACGAGTCTTCATGGTGGATACATAGCCAAGAATTCTTCCAAAACTACGTTCCCAGGGCTGCAGTCACATCCAATTTCGGCCTCTTCCAAAACTACGTTCCAAAGTAAATTCCACTCAATGTAGAACTGCTAATAGTTCAACAACCAAGAGGCTTAAGGATCGTGTCGTTGCTGAGCTGAATCGCCAAGTATTGAAACTTGAGATTATTATTGAGGTTGCGTTTTATTCAGCTTAATATATCATTAGTATGCACTCTTTGTTTACGGGTTTTTAATACAAGTTCAAATCATACAGGTTCTGGCTCGTGAGAGAGCTGGCGGACTGCAGGTATGTTTATTTTAAAAAAATGAATATCTACTTTCACATCCACTCTGTACTTTTCACAACAAATATAATGATTTCACAGGAGAAATTGGATATTGAATCACATTTTCCAAACACGAGGTCTGAATTTTGCGATTCACTTAACAACATTTACCTGAAATTGATTGCCCTGCCTGATTCTGATGAAGAACTTGCTCAGGTAGAATACGTTATACCGTAATATTATTTGTGCGGCATACCTAAACCGAAATATCCTGTTTCAGGAGTATCTTATTCAAGAGGAATTGAGATTGGCGTTGGCAGATGAAGAGAGGTTGCAGTTAGAAGAAGAGAAGATGATGGCAGAAGAGAACATGAAAAGACTGGAAGAGGCTAAGAGGTTGCGCTTGGAAGAAGATAAGATGTTAAAGATGGAGGAGGTGAAGAAGAATAGCAGAAAAGCGTTTATGAATTCAGAACACTATCAAAGATATGTGGCACGGTTACCACCGAGCAAGAGGCGAAATTATTTGGAAACTGTTTAGGAATAAAAAAATGCAGAAAAGGTTATAGTGAGAATTAAAAAACACGGTAGTAACGTTAATAACCCGCATATTGCTGAATTGCTGACAAGAGTTCAACCTTGGGTTGAGGTATTGCCATGAACTAAATTTAGTTGACATTTTCTTTTGTTACCTCTTTTACATTTTATCTTATAAATTGGTCCACGTATGTAGGATCTATCTCGATGGTTCCATACTGTGTAAAATGTCTGGCTTACCGATGATATTGATGTATTTCTTGGTCAACCGGGGTACACTCACCAGTGTAAATTTCCATGGTGCGAAGACTACACCGTTGACCGAAATTTCTGGCTACGCTTAGTTTTCTTAGACCCTGCTAGAAAAGGCTGGCTAACTGAGCAGGTGAGCATACATGCATACTCTAATTCATATATAAGGTTGCCTCTCACCATTTCTTAAAATATTTATTCGCAGCACATAGACTTGTGGGTTGACTACATGTGGCATGTAAGACCTAATAATGCAAACTGGGCGATGGTTAGTTGTTACTTTTTTCAGCTTCTTCTTCAAAACAGCACACCATCTTTTTATGCAGATGGCCAGAGGTATCCCTGTCCATGGAGCGATGTTGATCAGGTACTACGTTTATTTGTGTATAGTTAAATTTAGATGATGACTCAACTGTTTTTATATGACCACTTTTGACTCAAAGTATGGTCTTTTGTCCGTTTAAATCTAGTATAAGTATTTATGGACATAGATATGTTGCCTAGTATAAGGATTTATCAGAAATCCTTTATATTGTAGGTTTTTATTCCGATAAACGAAACGGACAAACACTGGTGTCTTGCCCATTTTCATATACGTTCTGGAGTGGTAACATTCTATGATAGCGGCGACACATATGACTACGACACCCGTGACTGGTATATCCGTGTTAGGAAGTGCTTACAGGTACGTTTGTTGGTATTATTTTGTTTAATATCATATTTTTTTGTTGTGGTTGTGATGCTTGTGCCATGCTAACATCATCAACCAATGTTTTGGTGTTGATGATTTCGTAGACTCTAGTTGTAGTATTGCATGTGCCAGACTAACATCATCATCCAATATCTCAGCAGTAGAATCAGCTTGATTATCAGCAGTAGAATCAACATGATTCTGAGCAGTAGAATCAATCTTAGCAACTTTTGCGACAACTTCAACAGCAGAACCATCTTGAAATTGAGCAGCATCATCACCCTACTTAAAGCATCCTCCCCCAAACCTTATTCAATTTTTTTCTGACCCTCCAAATGCTTTACCCATTAACTTAAAGCATTTAACTGTACGTTGTTGCTATATACAATTAGCGATTAATTATCCCTATTTTGAATGCCATATTTAGGTCACATACAAGTAGCTCAAAGTAAAAACAACATATGTCCATTTGGGCAATGTTTCAACCTATTTGCCCAATATGAGTAGAAAATTAGCGATTATTAATTTTTTTGAATAACATATTTAGGTCACATACAAGTACCTCAAAGTAAACAACATATGTCTAGTTGGGTAATGTTTCAACCTAGTTGGGCAATTTTTAAAACAAGTTGCAAATTAGTGGACAGGAAGGGAGGAGTTTATGACACTATCAGTCCACAATCATTACATTTCTCTAATCCGCATTAATATTACTTTACATATCTCCAAGCCGCATTAATAACATTTGGCTTGTTTTGCCCAACTTTGATAACTAGTTGCCCAAATTGAATTGGGTTGCGTTGTAAATGAGTGGACAGGAAGGGAGCAGTTTATGACACTCTCTGGCCACGATCATTACATTTCTCTAATCCGCTTTATAATATTTGGCTTACTTTTCAATTGTCTAATCCCCATTAATAACATTTGGGTTATTTTGCCCAGCTATGATAACAAGTTGCCCAAATTGAATTGGGTTGCGTTGTAAATTTGTGGACAAGAAAGTAGCAGTTTATGACACTCTGTGGACACAATCATTTAATAGCTCTAATCCGCATTAATAATTTTTGTTTTAATTTGCATACAAGCGTTATGACAAGACCCAACTATTCACCAATTGACTATCTTTATTAACTTAAT
This sequence comes from Artemisia tridentata subsp. tridentata, assembly GCA_021014915.2. Lineage (NCBI taxonomy): Eukaryota > Viridiplantae > Streptophyta > Magnoliopsida > Asterales > Asteraceae > Artemisia > Artemisia tridentata. The sequence continues at coordinate 408,723,972 of CP139509.1, forward strand.
TCAAATTTAAGGGTCACCCCACTTTTTAATATAATATATTAAACGAACCATCTAATAGTGCAATTTCATATCATATTTAGAACCCTACTCACCTTTACACACACACAAGCATTCACTTCAAATATCAATGGATCAACTAAACATTTCGAAGGATGTGCTGACTAATTTGTTTAAAACTAATATTGAGAGTGACTTTAAGCTCTTAAAGTCACTTCATGTGGAGGTGGTAGAGCTCGCACGCCATTGCAAGGAAAGGGGTGACCAGATCAAACAGCTCCAAACTGTGGTTGGGTCCAGTCTCGCAACTAAGTCTTTAGATTTGCTGCTTCAAATTCAAGATGAGGACCTTGAGAAGAATAGGACACTGATGATACTAATCAGTCAAACTCAAATCAAAGTTATCATTACAATCTCATTTCTGGAAAAGATGCCCAATAACTATTGAACGTCGTCCATCCCCGGCCTGCTATGTGCTTGCTCTTAATTTCTGTCACTCTAGTCTTTTGTGTTATGTGTTTTCTGTTTATCATCAATGTACCTCTAGTGCTGGCTGTACTTGTTTTTCATCTTATAATGAAATGAAGCAAGTTTATGTAATAATCTGATTGTTAACTAATCAAATGTTACAACACTGCGTATGAAGCAAGGAACAATAGACCTTTAATAGCTTAACAAATATTCTGAACTATTAACTATCACCACACAAAAAAAAAAAAAAAAAAAAAAAAAAAAAAAAAAAAAAAAAAAAAAAAATTTGAACTGTTTATGTACCCACGTTGCTAGTAAATGGATAATCTTTAATAACATTATTTAGATAATGTCCCTTAAGATTTCCTGTCTATGTATACTAACATTTTATCCTATTATACAGGATCGACTTCCACTAGTGCTAGACCGTGCCAAAGTTTTCGATAATAATGTAATGCGTCCGAGTGAATATAACATTACGTTTAAGCTCGCGGAGAAAGTTCCAAAGCAAGGGGGTATCTTTGGTGATTGTGGTATGTGGGTGTGTATATTTCTATATCGTTTGTCACATGGTCTATCGTTGGATGTTGATGACCCCGTTGACGTTGCCTTAGCGTATCGTGAAAAGATGGTTCAGTTTTATTACAAACATAGATATTACCCTATGTAACTGGTTGTTTATTTTAGTTCATCTTATGCGTCCTTGTTGTATTCTAAACTTAAAGTTATCAATATAATTTACCTTGTCAAATTAGTTTACAACATTATATGACCTAAAACATTGTTAAGTTAACCAACATGTATACATATAACTTTGCGTTAATACATATAACTTCAAGTTAATAATACGTACAAATCTTAATACCTCCATAATATACTTTACTTTAAAATATTACAAACTAATTCACTATTTGTTCCTTGTTCCTATTCATCCAAAATGTCTTTCATTTCTTATATATACATTCTACTAACACTAACACTAAATTAAGTCCCACTTGTCTTTAAAATATTACATTAGTATTTGTTGAATCATCATGGCCTACCCTTATCAAACTCCTCCAAAGAAAGTCCCTGCAAACCCCCAAGATGATTCGGATGACATTAAAGAAAGGTATGCATTGTTTAGTTTATAAAGTAATATGCTTAGTTGGTAACTTGATATGATTTTAAAGAAATTTCCGTTCGTTGTGTATAGGTCACACGTGATTACTATGACACATCTAGTGTTTGAGATTCATTATGATGGTGTTTTCTTAGAATGTCCAGCCTTAAAGTATGAGCATGGCAAAATAATGACATTGAAGGTATGCAAGTCGAAAAGGATGAACTTGGATCAAATGCTTGACTTGATAACCTATAAACTTGAGCAAGATATTCGATGTTTGTATTTTTGTTGTCCAAGATCTTCTCTAGCCCAAGGCTTGAATTTGATTGAAGCTGAATGTCATATGCGAAAGATGTATGACACGGCTGATTCATATGGGTTACTCTTTTTGTATGTTGCCCATGCACCTCAAAACCTAGCATTTTTCTATTATAAAAATCTGACTTATGATCCTTATGATGAGGAAATGTTGTCAAAGCTTAAAAAACATAAAGAAGCAATGCTAGTTGCTACTACTAAATTGGTTGCTGATGTGGCTGCATGGGAGGAGGAAGAAGGTCGTTCACCTCCTCTAAGAACACCTCCTTCAGAACCGAGACTGAAAGGAACTAATTTTAAAGGTTGAAATCTTTATAAAGATTTTTTGCATAGTGACTCTATCGATGATGGGCTTTATTTTTCGGATGAAGATTGCATGCCTGGTGTCGTTGGTCTTGATGTTCCTGCCATGGATGTTGGGTGGTCTCGCTCGCCGCCTTATGAGTGGCAAAATGATGTATTCAGTTACCATGGTTCCAAACTGGCAAGTCTTTCTAATGACTGTTTTGCAGACGATGTTGTGCTGCAGGATGTGGGTGGGTCAGCATTTGATGAGCATGGTGGGACAAGTGTGCATCCTAAGACCAGTCGACGTGTGTCGAAAAATAAATACTCAAGGAAGTTCTACTTTGGATCACGAACTTCATCTTTGAGGAGGCGAAATATGTTGACCTATCTTAAAGCTCTACACAAACAGCGGGATTATGGAGGTATTGGAGAAACAATAAGTTGGTTCCTTAGGGATGGAAGGTTGCAATCTAGGGTTGTTATGAAAATTTGAAAATCGCAATTCAAGATTGCACAACCGGTTGTTTAGCAAGATTGTAAGTAAATTATATGCACTGCTATAGCCTTTTTGGATAACTCGTTATATTTTTGTTAAACATTTTTTCCTTGCTACTAGTTATGACTGCTAAGAAAACATTTATGCGCATGTTTTTGCTTGTACGTTTCATGTGCGTTATTAAAATGCATATCATTGTGAATTTTGTTTTTTTTTTGGTTGTGTTAATCACATTTAGGATATGGACCAAAAAATGTTGGTTGTCTTGATAGGGCAACCAATACATTTGGCGGGTGTTTTTAGTAACGTGGCGCCCCAATTTTGAACATCCCCATAAAAGATATGAAATGGATCCCCAAAGACAATTTGACCCCCCCCCCCACCTGCACACCCATCAAACTGACATCAGTACTACCTAACACACTCGATTATAAACTATTTCAAAAAAATGTAAGGATCTATTAACGGAAATTGTAATCATTTTAACCCGATTAAACCTGACGAAGAATATGCCAATGCCTTAGATGCCGAATCAAGCTTTATATGAAACACAAGATTTGCAAAAGGAAACATGTATTAATTAGTAACAAAAGATACAACTTCATTTCATTCCATGGACTAAAACTAATCCACACCACTACATTATTTGCCTATTATCATCCCAAACCCTACACAAACAACTGCAAAGGATCCTAACAAAATGAAAAACAATCGCTCATACAACTTCAACTTTGCTTTCATATCATTCAGCTCTTGGTCCATTATTGACTTGTACAAAGCAAGAGCATCAATAACCTGCTGGTACTCCACAGTCTTGTGCAATCGTTTCACGTTTTGTAAGAATCCATACACCAAATCTTTATAGTATTCACTTGGAAGATCATCATCTAAAAACTCATAAACTTCACAAACTGAGCATTTTACAAATCGTTTGCCCGGATTTGTCCTTGTTGTTGAAGTCTTAACCGTGAGTCGAATAGCACATCTACAAAAGTATTCAATTTTACCATCAATTACTCGGGTTGTCGCTCTATTTCGCGAACTCATACTTTAGGGTTTCAAGTATTAGTTACAATTGGGAAATAAGGCAAAGCTGTTGGGAGCGGGGGTGTTTATAAAAGGACTAAAAAATTTGCAAGTGTGAGGATTTTTTTATTTGTAGAAATCCACTTTTTGCTAAAAAAAAGACTTTATAAAGTTTAGAGTTAATTTGAAAAATTGGACCCTATACTCGACCGGGTTTAACACTTTTAGTCACCATACTTGCTACCCATAACGTGTTTAGTCCCTTGACCATAGTATAACCATGTGTGAAACCTGCTTTCACTAGCAAAAACACAACACACATCAAACACAAACATGAACCAAAAGATTGTGCAATTCTTGTTTGAATGTAAGAAGAAGAAAAGCAGTTTCAACAACAACTATCATTTAACTTTATTACATTGCGAAGTAGTTGCATTCATAAATTCATAGTACATTGGTAAAAGTATCATCAAAAGCTTAAGTCATGCATACTAAACATCAAAAGCTACCACATCCTCTGTTTCCCTTTCCCTGTTGTGTCTGGCATGCTTTATTTCAGTTTGCAAATGAAATAACTCGCCGAAAATAGCAGTTGCAAATGAAATAACCAAAATCGTGTCCAATCAAGTGAAGCCCAAAATGAAATAATAGCAGTTGTTGAAACATTCTTTTCGTTTTCGGCTTCACTTGATTGGACACGATTTTCGTTTTCAACATGCATCTTTTCCCTCTTCCTTTGATTCCTTCCTAAATGTGCTCATTGCAGAGCCCTAGAACCTGTTCCCTTTAACCTGGAATTGAAATGGAATGAGTTTCAACATGAGGGTTGACTGACCTTGTACACTTTTTTGGAGCTTTTGAAAGAGGTTGATCATCCTCAGAAGTTGAATGATAACTTGAGACCCAGCTAGGCAAAGAACTATGTTCATAGGAAAATTCTTTAGAGTTGGAATTTTTGTTTACTGATGTTGAATAATTGTAAGGTAGGTTCCAACAGTAGGGTTGGGGAGACTTGAGCTCCTCGGATGATGTAGAATCTGAGGAAATTTCAATGATTGTTGGATTGGAAGTCATGGTTGAGTAGCTTGTGTAGAAGTTTGGGTGAATACAGGTTTGTTGAGTAGGTCGTGTGTATGCATAACCCAATTTAAAGACCTTTTTAGTCAAGATAGTCAAGGATAGAGTAAATGCAATTCAATGTTCGGTTGGTAAACTGGTTCATGTACCTGTAATTTTGTGCAGATTGTTTTAAATGGAATTGAATGATAATAGACTTTGACTGTGCAATTACAATGTAACCAAATTTGGTCAAGGGACAAGGTACATACTGCAAATAGACATTGACTTTTACAAGAAAAAATATAGGGACCATTTTTGCAATTAACTCAAAAGTTTATAAAAAAATTGCACGTGTGAGGACCAAACGTGTAATTTGAACGGGAAACACTGTAACCCCACATATCCTTTTGGTCCCAACAAACACAACATCCCCAAAATCTGAACAAACCCTATGTCATTGTCACCACACGAATCCAAAAAAAAAATTGCTGTCCTTTTCATCTTTATAGCACGTAAACTAGGTTTTTTGTACTTTCCCATAACTATATTATTCCCTTTATGTTCATATAAATATGATGTTACAGTTAATAAATATTTTTTTTTATTAATTGATTTTTTTTATGTACACCGTAATTGGTTTGTTACTGATGTGTGCCAAAAATCCACATAATTACTTTTAGTTTGTAACTATAAACTATACTCATGTTTAATTAACTTTTATCATGAAAGTTGAGTTTAAAGTACCCAAAAATGGGGAATTTGCTTTCGATCCATTTCGTTATGTTGATGGGTGCGTTGGGAACGTTTGGAGTTTTACCTCTCACAGGGGTGTTTTTATTAGGGCACTTAATAATGTTATAAATGACATTGGTGGTGATAAATGGGCTTTGTTTTATTGTATACCAATCATGTCACTTGCAAATGGTTTAACTTTACTACACATTGATAATGACATTCATAGATTTCTTAATCATGCTTTGATTAATGGTTCCATAAACCTGTTTATTGCTCACAAGCAACAGCCATTGTCAAAGTATTATTTTAAAAACATGGTTTGGCAAGAAGATGACGCTGGCCAGCGTTGCTGTAGTTCAACTCCTTTCAAGGTGAATCAAAATGGTGGGATCAAGGTCAATGAAAATGGTACCGATATAGGAGGAAGTGGAACTAGGGAGGAAAAAATGTTACACGAGGTTGGTGCACAAATATAGAATACAAATGGTTCAGATAACGGCAAATCGAATATGTATGAAGATGATGTGCTGGAAAGAAATATACTTAAGGGTATAAACTCAGGAAAGGAAACAATGAATGAATCTGAATCAAGCAAGGATAGCATATTCCAAGTTGTAAAAACGTACAGGAGGGCTGTCATTAACGGGCGAGCCAAAATGGTTGAAGTGCCATCTGATTGATAGCTGGTTGGTACGTTTATTTACTTGCATTTTCAATTTATTTTATGCAATCAATTCCCATTACACAATTGCTGAATGTTATAGGAATATCTACATACCACAAACACACACTACCGCTAATTGTTTGCCTCCCTGACACATTCATAAGATAGTTTAATACATATGTTTATTACACACCAATCGACCCACACTTGTTATTGTTACATAAACAACACATGGTACCAAATAGGAAGTGAGTGCATACACTTAAATATAGTCTTTGTGATTGGGGGTCTTTACTGTAAAAAGTTGTCTGGAGTAGCAAAATCTGAGAGCGAATTAATGTGTGGATTGGATGAGTTCGGCTCTTGCTGTGTTTGACTTGAGTTGGGTGCCTCGGCAGCATTCATCATCCCATGCATAAACTCTACATTTGCCTCAGATTGTGTGATGTTACTTTGATTAGCTGAATCCTCCACCACACGGGTCTTTTTCCTTGGACGGCCTTTCTGTATGCATGTACACATAAACATTAGATGCCAATAATCACAACTATTCAATTGTTGCATAATAAAAAAAATTTCAACCTTTTCTATCACAATAGTTGCATTACACGTTAGGCGGTTATGTCCTGGCCCTCCACACCTTCCACAAGTAGTACTTGTAGGGACCTCGCCTTGAGAGGGAATTCTCTTTCTTTTTTTTGGTCTACCTGGTTGCCTTTTTTTTACAAAAGGGGGTGATACAACTTGGATTTCGTTTGGAGTGTCCCACATCGTTACGTCTTTTAAAGGATAAATGATGTCTTCGTATGTGCCTTTAAGTGTTGTATTATAAAACCAAGCATTAGCCAGTTTCTTCACACTAGTCAGCCCTGCAAATCTACCGACAGCACAGACATGTCCACATGGTAAGCCAGAAAGCTGCCATTTTCGACAAGTGCATTCACCCTGTTCCAAATCAACAATATGACTTTTTTTCCTGTCGCGTACTTCATACACTCTGTCCTTGTGAATCCCCAAAACCTTCCAGTTTGCACTTTTGGCCATTCTCGCATTCAATTTTGCAGTTGCCCATTCAGAAAGATCATCATCCGGTGCATCTAACCATAAATAATAAAGTATGTTTAGTGTGTAGTCTTTCATTATTCTTCAGTAAACGTATTAAAAATTATAGAAGATCTATTACCAGCATGTTTTGCTCGGCGGTGGTAATACCAGCTCTGAAGAAGACCTCTAAACCATTCCATCGGCGTTGTTATTGGGCAGTGGCGCACAAGCTTTGTTAAAGCATTTATGGATTCGACACTGTTTGAGGTTAAATAATTGTACCTATGCCCAGGGCAATGTGCCCTTGACCATTTCTCGACCCCTGCTTCAACAAGTTTTTTGTGAGACTGCGGTCTTACCGAACGAATATGAGACATTAGCTTTGCAAAGTCGTCCGTTGTGTATGCTTTGCATGTCTTCCAGTATAAACATTTCAGTGTATCGGTGTGCATCTTTGTATTTAACATCAAATGCCGACAACAATAGCCGTGAAAGGCATTCGGGAATACAGTGTTACATGCAAGGGTGATTCCATTATGTCTGTCAGATATGATTGCCAAATTAGGAACTTCCCCTATGCATTCTTTGAGTTTCGTCAAAAACCAAGTCCATGATTCACCAGTCTCGCCTTGAGTAACACCGGTAGCAATCGGTAGAATCTGACTGTTTCCGTCCATTCCAACGGCAACCAGATTAGCTCCCTGGTATGTCCCTTTTAGATGTGCGGCATCAATTATGATCAGAGGGCGCATATAGCACAGGAAACTCTTAATCTGTGAAATACAATGTATCAGATGCAATGCTACATCAGGTTGAAAACATATAAACAGAAAACAAAATATATAATTAAAAAAATAAAATTTAAAAAAAATGGATATTAATTTAGTTTATTGTTAATTGCCAAACGATAAATAATAACAATATGAATTTATTGTTTGTTGTTTGATATGACACGTGCGGTCTGCACATAAGATGGATGTGTTGATTTGGTTGATATGCACAGAATATGGAAGTGTTGCTTTTGTTTAAGAAAACTAGGTATTAGAAGTATGTTGCAAAAAAGTGTTTATTTTGTACCTTTATGGTGTACCTGCATATGCAGGTCAATGTTTCTGTGTTTCTATGACTGATTTGTTTCGTTTCAGTGATATGCTGTTGCATTTATTAAAAACTAGATAATTTATGTTGTATACACGTATGATATGCATAGATTCTATTGGTAATTTTGATTTTTTTTTAATTATTTTTATTTTTTATTTTTATTATTTAGATTTTTTTAACTTTGAAATTCTATCTAAATTTATACATCTAGATTAATGTATGACATGATAAACAAAGCTATTTCTTTTGATAACCTTGTGAACAAAAAATATGTTTTGCAACTAAACAAATATGATTATAAATTAATAATATGCTTACCACAGCACCGAAACCGATAAATAGGTTCTTGAAACGGCTTGCATCGTCGGTCTCTATGTGTGTAACTGTGCCCGGGTTTGCGATCTTTAGATTATAACAATTTTTCGGCAGGTGCGAAAATGAGGCCTTTGGGCAGCCCTGATTTGATTCCAGTGCCAACCCTCTCTCTTTCCAAGCTCGTTTGTATGAAATATCTATCTTCATATCCAAATTCAGATCATGTTTAAAGTCCTTTGGCTTATACACTCTTGTTGGATCTCCGAGCTTCGGAGATATTATTCTAGCCAATGTTTTTGCATATGCATTTCGGTGATTTGGATTGAATTGGATTTTTGAACATTTATGATTGTCTTTTAGTGATGTGATTCTAAATCGGCTACTTTTCCTAAATCGACGACAGTTTATGTGCCAATCACATTCTGGTTGGACACACTTGACAGCGTATCTTACTGTACACGATTTAGAAACACGAAACTCATACCCTTCTTTTAAACATTTCAAACTTATCTCATACATGCACTCTTCCTTATCTTGAAACATATCATGAACTTTTAGACCACCTTTTTTCTTATTTGGTAGGGTATAATCAAAAGTGGGTGGTTGGGGTTGGATTGACATACAGTTAAGATCTAAAGCGTGGTATACGTTTATTGTCTGCTCATGTGACGGCGTCCCAAAAACAAGATTTTTGAAAACTTCGAGGTCGACGTCATTAAGTAGGTTCCTTTTGGTTGCACCGATGTTGTAAGATAAACGAATTGCGTTTAAATCGTTAACATTCAGCTTTTTCTATACATACTTCACAAGATTGCCAAAATTGATGGCATTTGGAAGTAAAACGGCAATCAGATTCTCTTCATACCGTATAAACACCTTGAACTTATCTGTTGTGCAAGAATTCATTTTTTGTTATTATTTTTTTTTAATTTTCTTGGCTTGTGATGTTTGTGTTGTATATGGTGAAGAGTTATATAAGCAAATCTAGTTGCCCAAAGTACAGCTGTCTACAAGCATACACAATATTTTGTTGCCCAAAATGAAAAGCCAATAGTAGGTGCCTATAATCAAGTACTAATTAACTTTCCATTTTTATGAAAAAGCAATGGCAAATATGACACATACATTTAGGATTCGCATTGATTATGATTACACCTATCAAGTAGCATTAAAATAAAATAAAGTTGATGTACTTATGTGTACTGTAGCGCAACCTGCATGGCCAAATTAGGCAACATTTTTAAAAAATAGTCAATTTTTAAAAGATGGGCTACTTAAAAATCGGCAGCTTTACAAAATTGGGGAACTTGCTACTGCTCGTGAGCAGACATTCTACTGCTAGTTACAAAGTTCTTGCTGCTTGGCTAAAATTTCTACTGCTGAGAGGGTCCTATTGCTGGCGTTGTAAGTGGTGGAATCTACTGCTTGATTTGTAAGTGCATGGACTGTTGTGTAAATTTCTTATCTGAACGGATTAAAAACCCCCCCAAATCGCTTGAATTAGGGTTTCAAAATCTAAGTGGATCTCATAATTAATTTCACGAGCTCATAAATCACACTAATTCAAACTATAGCCAACTGATTGATACATAGCCATATGATTGATACAAAATATTTCATGCATCTTATCATACACAGATACGAAAACATTATTACTTTCAACTTAAACACACTAAAGTCACCATAGCATATGGTGGAATCTAACAACAAAACCTTCAACAAAGTTTCTTTATCTTTTCAAGGAATGCCGTTTTTTCGAATGTCTGAAACTGTGCTTCCTTACATTCAGATCTATAACAACAACAAACAGATTTCTTACTATTTGAAAATCTATTTCGGTCTCCTCTTGGATTACCATAAATAACAAACTAAAAACATTAAAACACCGTCATCCTAAACTGCTTCCATGCATTTCACCCCATCTTCATGGTCTCCCTAGTTTTGAGGCACCACAACATTTTGCTGATCCACCACATTTTGCTGCTCGTCCTCTTAATTTTGCGGCACCACCACACTTTCAGCCACCTCGTCCTCTTCACTATGGACGGTTTCTTGGTTGGTTTGTAGTTGTAAATGGCATGAAAAAAATAAAAATAAATAATACTCGTAACTAAATAAAGAAATACATAAAAATTAAAGGAAACTGAAATGTTAATACACCTATGGTAATCGTATCCTAATTCTAATGATGTTGATGAAGTACAAATAGCCTCTGATTAGACCTCTCAAGTGACCTTAAAATAAAATAAAGTAGATGTACTTGTGTGAACTGTAGCGCAACCTACATGGCAAAATTTGGCAACGTTTATAAAAATGGGCAATATTTAAAAGATGAGCATCTTAAAAAATGGGCAACTAAAAAATGGGCAACTTTATAAAATGGGCAACTAAAAGATGAGCAACTTAAAAAATGGGCAACTAAAATATGGGCAACTTTATAAAATTGGGAAAATTTCTACGGCCAGTTTCCGGCCGGAAGTCGTTAAAAGTCCCCACTACGACAGCGTGGGCCCGGTTCAGACAACATACTCTGGGTACGTGGTGGATGAGGGCCTGCCGATGTGGTGGGTTCGACTCCAATCCAAAAAATGAAAGTGGCTTTCCAAAAAAAAAGTTAAAGGCAGTTGAGCAGACTATCCACCTTTGGAAATTTCAGCCGACATTCCCAAGACGTTGAAATTGGATCTCATAAACACAAATTTGTGTACCTTCCCAAGACGTTGAAAAGACAAGACAATATGCTTTATGTCTAATCCAACATGCCAGGAAGGCACTCTAGCTACAAGTTTAGGCACGTGCCTAGACGCATAAGACTCAGTCAAATTCACTGTTCACACGTGACACACCAGTGGTTCCTCCTATATAAAAGGTTATTACAACGAAAGAAGGCCTAACCAACCCCACAGAAAACAATAAAGACATTTAACACAAAGTTGTGATACTAACAACCGTTTTAGAGAAGTTGAAGATGTTATCCATTTTTTACAACTGGTTCCTGAATGACAATATAATGTAGTTTACCATATATGATAACCAAGGTCTTCACTCAATGACAAAACGTCATTTGCTGATGATCATCATTTACATACTCGTTAATTCAAGTATGTACTCACACATTACGTGGGTTAGCAAGTAGCGTCAAGAGGGTCATCTCACGGCCCAGACATGTTCTTAAATGACTTCTAATAGCAGTTAGTCGTTATTAAATGACGACTAATAACCCTAAACCATAACGCTCTACAAATCTCACTCATCTAAACCCCCTTCCATAACATCCTCGAGCGTCCTTTCGAACAATAAGGTGAATTTCAAACCGTTTTTGTGCAGAAAGGCGTCTCAACTGCCCACCCTCCATCCTTCCATTACAAGCATTCCCAATACCACTGATCTGGCCAAGAAAAAAGCTTACCTGGACCTTGCGGTCAAGATTAACGGCTTTTATTTTTAAAGGTCGCATGGACGATGAAAGCCTTACTACCAATCAGGCTCTCGTTGGCTATCAAAGTGGTAAAAAGCTGTATGTTTAATGGTTGATGGAGATGACAACCATGGGTAGGAGATATAATGCCATGGAAGGGAGATATAGAATGAGAAGAGCACATTGCTAGGGAAATACAGGGGGCAATTCATTGCATAAAGTTGGACCCGATTATCAAAAGACTCCCTACAACATCAAACAACAAAGGATGAAAACGATGCCTTCATATTTGTTGCTGCCCAACTTGTAAGTTGGAAGACGCGCTTACAACTTGGGTTAAAATGACCAAAATATCCATAAGTTAGAGCAAAAAACACAACTGTATTATCACTATTTTGTCGGACACGTGGAAAATATCCGCAACCCAAACATGGAAAATTTGTAACCATACTAAGTGGTATATAGACAAAAGTAATGCTGACTTCAGTCCGGTTATTCAAATGGCATGCATGTAATCAAACGACTTCTTTTAAGCGACTTCTCACCCAAAAACCACAATATTTTGTAGTGTAATTATTTTTTTAAAGATTGTTGTGTACTTTATTTTTAATTTCGTAGATTCTAATTTTTTTCTGTTTTGTTCTTTTTTTTATGTTACTTTAATAGGGTTTTGTACTTAGTAAAAGATTGTTGTGCTTTTTTGGTTACCTATTTTCTAAAAGATTGTTGCGTATTTATTTTAAAAAATACAACGTTTTTCCGTTTTAAAAACGTTAGAATATATGCTTTGCAAAGTAGAAACAATAAATAAAGTAGATGACACATAGGAGTCTAATTGTTGTGCATAAAAAAGAACAAAACAGAAAAAAAAATTAGAATCACATTCTCTTTATACCGTATAAACACCTTGAACTTATTTGTTGTGCAAGAATTTTTTTTTTTTTTTTTTTATTTATTTATTTTTTGTTCCTTTTTTTGGCCTGTGTTGTTTGCGTTGTATATGGTGAAGAGTTATATAAGGAAATGTAGTTGCCCTAAGTACAACCGTCTACAAGCACACACAATATTTTGTCACTGGCAAATATGACACATATATACAGGATTCTCATTGACTCTGATTATTACACCTATCAAGTGGCATTAAAATAAGATATAGATGATGTACTTGTGTGTACTGTAGCGCAACCTACATGGAAAAAGTTTTAATATATGGGAAACTAAAAAATGGGCAACTTCAAATTGGGCAACTTTACCAAAAAAAATTTAATTGGGCAACTTTACAAAATTTTTAACATAAAGATTATTTTGTTTTTTCCTTACTGTTGCTGCTGTTTGTAAGTTCCTACTGCTAGTTGGTTTATACTGCTGCTAGCTTTTGAGCATTCTACTGCTAGTTGGTTTATACTGCTGCTAGCTTTTGATCATTCTACTGCTCGGTAATTTTTTTTTTGTGCTGGTACGCTTATGATGTTAGTCTTCTCGACCTCGATCGATACGTAGTCGGCTTGAACTTTCAGCTTCATCACATAATTGATGGTGTAAAAGTTTATGCAGGATGAGAATGCTTAAAATGGTTTGCAAGTATACTTGTATATATATTCACATGCGTAATATAATAAAACAATAAAAAAGCAACCCTTCAAATTAAGTAAAAAGTGAAGAAATGTGTTTAATGGAGGGTATAAGATGGAAACTCAACATGTTTGCATTTAATGAAAACAACTTGATATATATTGTATCAACCGGTTGAGGAATTACAAGTCTTTGGCATGGTTTGTTGTGTAATTTCTTGTCTGAACGGATTAAAAACCCCCAAATCGCTTGAATTAGGGTTTAAAAATCAAATTGGATATCATTATTAGTTTCACGCGCTCATAAATCACACGAATTCGAAAACTCTAACACATAGCCAAATAATTGATACATAGCCAAATGATTGATACAAAATATTTCATGCATCCTATCATACACAGATACGAAACATTACTACTTTCAAATTAAACACACTAAAGTCACGATAGCATATGGTGGAATCTAACAATAAAACCTTCAACAAAGTTTCTTTATCTTTTCAAGGAATGCCCTTTTTTCGAATGTCCGAAACTGTGCTTCCTTACAGTCAATTTCGAGTTTCATCTTCAAGGTGAGTTCCTTTTCTTGAACGGCTTTGAAGAATGCTGCACTTTCCACGGCACACAGACTCTTATCGAATTTCAAGTCATTAATAATAGCTTGCCTCTTCTTCATACTATCATTCAGATCTTTAACAACATCAAAAAGTTTTCTTGCTATTTGAAAATCTCTTTCGGTCTCCTCTTGGATTACAATTAGCTACATGTCTGACATACGGTGAGAGTTTACTGTGTTTGCTAGTTCTTCTAAAGTTGGCCGGTCCATATTTTCTTTTTTTAGTGGTTGATGGATAATAACGATGATATGTTTTGTTGGTGAATCGTGCCTTAAATACTTACAAAATATAACCGTTAGGGTGGTGGCCCTTTAACTATTGTAATTAATAACTGAACATTTGTGTCGATTTACTAGGGGTGTACCTATTGTAATTTCATTGAACAGTTGAGCCCCTTTAATTTCATTGGATAAAAAAATTAACCTTTACTGTGAGTAAAAATGTTGGTTGGTTTGTTGTTTTAAACGGAATTAAAAAAATATAAAAATAAACAAAAACTAAATAAACAAATAAATACGTAAAAATTAGAGGCAACTGAAATGTTAATACACTTATAGTAATCACATAACTTGGTTGCCCAACAAATGGTGCTAGTATATATGGTGTTGTCAGTCGTTCAGAAGAATATATTGTACTCAAAGTACAAAATAAAATAGACCAAACACAAAAGGGCAGTTCCCTATCTACCCCGAAATCCGAAAATAATTTTGTTGCCCAGGGCAACCGGCAATTATTTTATGCAACTGAAGGATTTTCAGTGTATTTTTTGGGCAACCGGGATATGGGATAGTGTTGTTCCCTTTACACTATTAGAGTTAACTCGAAAGTTAATCTATTTCGTGTTTATGACTAATACAATGTTTAAGATTAATTCTAACAGTTATAAAACGTGAATATAAAAACACAATATTTTTCAACGTTTAAATTCTTATTAGAAATGAATCCAAGAATCTATTACCCAAGTGTTTTGCGGAACAAACACTTGGGATTGAATAGACAAGGGTATGGGGTGTCTCCTATCGAAACTCAAGTTTTGCTTGAGTGGTAACAATATACCCACTGAGCTATCTCAGTGAGTTGTATACTCTTTGTAGGAGAGAAGTTCCTTTGTAAAAGTTCTAAACTTTCAATATACAAAGCACACTTTAACTTCTCTCCTATCTGATCTATTTATACACAAGTAATCTAACTATAAGTGATTAAAAATAATACAAGTTGTTGAGGTTGCGTGTCTGACAATTACAAATAGTAATTGTCATTTCCAAGAACCAATAGGAAAGGGCTAATAAGACTTAGGGAGTTGTTGGCTGACACTCCATGACTTTTAGCTGCAATAGGGAAGGTTGGATCTGACAAGAGAAGTGTGTTGGGCTGACACTTTTATCTTCTCAGATCTTTTCCCTATTGTTCCCGCCTTTTCTTCAGGCGTTGGTTCCTCAGTCTTCAATCACTTTGTTTGTTGAGGAGACTGGGGTTCAGTGAGTTCTTGTCCAACACTCACTGAACCATCATCTTCTTCTTTGGCTTAAGTCCTACTCAGGGAGTACCGCCTTCCTGAGTAGTGAATCCTTCTTCTTGAATTCGCCTTAAGCATCTTGAAGATGACTCACTGAGAGGCTGTTCTCTCAGTGACTTGAATTGTACTCGGTTTAAGTTTAACACTTAGTTAATTTATGTCCAAATCACGTTTTATGTATTCTTAGGTTTTTCATGACCCAACAATCTCCCCCTATTTGGATATAAATTATTCCTATGTGTTTTGATCTGTATGAGTGAGCTAAAGTCTTCTGCTCATACTGAATGTACTAGAAAATAAATAAGGATATTGATATAGCAAAACATTCATCAATTTATTCATATCATTACAAGTCCTATTATTCTAAGTACAAAATACTCAAGGTTCCTGAACAAGACCCATGAGTTCAAGTTTCGCCTTCTTTGACATCAACACCTCTTTATCAGGTCGATCCTTCATCATTTGATCCATCAGCCTGACAAACTCCTCATTTTCAGGTCTCCTGATATTAAGCGCCATCAGTTTGTAAGCAAGGAGTGTTGTCGTTTCCACTTTATCGATGTCTGAGACTCTTTGAAAGGCTTCCTAACCAAATTCGTCCACAAAGAAGATACCATACTCAGGTTCCTTGATGACCAGGTTGGGACGGAACTTGACTCCCTGAGGAGTAGTCCTGTTGCAATGAAGTGCAGCTATGTATTGTTCAGGTTCAATATCCACAGCTTTTCTTTTCCTCCTAGTCTTCTGAGTAAGTTCATGGATAGGCAATCCCTGAGAAGCAAGTGCCTTATCATGGTTAATGCCAAGACTCTTTGCCACTTTTGCGAGTTCCTCATACTTAGCACTCAGTGACTTGATGATGATTGGGGCATTCTTGCTTGTGGTTTTCTTCCTTAGGATAGGCATCATCATATCCCATTCTCTTAACCCATAGTCTGAAAATTTGATTGTTGGAAGATGTTCAGACTTTCTTGGACCTCTATGGATTGTTAAGCTCAGAGGTCTGGTGGGGTGAATGGTGATGTCAGTTATTTTGCCTTCACATTTGGTTTTGGTCATGTGCCATACATACCTCTCATATATCCTCTGCCTCTTTTCTTCCTTAAGTTTGGCTTGTTTGTTGTGTTCCTTAAGGATTTCAGCCTGAAGCTTGAGAAACTCATCCCCTTTGATGTCCTTTTTCTCAGACTCCTTGATTACTTCTTTGGCAACCTTAGAAATTTCAGACCTGTTGAGTTCCAGCTCTTTCTCTTGTTCCTTCCTGAGCTCTTCTTGGTGTAAAATTTCAGCAAGTTGTTCAGGAGTCCCATAGACCCTTCTCCCATCCTCTAAATCAACATAGAACGGTGCATCAGGATCTGCACGTCTTTCAGTTGAAGCCTTGACTAAGCGTGCTTCAGGAGGAGGGTTTGTTTCAGTCACCATGATTTTCTTCCCTTTGTCAATGGGAGGAGGTTGACTAGTGGATGTCTTAGGGACAGTTACCAAAGCAGAAGTAGGGTCAGGGATTGGAGGATCATCATTTATCTCCCCCTCAGCAGATGGTGGAGTGTCAGTGGAGACACCTGCTGACTGAGGAGGTGGAGGAGTATGAGAGGCCTGAAGAATGGATAGGATGTTTGAGACCATAGAATTTGTTTCAGAAGTCTCATTCTTCACGGCACTTAATTCGGCAGCCATTTCCTTCTGGTGGGTGGTGAGTTCAGTTACTTGGGTGGTGTAGTGATTGACCAGCTCATTATGAGTTATTGAGAGCTGCTCAAAGGCTGAGGAGATTCTGATCAGGTGCTCCTTGGATGCAATAACAGCCTGATGTATGGACTCTTGCTGTGTCCTTAAACCTTGAAGATCTACCCCCTGAAGGAGCTTTAGAAGCTCAGTAATGCTGGTGAAGGTGGACGCCTGAGAGGCCAAGTATGCATCCAGTTTGTTGACAAATGTGGGATCATCTGTAAGATGTTCTTGTACTAATTCGATAGCCTTGAGGATGTTGGACAGTTCCTGATGCTGTCCAGTGGCTATGTCATCTACAGATTTGTTCAGGTCGCCAAGTTGTTTATCAGTGAGGGTGGCGGCCTGAAGAATCTTTGCCTGAGATTCTTCTACAGAAGCCCTGAAGTCAGCATAGGAGGCTGCCACTTCAGCGTGCTTATCCCATTGCTCATCCGTAAGAGAGTTGTAAAGACCTTCGTTGGCTTTGTGAAGGACTTTTGCCATTTGTCTTTCTGAAGCCGGACGAGCATTGTCATACTTTTATAACCACTTAGGAGTGGTTGAAGCACCTGATGATGATGATGAGGTTGATTGAGAACTGGGTGGTTGATCCTCAGGATGAGGAGAGGAATGTTGTTTCTCAGAGGGCTGAGGAGGGCTTAATTGGGTTTCCATTTCCTCCTCAGCATCAGGGATATCATCATCACCAAAATCAATCTCCTCCTCTGACTCATCAGCCAACAAATTTTCATAGTCAGCCAGAGAAGGAGCCTTCAGGAAATCCGGCTCCCCCTCAGAAGAGGGCTCACCTTCGTTGTGGCCAGGTCCTGACTCTTTTGTCATAATAACTGGTGGGGTTTGACCAGCCTGACTAGTCATAATAACTGGGGGGTTTGCCCAGCCTGACTTTTAGGGTCAGTTCCTGAGAGAACAAAAGTGCCAGTCTTTGTCCCCCTGAGCGCCTTCATCCACTGATGGGTGTTTTCCAGTGGAATCATGAGGCACTATTGGTGATTGTTGATGGCCTCCCTTCCCATCAGGATTGTGCTGTCCTTTTGGGGATTTAGAGGCCTGAACTCCCTGAGACTCTAAGAGTGATTGCTTAGAGACGTTAACGGGATGTGAATGGGTATGGGTCCCCTTCTCAGTGGAGTAGTACTGCTCCACCGAGGATATAGAACCCTGAACTCCCTCAGGCTCTGATTGTGATTTATCAGTGCCTTCATTAGGATGTGAGTGGGTGGATGCTCCTGACCCTTCTGACTTGTTTTTGTCAGTAGGGACATTAGGAAAGGGTTTTCCTGAGGATACTGAGGATGATTGCTCAGCACCCTCCAGTGGCGTTTGTTTTGTGGCCAATGTGGTCTCTGTTATGGGAGTCTAAGAGGTCAAGGTCACAACAACTTTCTTGGTGCCTGAGGCAACAGTCTTAGTGACGAGTGGTTTAGGTCTAACCACCTTACTGGATTGTCCCCCTTTCCCTTTGGTCTTCTTCACCTTCTTGGTTGGTGAAGGAACTGGTGAGCATACATTTTTACCCGGAATCACCATTAACATGTAGGTGGTCAGGGCGACTGGTTGTACCTCAGTAATGTCACTACTAAAGTTGGTCTTATGCAAGACGTCAGGTTTTGTACCTTCATCGTCAGACCTTAAGTAGTCAGAACCAAGAAGATCCTGTAGCACACAGGAAATGAACCTAGGATAAGACATGTGTCTTTGCCTATGTTTCCCTGAGAGCTTTGACACGAGGTCTCGGAAGATTATTCCTCCGATATCAATTTTTCTACCCTCCAAGAGACTGAACATCATCAATTGTTGTGATGAGTTCAACTGCTCAGTGGAGGATTTGTTTCCTCCGAGTACCTGAATGACGAATTTCATCATAAGTCTCAAGACAGGGTGAAACCATGTCTTCACTATTAGAGCCTTTGCCAGCAAGGCTTCAGGGGACTCGGTAGGACGCCTAACATCATGAGGCCCTAGGAAAAGCATTTCAGATTTTATTTCCTGATCAGTAGGGTTTGCCTCAAAGTTCTCAACAAAGTTAAGACCTGTGGCCAAGATGAAGGTCTTGTAGTTGAAGGAGAGAGTCCTAGTCCCATTCATCACAGTGAAAGTGATGATCGACTCTTTGGTGTCCTTAGGGCAAGTAGCCGTTGCGGTACACCAAAACTCCCTGAGATAGTCATTATAAATGACTTCTGGGGTAGTTGTAAAAGCTGTGGCAAGGAAGCAGTTTTGTAAATACTTAACGACATCCTTGTAACCCCCATATTGCTGGCGATAGTGGAAATTTCCAACCACATAGTTTTTGGTCAGGTCTACGCCCTCCATTGTGAAGCTCACATTGGGGGTGGTGGTTATAGCATTAGAGGAAGCCATTTTATGATCTAGTTTTGGTCAAAAAAATGGTCGGATGTTTCTAAATGCTAAGAACACACACACAATTTGTTTGGAGAGAGAAAAAGGGCAGAGTTTGCTTATAATTTTCAAAAAACGTGTGTGTGAATTCTTTTGGATGGGTATTTATAGGATAGTGGAGATGGGGGTATTTTTGGCATTTGAGAGATCTTATTTAATCAAAATATAATTTTTGGAAGTTATTTTGAATAAAATGTTTGAGATACGCATTAAATGCCACCACTCCACTTTTCCTCTTTTTTCACAATTGGCAGAGTGAACAGTTGTGCAGTTTCTGCAAAAGGAGAAGTTGCATAGTTTCCATCATCACACAGTATATTGTGTAAGAGAGGGCATTGAATGCCAAGTTGGGAAGTGGGGGCCCATTAGGTGAATGCCAGAAAGGCTAAAAGAACAAATATTCTTGAATTAAATATGAGTTCAGTTACCAACCTTGGACATTTACTAACTAGATACTTAGAGCATTTAAGTCAGTATTTAATGTCTCTTTTCAGGGCCCTGAATGAATTTTCATTCAGTGATGGTATTTCAGGGACTTGGGATTAGTCACTGATGATTCAGGAATATGGAATGATTCATGAGAAACAAGGATTCAGGAACTTGGGTTTAGTTCCTGAACCCTCAAGATTTCAAGAACTTGGGTTTAGTTCCTGAGGTTGAGGATTCAGTGAGATGTTTTTCACTAATATACACATTGAGTCAGGGACCTGAGGTTTTAAGAATTTACACTTCAGTTGGAAGGATTTCAATCAGTGGACTGATTTTCTATATCCAACATTCCTAATTCAGCTTTCAACCTTGTGAAAGTTGGTTCATCCAAAGGTTTGGTGAAGATATCAGCTAACTGATATTCAGTAGGGATGAAGTGTAATTCAATGTCACCATTTATGACATGGTCCCTGATGAAATGATATCTGATATCAATGTGTTTTGTTCTCTGATGAAGAACAGGGTTGTTTGAGATTGCAATTGCACTTGTGTTATCACAAAAGATGGGTACCATCTTGTACTGAATTCCATAGTCACTGAGTTGACTTTTCATCCAGAGTACATTTGCACAACAACTAGCTGCTGCAACATATTCAGCCTCAGCTGAGGACAAGGCAACTGATTGTTGCTTCTTGGTACTCCAACAAACTAATTTCCCACCAAGTATTTGGCAAGAGCCTGATGTGCTTTTTCTGTCCATGTTGCATCCAGCATAGTCAGAGTCTGAGTATCCTTTGAGATCAAGTCCTGAGCACTTTGGATAGTATAATCCAAGGTTAGGAGTTCCCTTCAGGTACCTGAATATCCTTTTCACAGCAGTGATATGAGATTCTCTTGGGTCAGATTGATATCTGGCACATAGACATACTGAGAATTGGATATCAGGCCTTGATGCAGGTAGATACATCAGTGATCCTATCGTTCCTCTAAAGAGAGTTTGATTTACTGGTTTACCAGTTAGATCAGGACCAAGGTTGTTTGGGGGAACCATGGGAGTTTTGACTGAGGCACAGTCACTGAGATCATACTTTTTCAGTAGATTCTTTACATACTTCTCTTGACTGATAGTGGTTCCTCTATCAGTCTGCTTGATCTGTAGACCAAGGAAGTATGTCAGTTCTCCCATCATGCTCATTTCAAACTTCTTTGCCATTAGTTTTTCAAATTGTTTGCAAAGTTTGAAACTTGTTGAGCCAAAGATGATGTCATCAACATACACTTGTACTAGTATGACATCATTATTTGTCTTATAGATAAACAATGTGTTGTCTATCTTGCCTCTGACAAATTTGTTTTGGATTAAGAAGGCTGAGAGAGTCTCATACCATGCCCTGGGAGCTTGCTTTAGTCCATAAAGAGCTTTGTTAAGCTTACAGACATGATCAGGAGACTCATGGCTTTCAAATCCAGGAGGTTGCTCAACATAAACTTCTTCTTTCAGTGAACCATTTAAGAATGCACTTTTAACATCCATTTGGTACACCTTGAAGTTCATGTATGTAGCAAAAGCAAGGAAGATCCTGATGGCTTCCATCCTTGCTACTGGTGCAAATGTTTCCTCATAGTCAATGCCTTCTTGTTGATTATAGCCTTTGGCTACAAGTCTGGCTTTGTTTTTAATGACTATGCCATTTTCATCAGTTTTGTTTTTGAATACCCATTTCATGCCAATGACTGAGACATTCTCAGGACATTTGACCAAGGTCATTACCTTGTTTCTGTCAAATTGTTCCAGTTCATCATGCATGGCCTGAACCCAACTTGGATGTGTAAGTGCTTCTTTAACACTTTTGGGTTCAATTGTGGAAATGAAGTCCACAAATAGGCATTCATTGGATGAGGCTGCTCTTAGACTAGCAGCCATGCTCCTGGTGAGCATGCCTTCAGTAGGCTCTCCAATAATATTGACAAGTTCAATGTCCTGAGACCTAGTCCAACTTTCTTGAGGTCCTGGATACTGATTTGAACTTATGGAGGCCTGATTGGGTAGAGGGGTTGGTTCTGGAGTAGACACATGATCATTGATTGGATCTTAAGTGTCTACCGGCTCACTGAGATTGTTGGGTTCTTGAGTATTTTGAACTGACTGATTGATAGCATCAGTGTGTGCATGTGCCTCAATAAACTCAGTGATGGTTGGGTTAGGTAGGTTGTGAGGGATTATGTAATAAGAGAGATTAGCATCATCTTGATACTGAGTAGAAGGATTGTTTTCAGACAGATATTCATCAGGAGGATATCTTGAAGAATTATCAATTCCTATCTCTTCTGCCGAGGCAGTTGAGAACCTGATTGCATCAGTGCTCTCATCAAAGGTAACATGAAATGTTTCCTCAGTCTGCTGTCTCCTTGTGTTGAACACTCTGAAGGCTTTTGAGACAAGTGAGTATCCCAGGAAGTATCCATCATCAGCTTTTGCATCAAATTTCCCTAAGTGATCCTTGTGATTATGAATAAACACAAGACACCCAAAGACATGAAAGTAGCTGATGTCAGGGATTCTTCCTTTGAATAACTCATATGGGGTTTTCCCATGTCTCTTGACAATGATGGATCTGTTTTGTGTATAACAGGCAGTTTTGACTGCATCAGTCCAAAAATGGTTGGAAAGGACTGATCCACATAGCATTGTCCTAGCAGCTTCAATGAGTGTTCTATTTTTCCTTTCAGCAACACCATTTTGTTCAGGTGTGTATGGAGAGGAAAAGTTTTGGGAAATACCTTTCTCATCACAGAAACATTCAAGTTCATAATTTTTGAACTCAGTCCCATTGTCAGTTCTAATCTGTTTGACCTTGATGTCATTTTGATTTTCAATGTTCCTGACAAAGGACATGATTGTTTCAGCTGCCTGACTCTTTTTGATCAGGAAGAATACCCAGGTGTATCTAGAGTATTCATCCACTATGACCAGAGTATACTTCTCATGGTTAGTAGACCTTGGACTGATAGGTCCAAATAGATCCATATGGAGAAGATGTAGGCAGTTCCTGATGGAAAAGTTGGTTTTGGTTTTAAAGGATGCTCTGTGATGTTTACCTTTTTCACAAGCTGAGCATGGTTTATCCTTTGAAAACACAAGTGATGGTAAGCCAAGGACCTTGTTTTGTTTCACAAGATTGTTTATGTTTTTAAAGTTCAGGTGGGTGAGTCTCTTATGCCAAAGCCAGTTGAGAGTATCAGTGGCCTTAGCAAAAAGACAAGTTCCATCCTGAGTCAGACTGGACATGTCTAATACATAAACATCTTGTCTTCTTGGTGCAATGAGGACAATTTCCTTATTTGCATTGAAGATGGTTACTTTCTTATCATCAAACTGATCTATGTATTTTGCATCACATAGTTTACTGACACTGATCAGATTATACTTAAGACCATTTACATATGCTATCCTAGTAAAGACAATACCATTGCAGTTTACTGAACCATAGCCTTCAGTGAGACATGATGAATTATCAGCAAATATCACTATGGGTCCTGATTCTTCCACATATTTGTGCAGGCATTCCTTAACACCAGTCATGCTTCTTGAACATCCACTATCTAGATGCCAAACAGGATCC
This sequence comes from Artemisia tridentata subsp. tridentata, assembly GCA_021014915.2. Taxonomy (NCBI): domain Eukaryota; kingdom Viridiplantae; phylum Streptophyta; class Magnoliopsida; order Asterales; family Asteraceae; genus Artemisia; species Artemisia tridentata. The sequence continues at coordinate 408,747,902 of CP139509.1, forward strand.
CTGGCATGCCTCTGCATAAATAGTAAACTGGGCCAGTTCTTTCTAGGACTTCATTTCATGGAGGGTTTGGTATTGTAGGTCTTTATGAAAGTATTAATTGATTCATGGTCAGAGGTTGAGTGGACTGAGCTACCACATATTTTGCATTTGGTTGAAGGGGTAGCCTCAGTAGTCTGAGAGGATTGTTTCATTCCTCTTCTTGACTGAATGACCTTCTCTTTTCCTAAGGATTTCTGAGTGGAACTTCCACTAGATTCACAGTGTTTGTCAATTTGACAATTCTCAGGATGATGGTCATTGAATCTACATAATGGGCAAGGTGGAAAAGGCTTGGCTTTTTGCTTTTGTTTCTGCTTAGAATCAGAAGGGTAGTTCAGGCACTGAGCCTTAAGTCCTGAAAAGTTTGACATGACAGAGCATTGTTTATGATCAGAGGTCCTGTGATCTTCCTTTTTGCAGATCATGCAATATAGGACTCTATAGCAATCATCAGTGAGATGATTTGTATAGTTGCATAGCTCACATCTTTTCAGGGGTTTTGTGGGTTTGGGTTTGGTCTTTGAGGAAGCTGGTTTTTGTTCCTTCTTGGATTGAGAGGGTTTCTTAGAAGATGCAATCTTCTCTCCCAGCTTCCTGACCATTTCAGCCAACTGATCAAATTTTGAATCAGGGCTTTGGGTTGTTACTTCAGAAGGGACTGAAGTTGATGAGTCATCAGTATTTACTGAGACATCAAGGTTTGCTCTCTTTGGGATGGTTGTTCCCATTCCTGATCTCTCCTTTGGAGAGTGTGGTGAGAAGACCATAGGTGGGAGGCCTAAGTTAGGTGCAGCACCCTGAAGGGTATTTAGTGGAGGAAGTGGAGGGTATGATTCTGATTCAGACTCATTCAAAGACTCAGTGAGTTCAAGCTTACTGAGTTGTTCAGTAAGTCCAAGCATATTTTTTAAAGCCTGACTTTCAGGAAGCAAGATCTTTCCAGTCTCAAAGTTTGGTAACTTACTGACTGGGTTGTCCCTGACAATCCAGTCATTTGACTTGGGAAGCAATTCTTGCTCAAAAGATATGCCAGCTGGAACAAAGTTTATTTCATTATGACACACAATTGGATCAACCATAAGAGGGTCAATACCAATGGTTTTCTGAGAGATTAATCCCACAGTGTCAAAAACCTTGGGGTTCTTCTTGGTCCAGCTTTGAATGATAGCCTTTTCTTTGTTAAGTTCAGTTTGAAGGGCTTGGTTTTGTTTCAAAATCTTAGTGTTCTGAATTTGTAGAGTTATTGTTTCTAGTTTGGCTTGCTTTAGTACAAGCAGTTCATCTCTACATTTGTTCAATTCTGACACAATATTGTTATATTTTGAAAACAGGTTAAGCCTTTGTTCCTCAACAAACTTTAAATCAACACAAATATAATTCATGTAAGACTGCCAATCAGAATCATCATCCATAGAAAGTAAAGTATTTACCTTCTTCATGGTGATGTTGACCCACTCTCCATTTCGAGCATGGCTTTTTCCCACAGCCACCTGATCCTCTTCAGAAAGTGCCATCAGTGCACTAACTCTTATTTCCTCATCTGAGGAAACCTCTTCATCATCCCAATCATATGCTTCAGCTACTAAAACCTTGTTCTTTGTCTGAATAGGTTTAGATGTTTGAGCAGCCTAAGGCAATATGGGGTTAGTTTCAAGAAGTGCAAGTTTAGCTTTGATATTCCTATATTTTGTTTCAAAATCCTTTTGACCCTTGTTTTGAAATTGTTGGGTGGACTGAAACATTTTAGGTTGAAACTTGCTAGTTCCTGAGAATTTGTAAGAGGGTTCTGAGATAGTTTTAGAATAATAGTCCCTAGCAAAATGACCCTTTTTACCACATTTAAAGCATTCAGTGGTCTCATTTGCTTTTGGTTTTGTAAAGTTGGACTGATTTCTTTTGACGAAACGTCTTGAACTAGCAAGGAGTGACCTTTCTTGGAATTCCATGTTCAGGTCATTCAGGTACTCCTCACCAGTTCTTTCATCAATTTCTTCTTCAGAATCCTCTTGAATATCCTGTACAACACCATTAGAATAGAAAGCAGTTGATATGGGTGTGGAGGTTAAGGCCTTTTTGGACTTAAGAGTTTTTGAGTCAGGGTATCTCCTTGAGATCAAGTTGTCCTCATAGACAAACTTCCCACAAATTTCAGGGAGCTCAAGGTTCTGAATGTGGTTAGCATTCCTCAGGCCTTGTGAGAAGTTGAGCCACTTCTCAGGGAGACTGTTGACAAAGCCAACACTTGTCTCATGTTTGGACAATACAACACCATCATTTGATAATTCATTTATCAAAGTCTTGTATCTGGTGTAGGTCTGTGAGAGACTTTCAGAGTCTTTTGCCCTGAAAGTATTATACTTAAGTTTAAGGTCCATGACCCTATTTTCCTTGGTATCTAAGGGACCCTCAAAGCTGTTTACCAAGTCATCCCAAGTTTGCTTGGCTGTTAGACAGTGGATGATTGATACCATTACATCGTCAGGAAGACATGATATAAGGATGCTTTTCAGGTGTCGGTCTTGATTGACCACCCTCCTCTCATCAATGGTCCATTGGGCCTCAGGCTTGTTTAGCCCTACGGCAGTCTTTGGGACAAATGGGCCATCCCTAATACAGGTGATGTAGTAGGGTTCCATACCGGTAAGATAGCAAATCATACGCTTCTTCCATTTGCTAAATTTCCCAGCTTAAAGTCTGGGTGCAACAGCAGAGTAGCTGCCACCCTTTTTGTCGACTAGCTGGGGTACATTGATATCAGCCATAGTAGGATCTTGGTTTTAAAAACCTAGAGCACTCTTGGTTATTTTAAAAGATTTTATAAACCAGAGGCTCTGATACCACTTGTTGTTCCCTTTACACTATTAGAGTTAACTAGAAAGTTAATCTATTTCGTGTTTATGACTAATACAATGTTTAAGATTAATTCTAACAGTTATAAAACGTGAATATAAAAACACAATATTTTTCAACGTTTAAATTCTTATTAGAAATGAATCCAAGAATCTATTACCCAAGTGTTTTGCGGAACAAACACTTGGGATTGAATAGACAAGGGTATGGGGTGTCTCCTATCGAAACTCAAGTTTTGCTTGAGTGGTAACAATATACCCACTGAGCTATCTCAGTGAGTTGTATACTCTTTGTAGGAGAGAAGTTCCTTTGTAAAAGTTCTAAACTTTCAATATACAAAGCACACTTTAACTTCTCTCCTATCTGATCTATTTATACACAAGTAATCTAAGTATAAGTGATTCAAAATAATACAAGTTATTGAGGTTGCGTGTCTGAAAATTACAAATAGTAATTGTCATTTCCAAGAACCAATAGGAAAGGGCTAATAAGACTTAGGGAGTTGTTGGCTGACACTCCATGACTTTTAGCTGCAATAGGGAAGGTTGGATCTGACAAGAGAAGAGTGTTGGGCTGACACTTTTATCTTCTCAGATCTTTTCCCTATTGTTCCCGCCTTTTCTTTAGGCGTTGGTTCCTCAGTCTTCAATCACTTTGTTTGTTGAGGAGACTGGGGTTCAGTGAGTTCTTTTCCAACACTCACTGAACCATCATCTTCTTCTTTGGCTTAAGTCCTACTCAGGGAGTACCGCCTTCCTGAGTAGTGAATCCTTCTTCTTGAATTCGCCTTAAGCATCTTGAAGATGACTCACTGAGAAGCTGTTCTCTCAGTGACTTGAATTGTTCTCGGTTTAAGTTTAACACTTAGTTAATTTGTGTCCAAATCACGTTTTATGTATTCTTGGGTTTTTCATGACCCAACAGAGAGACCATTTGGTGTTTGGTCTATTTTGGTATTTATCCCATAATAAATGGTGCTAGTACATACTCAGGGTTGCCTAACTAATTGTTTGTAACACTTTTTTTGCACCACTTACCCTTATGCAATTTATGGTTAAAACTACACTAATAGTTGGTGATATTTTTTGCACCACTTACCCTTACACAAATTTTGGTTTGTTGACTTCGGTAAATCAAATAATTCATTGATATTTTTCTAAAAGGTACAAACAAATATTAATTTAATTATCCAACCTAAATACTAAACATACTAGAAACATAATAACAACGTCATACTAAACTGCTTCAATGCATTTCACCCCAACTTGTTAGAACCGGAGCTCTCTTCCCTGCTTTCCATCATATTCTTCCCTTCCTTGAGTCGTTTAAACACAATTTCAAGATCGGTAATCCTCTTTTCTAGATTATAAGGGTCGTGAAACCCACCTTGTTGCCCCCCCTTGTTTTGTGGCACCACCACATTTTGCTGCTGATCGTCTTCATTTTGCTGTACCAGTAACTCACTTTGAGCCACCATATCATCTTCACCTTCCTCCTCCTCTTCATCTTCATCTTCCTCTTCGTCTTCTTCCTCCTCCCCATAATCATTCACTCCCCAAACCTCATCCCAGTAAAAGTCTTGCGCATGCAGCCAGTTCAAAATTTGACCCCTCATCCACGTATCTACCTGCCTATACGACCCATATTCTGCAATCGGTTCATACCCGAAAGCATCAAACACTGCGTCAAACAGCAATTTGTTGTTTAACACCCACTCGTACTCTTCAGCATTATTTTGAAAGTTGCCATTATTTGCTGCCATTGTTTATGTTTTCTTTCAATTGAAAGGGATATATGTGTGTGTGTGTGTTTTTTGGTATAGAATGCATATGTATAAATAGGCTGGAGAGTTAGATTAAAGGTTCCCAACACTTTGGGCGGGAAAGGGACAAAGGCGCGTGCCAAAAGTAATAGATGTGAATCGAAGATGTACGAAAAAAGTCTCGAATATCCTTTTACCAAGTATTGACCTTCCATGTACAATGAGTTGACGCAACAACTAGGTGTATCTCATGCTTTGTGAATAATAAACTTACAAACTCAATATTACCAACTGGTTGTTTGTGAAATTTGGGATGATTTGGGATCGGGTTCGTTATTATTGGCCCGAGGGAATAAATGTTGGACCGTCACCGGAAAGGACAAACAATATGTGGTTTAACTATGGACGGTTTCTTGGTTGGTTTGTTGTTGTAATAAATGGCATGAAAAAAAAATAATAAATAAATAAATAAATACAAAAGCAAAGGAAACTTAAATATTAATACACTAACGGTAATCATATCAACACCCATATAGTACCAAGCATAATGCACATACATCAGTTCCACACCAGATAGAAGTTCCATACAATCCAATACACATAAACGCATAAAGCAGCAAGTAAACTACTAGAAACAGGACAATATGGTCCACAACAAAATTTAAGTATGTCTGTCATAACTATTTAAACACAAACGGTGCAACAAAAGTTGATTTAAGTAGAAACTCATTTGTAATTCCTTAGCATCTTCATTATCTTTGACTTCTCAGCGGCACGGCTAACACTTGCATTGCGCCTTTCAATCAAAACATCAATTTCATCCAAATCATCTCGCTCCGCCTTTACAAATAATGGGCAACTTAAAAGATTTGCAACTAAAAAAATGGGCAACTTAGAAGATGGGCAACCAACAACTTGGGCAAATTAAAATGGCTGTTGGGCAGGCTTAAAATAATGGGCAACTTAAAGATGGGCATCTTAAAAATTGGGAAACTTAAAATGGGATTGGCGCAGGCTAAAAAGATGTGCAACTAAAAAAACGTGCAAATTAAAATATGGGCAACATAAAAATTGGGCAACTTAATATGGCATTTCATCAAACATAAAATAATGGGCAACTTAAAAGAGTTGCAACTAAACAAAGGGGCAACTTAGAAGTTGGGCAACCAACAACTTGGGCAACTTAAAATAATGGGCAACTTAAAAGATATGCAAGTTAAAAAATGGGCAACTTAAAAGATGACATCTTTTAAGTTGAGGGTTCTACTACTTGCTTTGTAACTTATGAGGTCATACTATTATTGGGGGGTTCACTTTTACCATTGTATAACTAGTTACCCAAATTTTTAATACAAGTTGCCCTAATTTAATAATTGCTTGTGTATTTGTGTTGTAAGCTAGTGGACACTAAGGGAGCAGCTTTTATAACAAGCTGACCAACGTGACAAGACCCAACTATTCACCAATTCACTATCAAACATTGACTTTTCTGACGATAAACCCGCAAATCAAACCCCTATACCCACCATGATTACACAAACAATATGTGTTTTTTTTGGAAGGCGTACAATATGTGGTATAATAATGAAAAAAATAAAAATAAATAATAACTAAATAAGTAAATAAAGAAAGTAGGAAATGTACCTACTTTCTTTTCTTGGAAACTTTAAAAATTTTACTATTAAGCCCCTTCACTATTAAGTCGGCATCATTTTCCCATAAGTAAATACATAAAAATTAAAGGAAACTGAAATGTTAATACACTTATGGCAATCATATCCTAATTCTAATGATGTTGATGAAGTACAGATAGAGACTAGTGCTTGAGTTATATTCAGTCCTAAGTAGCTTTTCCATTCCAGATCAGTCCTAAGTAGCCGGCAACAATGTCCTTTGTGCTTCCGGGCAGGGCAGTAACAAGGATGAGAAATCATGGATTTTCATCCTCTATTGTCTTGATCCACCACAATAACACAATCTACCCCTTTAATAGCCTCTGATGATCCACCATTTTTCGCTTCACATATGGTTGTTATATATTGCATGGGACTAAGTTCCCAACAAGATTCCACCAGTTTTTAAAAACTGGTGGTCCTGAGTTGGAGTGAAGGAAAAGATCGTGGATAGGCGGTTAGAGCAAATCCTCGCACCAGAAAGGTAGAATGTAACTTTCTTGTTTAAGGAGACACTCGACAACAACATGTAGGGGATTTTGATGTTAGGGTTTTTGTAGAGGATGGTGGTTGTATGTTATTAGCCGTCATTTAAGAACTGCTAAAAGTTATTAGAAGTCATTTCAGAACGGATCTATATCATAAGAGTGATCCACCCGCTGTGATACCATTTGTTGGTGCGCTTTAAACTTGAGCAACTGATGAATTAACAAGATAAACATAAACACGTGCCGCTTGGACATTGAAAGAATAACGAGTTTATGATTCATGATGGGCAAAATTACAAGGTTACTACGGTGAGAGACAATTAAAAGTAACTAGTAGGCTTGGGTTAAGTTTGTTGGAGGATTGTAAGAATCTAACTATGCTATGGAATTCTAAGTTGTTAATCTCGTTCAATGCGCACATTTTGCTTTGGTTGGGAGTGCTTTATATAGCGGATAGATTACTGTTGTTGCACGTGAGACTAGTTATCTTATTTGATTTCTGAATTTTTTATTTGTAGGCTAATAAAAAAAGCATTTGATTGTGAAGCGGATCGTGCACAAAAAATAGGCTTGAGAGGTAGATGAATGGTTCCCATTTAATGCTATTAAATGCAAAAAAGTCATGAAACACTTTTGCCATTGTGGATGGTAATCCACTTTTGGGGGCAAGTGACAGGTGTAATGATCACTTAATTGGTAGTCAGACTTGCAAAATGGCAACTTTAAAGATTGCCAACTTTAAAGATGGGCAACTTAAAAAAAGTGCAACTTTAATGGGGCAACTTTATAAAATTGAGCAAATTTGTGACGCAACTTAAAATGGGCAATTGAGAAGACTTTCCACCTTTGGAAATTTGAGCCGACATTCTACTGCTACTTACAAAGTTTATGCTGCTAGGTAAAACTTTCTACTGCTGAGCGTTCTACTGCTCGCTTTCTAACTCCTGGGGTTACTGGTAAAACATTACATCCCATCTTGATGTTGTGCTTAAGCATCTAAAGGATAAGAAGGACAAGGAAGAAAAAGAAATGAAGAAAAGGACGAATGAAAATTTGTAATGGTTTGTGATTCAATTTGTAATGGTTTGTGTAATGGAAATTTGTAATGGTTGTCATGGAAATTTGTAATGGTTTGTGTTTCGATTTTGGAACAGGGCCTGTTTGTGTTTCAATTTTGGATCTTTATGTTAAATTAAAAATCAAGTATTTACACTATATATTCAAAACAGCCTATATGAACATGGTCATATAACTTGACAAGTTGCCCAACTTGACAAGACCCAACTATTCACCAATTGACTATCCACCCACCGTTAATTAACATTGATTTTTCTGACAACTATTTAATTTTTTCCCGCGGGAAATAATAAACCCACCCACCAAACCCCTATACACACCATAATTACACAAACCCTTATCAAAAAAATAAATCCAAACTCTCATTTTCGAGAACTCACAAAAGCAAATCAAATTCCAGCAATACCATGTCTTTTGGACGTAATGTTATCCCTAAAATGATGGATTATATTAGCAACATGCCAGATAACGTGATCACTAATATTATGAATCGTTTGCCACTAAAAGATGTGGTGAGGACCGCTACTTTAGCGAGTAACTGGAGGTTTAAGTGGACTTTGCTCACCAATGTTATAGTTGATGAGGATTTCTTTTATTTTTTGACGAATAATTTTGATGGGAAGGAACTTACTAGACTGCTACTTCAGCTCAGAGGTCCAGTAAGAAGGTTTGTCTTCTCCGTAGGTCCCAAACCGCTGTTTGGACAAGATTACTTCAAGTATGAAGAGATTCATGATTGACTGTTGATTTTGGCTCGGGAAGTAATCGAGGAGCTGACAATTCGAAACTGGTATGGTGAACCAGTTATGTTGCCAACCCAACTGTACTCTCGTATGGAGTTGAAACAACTTGAACTTCATTGGTGTACTCTTCCTAGTTTGGTATCTTTTATTAGCTTTCCAAATCTATTGATCTTAGAATTGTTATATGTTGACTTTCAAACCGGTTCAATTTGGGAGTTTATTTCTCGTTGTCCCTTACTTGAGTCTCTTAAAATGAATCGTATTCATAAAAATGACATGAGACTTTTGGATATTGCACAGCTTGGAAATTTGAAGAAGTTGTATTTGTCATTCGGTGTTTCGAACCATCCCATGACAATCACAACTTACAATATCTTTCAGCTTAGAACTCTTCCCAATCTTGAGTCCCTTACATTGGATTTTCAGGAGTGCAAGGTTAGATAAATTTTAGTTTTACAGTTCAAATTACATAATGTTAAAGTAATCTCTAATACTTATGAAATATAATCTTTAAAACTTACGAAAAGTCGACCATTTGTAGTTGTTGGAAGAAGGAAGCTCCTGGATGAATGTCCCTGTGGCATTTGTAACCCTTAAGACTCAAAATCTATTCGGAGTCGATTTTGGAAACAATGCAATGGTTTCATTCATCATTCCAATGATTTGTGGAGCTCAAAAATTGCAAACTCTAGAAACCATGGTAAGTGGAATGCATATGTATGAAATACGTCATCTTAAATTGACATGGTTGTGCATCTCAATACTATCTCAATTTGCAGGCTGCATTGGAAAGTGATCTACCTTTGGAAGTTTATTCATTAGATTTAGGTAGCAATGGAATGAGGTCGGGGCAGCTCAAGAGTGTGGTGTTTTGATCTTTTCCTAGATCAGAGAATGAATTAACAATAATAAAGCTCATACTTGCATGTTCCCCATTGCTGAAGATGGTTTATATCAAGCTCAGCAATTTGAGTTATGATGAGTCTGAAAATGTGAGGATGAATTGGGAGTTGGCTAGGAAGCTGTTGAAACTCCACCAAGCTTCCCGCACAGCCTTGGTGGAATTCTTTTAGTCTTTTAGTTTATGTATGGGTTGAATACCCTATGACAATCAACTTCGTATTTTGTTGTTCGATATTTCTTATACGCTTCCATTAAGATTAGATTGTGCATATGTTATAGATGGTTATCCATGTGCTTAGTGCTTATTTGATATAGAGATTAGGCAGTTTTAATTGCAATAATAGCATTACTAACCTTGCGCTAGTACTGCTCACTTTTTTAGCTTATTCCCAGGTTATTTATAAAGATTTAGAAAAATTGTTTTCTTCATAACTTTTAGGAAAAAATGGTTAATGCAAGACCACGGTGGCGTTCACTTGGGTTTAATGCGCACAGTACTTGTGTAGTTGCCCAAAAGGTCCATTTAAGTTGCCCACAATAGTTATTGCATAACTATTGTTGCTCTATTGTTTTTTTGGTACGTCGGTTGCAAACGATGACACACATAAACAAGCAGTAAAGAAATAGAACAACTAACCACATAACATAGTACAATTAGTAATTATTGTCATGAAATCATAAACCACAACGATTACTAGATAATATTCAATTATTTTAAGGTTAAATGTTATCTAAGGCCTTCCATTGATGACAGTAACAAGGTTCAAAAGGTTCCAAAGGCGCATCACACTAGACTTCCTACCCATATTGAAAACTTGTCAAACCACAACGCTGGATCCATAACGTAATACCTTCTCAAAGGGTAGGTAAACCTGTTCAAATATGGGAAAGGAATTTGTGTTAACGTTTGAACATGTGTAAGTGTACTAGAGAATATTTGTGATTGTCATTCTATAATATAAATGCAATAGAATGTTAGCTTAAAATGTAAATGTACTGTACAACCCACGGTCTGGGAGATTTATAAGAAGAAGAGATTCTTTTTACGGAGAGATGTAGAATGAACCAGCATTTCCTTCAATTCCCAAACTAACAAATTGTCCAACCTGATGATCGTAGACAAACATTGTGTTACCCAAAATGTGTCCACCAGTGGCTTCGACTATTGGAGCTTGGTTACTTGTAAAGCCAACCAGCTTAATCACCACCGGAGTAGGGATGCAGAATAGATTTGAAAATCGTGTTATGGATGCACCATCCACCTCTTAAAGCCATCCGCTGAAAAGTGGGACCTCAGAAGTATTGATCATTCCAGAAAGCACAACAGAGTTTCCAAGCTCGTGAACAGTAAAAGGAACTGGCATTACGATTTTCAAAAGAGATGGTATCTCTATGACGCGAAATTGGCGGGTGATCATATCAAAAGAAATCAAAGTGTGATCCTTGTACGGAACCCCCTTTGGGCTAACTAACCTCTCAGTACCAGCCCAATAAATAAAACGACCTAGAACTGCCCGACTTTTTCTTTTCAATCTTATTGACTGGCGTGGCAACTGAAAATCTTGGAGACGTGTCCAGGACTTGGTGTTCAATGAAAATACTGAGACAAACCAGAAACCGGTTTGGAAAAGAGGATAGGATACCTTCACAATAGTCGGGTCTAGAGTGTCGGGACGGACACCAAAACCGAAAAAAATCTTTGAACATTCTATTTGGTTAGTGTAAAAAGGGATGAATATGCAAACATATTTTCTTATGGATGGGTTCCAAATAACGGCCATCATATTAGTGCCAAACATAAAGCACGTAAGGCCGCTAGATTTGCCGACAGGCTTCATAATTGCAAGGTTTAGATGTCAATCAAATGGGGTAATGGTTAAATTTTCAGCTACAGATGTCATAAAACCTTTATGACCCTGATCAAATGTTAGATTAAAAAGACACTCATTAGTGGGACGAGCACCGTATGAAGTGATGAAGGTTTGTGAATCTATGTTTGCCTTCCATATCTTTGAAACACTACGTATCTGGAGTATGGTCTTAACAGGTAGCCTATTCATGATATCTAGTTGAACATCCAAAGGTATGTTGTCAGACATATTTTAAAGAGTCTGGAGGAAATGGGTGGGATAGGGGTGGGATGAATAAAGTAGTTGTGTATGAGAAGGCAATGGCAAATATGAGACACTTATATAGGAGTCTCATTGATCATGATTACGCCTATCAAATGGCATTAATATAATAAATAAAGTAGATGTACTTGTGTGTTCTGTTGCGCAACCTACATGGCAATTTTTAAAAAATGGGCAACTTAAGAAATGGGCAACTTAAAAATGGATAACTGAAAAAAACTGGGCAACCTTGAATCTTAACAAAACAATACGTACACAAACTTGAACCTAGGATAGCCTCTTATAGAAAAAGGATTTGTTTACAAGATAACAACAATATTCGTATATGAATTTGTTACGAGAAAAAGCTAATTCAAATAGTTATAATCCATACGGTCAAAAATGTTGCATCTTTACTCGTTAAAAGTTTTGATCTGGGTAGATTTGAAATTTTAATTGCTAGTATAGGAATGGTCAATCTTTGAAAATTTTTATCTCCATGTGTTTTTATAATAGTTTGTAAGGTTCAGCAGACATTCTACTGCTAGCAGCAAAAGATTCTGTTGCTGTTTTGCAAAAGATTCTACTGCTAAATTTCTGCTGCTGTTTTGCAAAATTTTGGAATCCTGCTGCTTGGTTTGAAAGTAAAGTGTCTGTTTTGTAAATTGGCGCCAATATAATCCTAATTAGATCCGAACGGTCTAAAATCCCAATTCGACCCGACAATTCACTTTGTGCGCCCGAAATTCACTGTAATTCAAAACCCAACACACCTTTGATCATCTAATTCTCAAAACCCCCAAAATCAAAACCCTAATTAACAATGGCGAAAAGAAAATTCTCCCGTAGCCACAATCAGGTTACGTTTCTTGAAAACGTCCCAGAAGCTGAAGGATTTGCTGAAGTTATTGACTTTCTTAATGATACTCATCTTAGGTATGCGTTAACAGCAAAACCCACTATATACATTTCCCACATGAAACAGTTCTGGTCTACTGTTAGGACCGAAACTATAAACGGGGAACAACAATTAAAGGCTAAGGTAGATGGCTATAGGATAATTGTTTCTGAATCATCTGTAAGAAAAGCTCTTCACTTTTTAGATGATGAAGAGATAATTTGCCTTGAAAATTCTGTCATTTTTAAAGAACTTGAAAATATGGGTTATGAGAAGAAAAAGGATGGTTTAAAATTTTATAAAGGTCTTCTCTGCCCACAATGGAAATTTCTTATTCACACCATTCTCCATTGTTTGAATCCTAAAACTACAGGGTGGAATGAGTTCAGTTCAGCTCAAGCATCTGCTATGATTTGTCTCGCCACAGGAAAACCCTTTAATTTTTCGGCTATGGTAATGGAAGGCTTGAAAAAGAATGTTTTGGGAAAACATTACATTTACCCTAGGTTTTTGCAATTGATTTTGAATAAGCAACTTAAAAAGCGTAAGGTACATAAAAACCCCTACAAAAGACCTGAGCTTAAAAAGAAATTATTTTCTTATTTGAAAAAGGATGGAACTGGCTTCTCTGGGACTATTACTCCATTGTTCCCACATATGTTGCAACTGGCTGCCACTCAGGGTGAAGGTGCTGAAATCACAACAGCTACCCATCCCACACCCACCTCCCCTAGGAATTCACCAAATAAGAACACTGAGTTACCTTAGACCAGTGTTAGGATGGACGCAGATGAGGCTGTCACAGGTGATGGAGGTGACAGGATGGAAGGGGCTAACACTACTGCTCCTGGCTTAGTTGTTGGTCAGGTTAGTGTTAACATAAGTAAGACCCTGACCATGGAAACACCAACTGCTAAAGGTTCTCATGAACCTGAAACAGATGATGGAAATCCCAGGCAACTGGCAAACATGGGGGGCTTAGGTGATCAACCCAGGTTTGATACTGAGTTTGAACCCATTGATTCACCTCTCAGGGAAGGTAATACATCCCAAAGTGATGAGGGTAGGAATGAAACAAATAAATTGATGGACACTTATGTAAAAAATGACAATGCCTATGATTCACCCCCCAGGGAAGTTAACACAGCCCGAAGTGATGAGGCTAGGCATGCAACTGAGGAATTGAGGGACACCCACAATGTAGAAGATGGAAATTCCAGTGATCAACCTATCGGGGTAGATAACACTAGCCTTATGCAAGAATTCATGACAATATGTATGACACTTGAGTCCAAAGTTCTTGGTCTCACACAAACAGTCAAAGGAATGAAGATGAGAATTAGGCAGTTGAAGGGAAGGAGGAGGTCAAGAACAAGGGTATTTAAAAGGCTAAAGAAGGCTGGAACGGCACATAACGTGATCTCTCCTGAAGAAACAAGTTTGGGGGAGGATGGTCCCATTACTTTAAGGAGGAATGAAGAAAGGACTCAGGGGAGGTTGAGAAGCAAATTGATGAAACTGGTGCTAGCAATGAGGGAAATGATCAGGTTGATATGGATATGGATACTGGTGTTGGGGCTAATCTAAAGACTTTGGATGCTGAGCAGTTGGTTAAATATTCTACTGACGAGGTAATTCAACCTGCTGCTAGTACTAAAGATCCTGCTGCTGAGACAGAGCAAGGTCCTAGTGCTGGTGTTCAACCTTATAATGCTGAAGAGGTGGAAGGTGATGATGTTAGCTTTGATCAGGTGGTCCTCCCACTAAAATATACCAAATCATCAACACCAAAACAATCAACACCACCACCACCACAATCACAATCACAAACACAACCTACATCAGCACATGAACAACAACCTCAACTACAACTCCAACCAACAACTAATCAAACAACTCCATCACAGACACTTCCTAGAGCTCCTGTCAAAGGAGTGACCATACGAGAACCTACTCCTGAACCAAAATCAACAGCACCACAACAACAGCAGCCATCACCACAACAAAAACAATATGAACCTCAACCTGTAGCAAAATCAAAATCACAAAATCAACCCATCACATCAAAACAAACAACTGCGTCTACAACAAAACAACCAACTCCAAAACCTAAATTTCATAGGGTTACTGTCAAGGGTGTAACTATTAGAGAACCCACTCCATTTAAGAAACCCACGCAACCACCTACATACACTGGGAAAGCTAAAGAAAAGATGATGGAAGAGTCTGAAAATTATCCTGATCCTGCAAAAGTACCACATAATATTTGGCCAGAAGAAATTCAAGAAATACAGGGAAAATGGGCTGAGATTGAAGAAAGGTTGAATTCTAGGGATGAGGAAAAGGCTGTATTGGAAGTTAAGAAAAGTGAGGAAAAAGAGGTAAAGGCTAAGTCTACAATTGGTGTCAAAAGAACTGGGAGAAGATTTAAAATGAAGGCCAGAAAGAAGAAGAGAACTAATCCAGTGGTAATGACTAGTTCAGAAGGTAGTGATGAACCAGGGAATAAAAAGAAAGAGACGATTGATTTACAACCGATGACCAAGGTTGTGTCTCATGATGATGACCTGTTTGAGGTTACAACTCCTTTACAAGTTAAAACTCCAGTTATCGGATGGAAAGCTGGTTATGATGGGAAAGTTCCTTGGTTTGAGATACGCAGAGTTGGTGAAAGAATTCAAAGGTTTAAAACAATTCTTCAAATGTTTAAACACATTGACAGACAAGATTTGGTAAATGTGTGGCGATTAATCAAGAACAAGTATGGAAATAAAAGGCCAACAGATGAGCTTGATAGAGAGCTTTGGGAATATCTGACGATCATCTTTGAAGCTTCTACTCAAGATAGTATGTGACTACAACAGGGTAATGCAGGGAGGACTTCATATGCACATTCTCATTAGATAATTATGTTGGTTTATGGTTAAAGGAAACTTGACTATGACTCCTTATTAGATAATCATGTTAGGGTTAAGTATGGATTGTTTGGTAAGTCGATTAACTACAAGATTTTTGTAACATTGTTACTTTTGAGTAACCGTATTAGTATATTCAAGTGTTTGTTGACATAATTCGTTTGTTTACATAGTGTTGTTCTTAAGATTGAATGTTACATTCCGCATAGTGTTTAATATTGTTTCAATTCGATAACAGTTTCTATACATATTGTTTTATATTCAGATCTAAGATAATTAACAAGATCACTGCTCATCTGGGATCTACACCAAATCACAAAGTTTTTCCTTCAATTAAACTCTGTTCTTCCTCAGAGCTTCACGCTGATCATAGATTCTTTGTAGTAAATCCTTTACCACATCTGCATGTCGTTCACACCTGAGTTTTGTGGTAATCACCACATCTAACAGTTCATAACTCAGTGGATATTCCAATTCAGCTAACATGAAGATATCTACTCCACTCTGTGTTGACAAATGATGCACATTGCAGGAACTATAAAACTCCCATGATGCAGTCAGATCATAATAAGGAAATTTCCAATAAACATCTGAAGGATTTGGCTCATACAATCTCTTGAATTCAACCCATAGCTCTTGCTCCTTTACATCTGTCTTCTTCTTTGTATTGATCTTATCTTGTACTAACCTCCACAGATTGTCCAAATCTTCTCTATCACAGAGTCTTATCAAATTTCCAAAATTCTTGAACACTGTTGTCCCTCCGCCAACTCTTGTGATCTTCCAAGCCTTTCCAAATTGGTCCCTGTAGATCTCCCAATCAATTATTCGATGTCTTGGTTGCAAATGGTCAACATGTAGAATTTTTGGAACTGTGACTAACATCTTACGTATCCGCTCTTGTGATAACTCCACTCTTTCTCTATGAACTTCCACTTTCTCAGTTGATTTCTTCTGAGTGGTCTTAAGTTTCTTGAAAGGTCTTTCGTCAAAGTTTTCAGGAAGTTTCATGTGATCTCTCCTATAGTACTTGTAGTACAAGTACACAATCTCTGCATCTGGTCTTCCCTTAAGATGACATGCCTTCCAACCAGCTTGATTCCGTAAATACATCTTCATTCCAGCTATGACCTGTGCCTTTGTTGGTTGTCTCTTCCTCTTCTGACTTGATCTAATACTTTCCGTCATGTCATCCAAAGCCACTTCTTGATTCCTTAGTTATACTCTCATCTGCAATCAGCTCGACGGCTTTTCGGTATACAACTGCACCTTTGGCCATCGCATGTTCTATCTGTTCGTTAAGTGATTCTTGTCCAATAATAGCTTCAGAAACCACTCTTAATTTTGCCTTCCTTCGAGTTTCCAACCATTCTGCTACTTCAGCTTCTTTGTTGTTAAACTGCTTTGGCTCATCTTCATCAAGTGATTCTTGTACTGCTTCTTCAACTCCAGCAGCAGATTGATTTAAACCAGCATTAGGATGACTCGAACCAGCAGCAGAATCAACCTGGGCCATTTCCCCTAAGATCTTACCAACTTCCACCATAACCTCACCATGTTTGATCATCTGTTCGGGCTCGAAAGTTTTTAGATTATCACATACACCCTCATTAACTTCCTTGACAACACTGGCAAATTCCAACTCCACATTCTCGTTCCTAACAGCACCTTCAACGTTCAGCTCATTGACCTCTACTGTTTCCTTGGTTGCCTCCCCTAAATCCTTGTACACATGTTTCATCAACTGTTTAGGCTCGAAAGTTTTTAGATTATCACATACACCCTCAATAACTTCCTTGACAACACTATCAAATTCCATCTCCACATTCTCATCCCTACCAGCACCTTCAACGTTCACCTCATTAACCTCTCCTGTTTCCTTGGTTGCCTCCCCTGAATCCTTGTACACATGTTTCATCATCTGTTCAGGCTCGAAAGTTTTTAGATTATCACATACACCCTCATGACCTTCCTTGACAACACTATCAAATTCCATCTCCACATTCTCATTCCTAACAGCACCTTCAACGTTTACCTCAGTAACCTCTCCTGTTTCCTTGGTTGCCTCTCCTGAATCCTTGTACACATGTTTCATTAACTGTTCAGGCTCAAAAGTTTTTAGATTATCACATACACCCTCATGACCTTCCTTGACAACACTATCAAATTCCACTTCCACATTCCCATTCCTAACAGCACCTTCAACGTTCACCTCAGTAACCTCTCCTGTTTCCTTGGTTGCCTCTCCTGAATCCTTGTACACATGTTTCATCAACTGTTCAGGCTCAAAAGTTTTTAGATTATCACATACACCCTTATGACCTTCCTTGACTACACTATCGAAAACCATCTCCACATTCTCATTCCTAACAGCACCTTCAACGTTCAGCTCATTAACCTCCCATGTTTCCTTGGTTGCCTCCCCTGAATCCTTGTCCACATTCATCCCCTGTTTGGTAGCATCCTCCACCAAACTTGTGTCTTCAGGAGAGCTCACCTTATGTGCTGTTCCAGCCTTCTTTAGCCTTTTGAATACCCTTGTTCTTGACCTCTTCCTTCCCTCAAAATGCCTAATTATCTTCTTCAATTTTTTGCATGTTTGTGACAGATCAAGAACTTGGGACTCGAGTGTCGTACATTTTGTTATGAATTCCTGAATACGTTTCATGCTATGGTCACCACTTCGGCCTGTGTTATTTGTCCCGAGAGGTGGATCGCTGGAATTGTCATCTTCTACATTGTGGGTGTCCCTCAATTCATCAGTTTCATGCCTACCCTCATCACTTTCAGGTTCTACCGAACCTTCCACATTAGATGTTGCCTTGGTTGGGGTCTTACTTATGCTAAAACTTTCCTGCCCAGCTACAAAGCCAGGAGCAGTAATGTTAGCCCCTTCCATCCTTCCACCTCCCACACCTGTGGCAGCCTCATCTGCATCCATCCTAACACTGGTCTGAGGAAAATTAGTGTTCTTATTTGGTGAAATACTAGGTGTTTGGGTATCTTGAGGGTGAGATGATGAGGTATCCAAAGTGGCTGTGTCGTGGGTAGCTGTTGTGTTTTCCGCACTTTCACCCTGAGTGGCAGCCAATTGCAACATATGTGGCAACAATGGAGTAATAGTCCCAGAGAAGCCAGTTCCATCCTTTTTCAAATAAGAAAATAATTTCCTTTTAAGCTTAGGACATTCCTTTACATTTTTATGAACCTTAGGCTTTTTAAGTTGCTTATTCAAAATCAATTGCAAAAACCTTGGGTAAATGTAATGTTTTTCTGAAACATTCTTTTTCAAGCCATCCATTACCATAGCCGAAAACAAATCATAGCAGATGCTTGAGTTTTGCTGAACTCATTCCACCCTGTAGATTTAGGACTTAGACAATGGAGAATGGTGTGAAGAAGAAATTTCCATTGTGGACAGAGAAGACCCTTATAAAACTTTAAACCATTTGTTTTCTTCTCATATCCCATATTTTTAAGTTCCTCAAAAATCATAGAATTTTCAAGGCAAATTATTTCCTCATCATCTAAAAAGTGAAGAGCTTTTCTTACAGATGATTCGATATAACAATCCTTTGGCCATCTACCTTAGCCTTTAATTGTTCTTCCCCATTTCTAGTTCTAAGATTGACACTAGACCAGAACTGTTTCATGTGGGAAATAACTATTTCAGGGTTTGCTGTTAACACGTATGAGAAACCGCAAAAATCCATTATAATCATACTCGTTAATCAAGGATAAACTCAAGTTACTGTTTAATAAAACCTATTTTTACTGGGAAATTTAAAAATTTTCTTCTATTATTATCCTCACCAAGTCACGTTATCACGACAATTACCAAACAACGACATTAATTCACGACACGTACTCCGAGACGTAACCATTTTCACTAAACGTGGATCTCTATAATCATGAGCAGTACTAATAAGTTCGCTACCTTGAACTTCTTTAAACTTTCCTAATCACAAGTAATTACTACTAATTACTTTAACTAATTATGATCTAAACTACACTAATTACATTTGTTTCTCTAATTCCCTACTAGTCAAATGGGCTGAAGTTATATCCGGCCCATCACCATCCCACTTCACACAATTTCAGCCCAACTCCAAAACCCATGCATTTCTTTTATTTCATGCAATAACCGACCAGCCACACACCCTCCAAAACGACTCGATATCTTTCAATTTTTAAACGCAACTCATGAATAATTTTGCATCTCCTCATACACGACCCAATAGATTACTCGAGTGCCAAATTTCAAAAACTCAAGTCGAGTTGTGATATGATTTTGAATACCAAAAGGTTTTTCCCACTTCTACCCAAAGCGTATGGACAAAAATCTCAAAACTCAACTAATTCGAACCCCGACTTTTCCTACGTTACACAAATAATATTCTTAACATAATGTGATGTTTATAATACCCTTAGGACTGCAGCCATGGGTTGTGTCTCGCTAAACCCACTTGGTACCCATTTTTATTACAAACCGATCGAATATATATACATGCCAACAACTAAATCCAAGATATCTTTGAACCTTGTCTCCTAGCTAAACACTCAGTTAGATACTATCATACTCAACCGAAATATCAACCGAATATATATAACTCCAACCACAAGAGACAAGTTCTACAAACACTCCCATACTTTTCAATGATGTTTTAAAGTCAGAAGCATGCTAGAAACACTGCCCATCCACAGTAACTCTAAATAATTGGTTTGAAGTCGATGAAGTCAATAAGAAACGTGCATAAATCCTTCTATAAAGCTATCCTAACCTACCACCCTCTTCTAGCAGCCCACATTGCTCACTTCTCACTTATCTCACTCTCACTATCAAAGTAAACCTAAACTATCAAAAAGTCCTTGTCTCACTTCGGGAGGTATTCGTATAAAGAAAAGGGAATACATTACAACGTATTCGTGTACCTACAAGCTCACTGTCTCACTCTTGTGCTACGTTCGATCTCACTGCCTTTCTTCACCACCTTTGAAAGGTGTAGTAAGTATCCTATGACTCTCTTGTTTCCATTTCTCACGCACACAAACACACCATGCATCATATAATTTTTGCATTCGAACGTATAACTTATTTCTACACATTTCTTACGTAACCCACATGAGGTGACGAGCCACCATCATGGGAGACTTAGAAGTCGTCACTCACATCTCTCACACTACTCGCACAGTAACATTTCAATATTTCCCATGCATGATTTCATGTAGCTTCGATCATACATATTTTTATACGTATATACTTTCATCTCTTTTTAAACTATATAGTTACATGCACTTAAGGGAATACTTAAAGAATCTAATAACATCACCACATACCGTGTTCTAACTTAGCATGGGTCAATTTGAATCATATATGATAAAGGTCAAAACCGGGTGAAAATATTCTAAGCATTGGGTCGGGTCTAAGCATGTCTCGACCAGGCCAAAGCCCATTTAATTATTTTTGAATCGGTAAACATAACACGCCAATATTTTTGCTTATCACGATTGTCGACCTAGCCAAGAACCTCTTTCGTATTTTAAGATTTCACCCACAAGCTCATCTCGACACTCTAAACAAACCATTTTAAATGCTACTCGACGAGAAATAAAACACTTAGAATTATATAGAGTTTTTCCAACTTTTAAAACTTGCGACCAGTCCAACAAATGGTCTGTTTACTTCGAATTCGTGAAAGTAACGTATACATATTTTTGCTCAGCTCGAATAAGGGCCTAGGAAACTACACTTTTTATGTTTTAACTTCAACCTCATACGCTCACTAAAACGCTCAAAATATCTCCTATTGGTCGACCCTCGTTAGTACCTATCTCGCATTTTCAGAAAACTTAAATTTTATTAATTCCGAAATGGGCTAGACAAAAGCCCAACAAGAAATGGCGTTAGACCAGCCCACTGGGCCTATGTGATACATTTTTAGACTCATAAAAATAGCCAAATTCCAAGCCCAAAACAGTTTACACGTTCTCGCCTCTAAAATTCTTAACGGGCCTTAAGTTGACTCGTTAACCGGCCCATTAATGCTAAAATAAGCTCTTTACTGGAATAAGCAATTTAAATAAGTTAAAATGAACTTAATAGAGTTATAGAAATTTTCAGAATATTTTTCCCGTTAATATTATGCAAAAAGGACTAAAAACGTAACGCACTTTGACTAGAAGGACTAAAATTGCCAAACTGTGAAAACTTGTGGACTGAAGCTATAAGAACAATTTATAAAGGACTTGAGTTGACCATTGAATTAACTTCAAGCCTTATATGGACTTTTGGCCAATTTTTGGACTATTACTGGACTTTAGATTTAACAAAGGACTAACGACGTAACGCAATCACAGTTCGGGTAAAAAGTGTAAAATCTGGAAAAGGACAAGGACAAATTAATTTTACTAAAAATTCTTATTTCATTTTCCATTTTTCATCACTACATCACTTCATATGCATTTTTATACATTTTAGTTATGTATATTTAATTTTCGTTATTTATTAAACGATTTCACTTGCATATCATGAGGAGATAATATTTTGAGTCGAGTGACATAATAATCAAGATAATATCATGTATGATATTATATTTTTCTTAACTTGAGGCATTTTAAGCATATCACACTCACATCATCAAATCGTTATACGATTTCTCACTCTCACACTCATTGTTAGTTATAAGTCGAATCTTAGACTTCCCTCATATTCAGGTCTCGTATTGAAGACGTTTCCGTGATCGTTTCCATAAGTCTTACTTGATCTTATAATTCCATCTTGTCAGATACACTCCAGGTGAGTCGTGGCCCCTACTTTTAATACTTGTTTTAATAACTCTTTTGGGGGAGATACATGCTTCAACTGTTATAAGTATTTTATACTTTGAAAACTCTCATGATTTACTCAAAATCATCAACTATGCTTTACATGTTTTGAATCATCCTTTGGAAGGGATATATGCTCGTTATACTTGCAAATTACTTGCTTAGCTTAAACACTGTATTGAAAGATAACATTTTCAAACTACTTGTTGTAACAAGATACTGAGAATCATTTTATACATTCATATAACAATTGAATGTACTGTTGAACTTTACTATGATATTTCTACATTTTCAACAAGAAATAATTGCCAAAACTAAAGTACGCATATTCTATGAAAACCCGAACCCTATATTGCCTAAGTTTAACTATATTGCCATAAAGTCCCTCGATCATGAGCCATTAATCACTGCGGTGAGCTCGAATATAGAGGACAGCTTCGAAACCTGTTAGAGGCTGACGACCTATCCCACTAAATACTGGATGGAATGCCTTATGGCTAGTCGTATTTAGTCGCGATACACTATATTTGAGAAATAATAGGATGAGGCAATCACCTATTACCTAGGGCAAAACCATCAGTAACCTGGTGTGACTCCGCCGTTTTACGGTACTTTTGTTAACGTTTTGCGCGTCATGAGGCTTAGAGCAATATAACCTTATGAATATATATGTCTTCCTATATATATTTGGATACTGCAGTATTTAACCACCACTCTACACTGATAGACATCAGACTTTTTACTATTGTTTTCACTATGTGTTTGGATTATGTATTATGTACTTGGAACTTAACTGTTATCATATGTGACTAGGTTGTGTCTTATGATAAAGACAGCTCAATGCTTGGTATATCGTTACTTTAAAAAGTTGAACCATTATTTCATTGCAAGCATATAACAACGTAACTCATTTTCATTTAAACTTGAAACGTATGATCATCTGAGTTCATAAATGATTTACTCGTGGATTTTTACCCAATTTCAAACTTGCTAGTTACTTCAAGAAGTACTAGTATTTATTTCTACTATCACTGTACAACTCTTGAATTCATTAAAAGAAAGTTATTTTCTATCAAACTCCACGAACTCACCAACCATTGTGTTGACGTTTTAAGCATGTTTATCTCAGGTAATCAACGGAGTAGGACAAGACACGGAGCGGGCATTAAATACTCTGATAACTTAAATGGTGTGAAAATAAAATATGTCATTCTTTCCCAATTACTATACTTTTGTGGGATTTTCAAAATCAGATATTTCAACCTTTGTACCAAAACTATTATTTTGAATGACATATAACTTTCAAAACGCCTTTTTCAAGCCGTTTTCTGAAATTTTTGACATCGATCCTCAGTGTAACACCTAATTACTTTCCGCTGCCACAAAACAAATTAGGGGGTGTTACAACGCGTACCTAATATGACTAGCATTAAGAAAGTCTATTACCTCACCAAAACCTTCAACTTGTTGGGGCTTTTGAAGAAAGGCAACTTGATTGTGGTTAGCTGATAAAGATCGTTTCCTCATTGTGGATTAGGGTTTGATTTGGGGATTTTAAAATAATAGGTGGAAAATGGTGTTAGGGTTTGAATTGGTTTTATTCGTGAGGGCGTAAAACTGATTATGATATACAACTAGATTTTAAAACCCAAAATCGAACGACTTGGGGGTTTGTAAAGCTTTCAGATAAGAAAGTACAGATCAGTCCCTGTTCTTTTGTAAACAAGCAGTAGAATCCCAAAAATTACAAAAGCGAGCAGCAGAACGCTTAGCAGTAGAAAGTTTTGTATGGCAGCAGGATGTCTGGATGAAAGTTTTGACCTTAAAGTTGAATCTGCTGCCGGTGAAAAAAAAACAAAGGTTCATTATACTGCTGGTGAAAATGAAGATGCTGCTGCTCCTACACAGCAATACTCTTTTTGTAATTTTTTTTCCCATGTTGGAGCATTTTGGGAGCATTAAGGGGAACTTTAAGGAACAATTTGAATATCTCATGTTGGAAGAGGACAAAGACTTGAAAGAAATAGATTTTCTGACTGAAAGGCGTCAGGCAAGTGGGCGACGTTCATTGGAGAATACTAGAATGTTGAAAAAGCTAAGCGAGCTGGAATAGGTCTGCTGAAAAAAAATTGTCTTGGGGAATTTTATGTTATGTTTACTCTTTATCTTGCTATTTGTTACAAACACTTGTTTTGATGAAGTTTATGTAATGTCTACTCTTTATCTAAAGAATGATGTTAATGAAATTCGTAGTTATTATCTAATTGTTTTATTAACTGTTGAATGGTTGTTTTAATTCCCCTGTTTGGTGTTGTTTATAGGGATAAATATACTGCATGTCAGATATAGATGCAGTTTGTGAAATGCACTGATTCAGTAGGTTCTTGTATGTAGCATATAAGTCCAGATTAGGTTAGACGCGTAGTGCGTTTAAGTGTCGAAATGTGTTTGGTGAATCCTACTGCTGGTGAAAATGAACCTGCTGCTGCTCCTACACATCAATACTCAGGATAGGGTAAAGGCATGTTTGTTGAAGAGGTAAAAGAGTGAAGGAGGAAGAGAAACAAACCTTATTCAAATTATTGGGTTACATGTTATTGAACGGTTACAAACAACAACGATTACTAGATAATAGTAAATTGTTTTTGGGTTACATGTTATTGAACGTTTACAAACAACAACGATTACTAGTTAATAGTCAAATATTTTATGGTTAGTTGATACCGAACGTCTTCCATTGATGACAAAAACCAGGTTCTACAGGCTCAACACACGAGACTTCCTGCCCATACCGAAAACTTGTCAAACCACAACACTAGCTCCATTACTTCACAAATGGGAAAAAAATGCCGTTAAACATTGTTTATTGACTCCTTGTGCTTCCAGAAATATTGAAGCATCCGCTCACGGTATGCTAACGCTGTTGCAATAGGGTCGTCTACTTCCAGTGGTTGGTTGCGGCACAATCTGTATAAAATAATACATACCCATACACCGCAATCACCATATAATTCACCTTGTTTCGGGACTGCAGGACACTGGTATGTTATTTTATATTCCTTGGCTGATATGCCCTTGCTCGCCAATATACCTTGCTGATCCAGATACATGGCAAGCTGTTTTGGGAAAATTCTTTTCAAAGTTCTCCACCACCGTGTGCCATTGCCATGTACAAACCCAAGAGTGTCATAAAATGAAACAACTCCAGTACGCAGGTAAAGCTCAGCGAGAACCCAGTGTTTCTCAGGTTCATTAACGGGAAAATAAACCTAATAAAGAAAAACAAATGTACAGATTACTATGCATACAGTTAAAAATGTATATTAAAAAGGATTGTGGTAAACTAACCTTTTCGACATCTCGCCATACCACAGGGTAGTATGTTCCATCTGAATAATGACTATACATTTGACCAGCCAAGATGTGTCGGGCGAATAGAGATCCTGCCAAGGTCCAATCTGCATTGCTTCCCCTAAGAGACCACATCAGATCAAACCATATATCCAAGTGCTGTGTACAAAAAACAAAAATTATAAAACTTATAGTGGTTACTCAATCAAAACTATATACAAAGGTATTTGACCACATACTGATGATGGTTCCTTACATAGTCATACAACCAACCGCCTTTACAATCTTCAAGACATGCCAACGCTAGCCAAAAATTCATACCAGAAACAATGGTACGACCGCCCCACGGAAATTTAAACTCTGTTGGTTTTTTTTTTGCTTCAAATAAATACGAAGCGAATCAGGCAATGACACCTTGTCCTTTTTGCATTTGGGATGTCGAGACAGATCCTAAAATAAACAAATCAATGATTAACATTAAACGAATCATATTATTGTTAATTTAAGAATAAAAAACAGACTACCTCTACAAAAGGATCTATGTTGGCCGAATAGAACTCAGTAATTGACCGAGTTTTGGGGTTTCCAGAGACGTCCTGAGAAGATACATAACATATATTGGCAGAGGCCAACCAGATATTGATTTCAGTATGAATGTAATATGGTGGCTTACCTCTAATATGACAATATGCTCAATCGACTCGTTTCTGCGATTAGATGTTCTTGTCAGTCGTGCGCGTTGGACGTTGTCTGGATTCAGAGATCCGGAAAACTTCTCGTGCTTTGATTTAAAGGATTTAGCCATGTTTTTAATTTTCGCCGCCTTTTTTTTCTTTTGGATTTTCTTCATTTTGCGATGGGAAAAAACAGAGTCCAAGCAAGGTTTGTCATTAGGACCGACCACATTTGCATATCCTTGGTTGCTGACTGTTTGTTGCAATGGTGTTGTTTGATCTTTCTGCAGGGCATAGGTTGTGATTAGCACCCACCACAAGACATAGAAATAAACACTTATTAACCTTTTTAAATTTAAAATAAACCATGTACCTCAACATCTGTCTGCAATGGTGTTGTATGTTCTTTATGCACGCAACTAACATTTTCATTCTCAACACCCTTACAATTTTCATTATCAAACGGTATTTCTTCTAACGAAACCATATTCACATCCAGTTCGTCGTTTATATAGTCGATGTAATCATCACACACCGGCTGATCAATGTGGACGAGGGATGTTGTTTGATTAGTGTCCTTCTCTTCAAATGCTCCAACTTGAGTCGCAGCTTGATGTTCATAAAAAACAGGGAAGTCAGGGGTAACCCCTACTTCACATGCTTCTACAAGAACGTCCAGCGAACCCACTTGAGATTCTACATAGCCTTTCTTCCCAACATCCATGTCAATTTCCATGTGATTGGCTGCAACACTGGTCGTAACACCAGTATCAGTTTCACAAGCTAATGACGTAGCCTGTAGTTGACAAAATAATACAACATTTAATGAATTAAATGTACAATTAAAGGGTAAACATTAACAGGGAAATGAGATACTTATAAACGTATGCCAAAAAACACAAAGTAAAAGTATACCTTGAAAAATGCAGGATTGTCAACTTCCATTGGATGATCATGCTGATCGTCAACATGATCATCATGATCATCATCAACATCTCGGCCAGTAACATCATTATCAACATCATCTTCACAAGGTGATGACGGGGTCTGTAGTTGACAAAATAATACAACATTCAATGAATTAAATGTACTATTAAAGGGTAAACATTAACGGGGAAATGAGATACTTATAAACGTATGCCAAAAAACACAAAGTAAAAGTATACCTTGAAAAATGAAGGATTATTAACTTCCATTGGATGATCATGCTGATCGTCAACATGATCATCATGATCATCATCAACATCTCGGCCGTTAACATCATTATCAACATCATCTTCACAAGGTGATGACGGGGTCTGTAGTTGACAAAATGATATAAGTGTAATACTTAACGAGGAATTGACCTTCGTATAAAGTTAGGAGAATAAAACATAAAAGGTAAATACAAACCATGCTAATATCAGGGTTGACATCAGACTCGACTGGAATATCTGGGACATCAGTTTTTTCTTGAGCAGAAACAACACTACCAACAGAATTTTCGTTAAGAACTGTCTCTAACTCTGAAAATGTTGTTTTCACCTTCTGAAACAGCTCGCGAATGTCTAGTTTTGGGACAGACGCTATGTGCTTCGCTATCAACGAAAGATCAGTTTGCAAATCAAATATGTTGCCCAAAATAGGAGTTGTTGAAAAATTCATTTCATTTCGGCCTTCACTTAATTGGACACCATTTGCGTTTTCAACATCATTTTTATCTAAAATTTGTAAACTTGGTGCTTCATGTTGATCGCCTGAGCTAGCAGCTTCTTAGTGATCCTCTGATCTATGGAGTTGTTGGTGATCGGCTGCGCTATGAGGTTGTTGTTCATCCTCTGTGCTATCAGGTTGTTGGTCATCCTCTGTCCTTGACAGGGCTGAATCAGACAAACCCTTTATAAAAGGGATGCTAGCAATACACCACGGTTGTCTCAATTCGCATTTCGTTGCATACAGTGCCGTAATGGGAATTGACTCCTAAAAAACCAAATACTTTATAACTTTGTATGTGAACAAATATAAATAAATGTCCAACAAATTTGCCTTTAAAGATAGTGTGGTGCTTACCGGTCCAAAGAGTGTTTTATGGTCTGATTTTCGGAACTTTTGACATTTAGACCAAGCAAGACCTCGTGGAATGACCTTCGTGTCTTTCGCCCACCAATTGCTGCTTTTAGGATAACTCTCCAAAATCCATATCTATAATATGTGGTTGTTTAAAATGTATAAAATGTGGAAACAATTTGTTCAAAGTGCAGGTTATAACCGTGTTCAAAACTATATATTAATAGAAAAAACCTAAATTAATACTTTTACAAAATAAAACTATGGGTATATGGCGAAGGTAAATATTACTTGTATAATACAGGAATGCATACAAAACATATACAAACAATACTAAAATACTAAATAGTCTAATGAATATAGTGGTGAACTTTAGTACATAGTAGTAAGTATGGCATACCTTGAAAGCCCAAGCGAAACCGTATAGATTGTATGTCGCACTATACTTTGGGTTTTTTTCAACTTGGCCAAATGATCTTTTCTGTGTCTGTAAACATAATTCACAGTCCTTTGATAAAATTTATGCCACATGTATTCACCCCAAGGAAAAACATTCCAATCATCAAAGTCCTCCACCAAAGACAGTATATCATTAGGGATACAATTCCTATCTTCAATACCCATAAACACCAACATAGCAACTATCAAAAGACACAATCTAACAGCATCATCATCAAAGACAACTAAGAACCTATTTTCATCCTTAACTAGTTTCAAACAATCACTTGCATATACAGAATTTATAGTATCTGTCCTTTTTTCTGGAAATACACAGTCACGAAATGCACTTGTTTTATTTTGACCTTTACAAAGTTTACCAAATCGAAACCCTGTTATTAAACAAAATTCTTTACGCCCGAACTCTAATAAATCATCCCCAATTTTGAATTGCAATGGTGGGGAATCGGACGATATGTTAGAAACTTTTACCTGATGTTGTAAAACAAAATGCATCAAATGGCAGTCATTATCGCAAAACCGAATATCCAACCACGGACCAAAGACTGTGTTTCTAAACAACCTTTCCCGCTTTTCATTCTTCGACAAAATACCTTTGATATCTGTAAGCAACTTCACTGTAGATCGAACAGCGATTTTACAACTGTACAACTCAAATGACATATCGAATTACAGGGTGTTAAGGAATTATGATTTTATAGTTGTGTTATGCTTTGTCTGTGGAGAAGAAGATGTGTGTGTATTAATGTGTATTCTGTAATGAATTGTAATTGTACTAATATTTATAAAAAACTTCCCAATTTAATGCATGTAAAATGACCAAAATATCCTTTTGCTCATGTATTTGTTGCCCAATAATCAAAAGTTGACCAAAAAACAATACGCCCCATGTACATCGTACAAACAGTTGTAGAGTTACTTGGTCGGACACGTGTCATCCAGTGGTTGGTCAGACGAGTTGCCCTGGTCTAGTATCGGAATTTTCTGTGAGCGGGGCAGATAAGCAACACAGCTGGGCAACTGGGGCATATTAGTAATTATCCCTATATATATATATATATATATATATATATATATATATATATATATATATATATATATATATATATATATATATATATATATATATATATATATATATATATATATACATTGTTTTACGATTCCATAAATAATATAACATATACTCAGGAAAATAGAGATATAAAAATTGACACACGCTTGTTAAAAATATGGTACTCAAGTGAGATAACAACGAATCAATTACACGTAGTAAAGACGCATAACACACGTCGGAATATATACAAGTTGACACTTACACATGTTATTTTAAAACTAAATCAATTAATGTAAACGTCACTAGTGAAAACAAGGGATGTTGTATCAAACTTAACTTGACCAAATTTGACGATACATATAGTTCTAAATTAATTGTGTGTAAAAATAGGTCGTAATGAATTATTAATAACAAAGCAAACTTAGTAAAATTTAATTGACCTAGTTTATTAAAAATTAACGTTATATTAAATTTCTCGAATCATTTAACTAATAGGTATTAAACGTAACATATGTTAGGTCCTACTTTAAAATTTATATACTCGGACATGACGAACAAATTCCACAACTCTAATATATGTATTACATCTCGACTGAATCCATTTGTGCTTTAGATAGTTCAATATTCCCAAATTCCTCATTACCGTATCTTTAGGTCATTTGTAGAGTTACACCTTACCAACTCTTAGGAAAGTCCTTAGTAACCACACTTGCCGCCACATAAGTGACAACAACATAAATACTCTAGAATGTTGAAATTAAAATATGGAAGGACTTGAAGTTAATACTTGAAACTAAGACATGGTTATTTAATCTAGGTTGCGTGTTGGTGCCGTGCACTCCTTAATTTCACAGCTTTCACTGTTCAGGCGATTAAATGTGAGTTTATAGCCCCATTTTATTTATACTTGTTTTACAAATATGGGGTAAGAAACATGCAAACCTTTTTATGGACCATAATATTATAACTTTTTCTCAAAACTATTACGTAGTTAGCCTAAGCCCTAGAACCCACTATCATGCCCATTTTTATGGGCCGTTAGTTCCCTTTGGGAAGCGCGATTGCTTTAGATAGATCTATTGGGGTGACACCCCCGTTCGGTTGGCCAGACAGGTCAAGGCGGGAGTATAGCAAGTCAGACTTCGAGTGTATTGGGTTAAACACTCGCTAAGGGCCCCTTGACTATTATTTATGTGTTAGAGATTAGCACACTAAACTGTCGAGCTTCGGTTGCATGAACTTAGTGCTAGCGCGATAGATACTTTTGTATGACATTATATGTGTTATAATGATCATGCTGGTCCAAACAAATTATTTGATGATTTTATTTAAACCTATGAACTCACCAGCTTTTTGCTGACTTTTTACCATGTTTTTCTCAGGTGTGTAATTTGATGTGTTATGGCATGATTTGGCAAGGCAAGGGTCATGGAGTTTTTTTTTCCTGAAGGACTAGCAATTTAAATTGAGACTTGTTTTTATCTGGGACCACTGTATTCAATGGGCCTAAATTTAATCTAAACAATGAATTATCTTTTGTAAAACTCTCATTGTTGATTTAATTAAAAATGGTGTATGTATTCCGTTCTTTGTTACCTTGTGTTGTGATTTCCAATCGTTGCACCCCGTAGCACCCTCAAAGTTCTGTATGCTTCCGCGACTGCTGAAAATTTTGGGGGTGTTACAGATTGGCATCAGAGCCCAGGTTATAGAGAACTAGGTACATATAAACCCTAAACTATAACCATTTTTATAAAAACAAGTCCCTATGACCGCCACTTGCCTTGCTTGCCATTTTGCTTGATGTTTATCTGACTTGACAGCATGTCATGATTGTAACTTATTACTATAAGTATTATATGTATATATATTTATATACACTTAACCCACACTAGTTATTATTCCGATATACTTACACACGTATACCATTTTGTCACAGACTATGTCTTCCCATCCTATCCCGCCGATCTCACCAGATTCATAAGACCCATACATGCAAGTGCTGCAAGCCTACAATGTACCGGATCCCGATTTACCCGAGCCTGCACTCACTGCAGCATTGCCTACTACCAACACTACTTCCATCCAGCCTACCGATTATATTGTACAACCTACTCTTCCAGTCCGATACACTGCCCGCATATGAGTTCCTGGTTATCAGATGCGGTACTCAGATTTTCTGTCATCATCCCAGAGGAGAGCTCGAGTTATCTATACGGGTACCTCCACCACTCTAGTATCTCTTTCACCAGCATCATCTCCAGATCGTTCACCACCTCGTCAAAGGCTCAGGAGGGCCAATAACTTACACTCAGCAGAAGAAGAAGAGGAAGAAGAGGATCCTAAGGAGGATCCTGAGGAAGAGCCAGTGGCAGACTTTATTCCTGAAAATGTTGCACCAGTTGAGCCACGACACGGAAAAGGGATTATGGAGGATGTGCCTAGTACATTCGAGATAGGACAGAGGTCTAGGGTAGCTCAGATTGTGGGAGGGGACAGGGGTATGCCTCTCGAGTTAGGTTTGAGATCTGCTAGCTTGCGAGCCAGGGATGAGGCTCCGATCACCTATGAGATTAATGGCGAAGTATGGAGAGATATTGAGTGTATTCATTGCACTCCCTTCCAGATAGGTAGTCCCACTTATGAGCCATCTTCACCCACTTTTGTGCCACCATCTCCATCCATACCGATTTCTTCTCCACCTGCTGTCTCACTAGTGGCAGAGGAGGAGGAAGATGAGGTCACCAGGTTTCTAGTTCAGTTGGGTGCTCAGGGAAACCTGTTGGATGCTCATTCCAATCAGTTAGAGAGATTAGCTAGACGGGATGAGCAGGTCGGCAGAGAACTTGCCGGAGTCCGACAGAGACTAGGGGACATAGGAAGAGACCAAGCCAGAGCATGGGATGCTAAGTGGATGAATTGGCATCGGATGCATGAGCTGGAGTCAGTTATGGCTAGAGTCACGAGAGCTGATCATGAGGATCGTAGGGAGGTATTAGCGTCAAGAAGACGCATTGTGCAGCTCGAGACTAGGGTAGGTAATCTGGAGACCATTATAACTCGGATGGCGCAGGAGCTAGAGCAGCTACGCATCGGACAGGATGGATTTTAGTGTTAGGAGTTGAGATGTATCTAAATTAACTGGGTAGTTTCCAGTTAGTGGTAGTAGTAGTCTTTTATCTGTAATCGAAAAACTTGTGTTATTTCTTAGGTATTTGAGCTTGAGATTTTGTATGCACGACCTTATTCTAATATATGATGAGCTTGATCGACTATTTTATTGTGTTATCGTTCTTAGGAATTTACCTTACCCATATACGTTTCACTTACGCCAATTCTTCAAACCTTGATTTTCTCTATCCTTATTATACAGCGAGATGCCTCCAAAGAAAGTAACTAGAGCCACCCGTGCACAAACAACAAACCAAGGCCCCGCTGGAGCTGCAACAGCCCCACATGTGAATCGAGCCATGCTCAATCAGCTTGTAGAGGAACGAGTGGCAGCAGCACTGGCTGCAGTAAACAACTCAACAACAGACGTTGGCAATTCGAGACCTGCAACTAACAATGCTCGTGGTTGTACATATCAAGACTTCCGGAAAATAATGACTGGAGGTTTTGGTGGTACTGAAGGAGCAGTTGTTGTTGGTCCACGTATTGTATGGATCTCTAAGAAGCCTTTGATTACTTAGTGGATGACTTGAATAAATCCAAATCAATCCAAGTGAGAAACTCTTACACAATTGTTAGTGTTAACGTGGAAAATTAACAACAACAATGAAGAACACAGAGTAATCACTAACTTTGTATATTTCACTAACTCACACAATTCGTACGTACATAATAATAATCCTTAGGGTTCCTTTTATACTTGAAGGAAACCCTAATTACAAAACCGCGTGAAAAGATATCACGTATCTTCTATAAAGATACCTAACTCGTACATATCTTTTCCTAGCTTATATCTAAGAAACATTCCTATTTTTACTGACCAGACTTAACTATTTAGTCAACAAGACTTAATAACAAAACCAGACTTAACATATACATTACAAGACTTAACTTGAACCAGACTTAATAATGTTAACTACCATACTTAAGTCTGTCTTCACTTGGTCTTCCTCGTACCTTGTGATAATTCCCAACAATCCTCCCCTAACTTGATCTTCATGTTCCATGAACTTCAAGTTCCTTCGGAATAAACTTATGAGGATTGGAATTATCTTGATCTTCAAAACTCTTGAAATCTGCAAATTTGAGTATTTGTGCAACAACTTGATCTTCTCAGCATCTGATATGCATTTCACTTGATCTTTCCAGCAACCATGACATTTTGTACATCAATTTATATTAAGTTTCATATCTATTCTCATCATTTCCAGGTGTGTTAACTCCTGTGAGAGGTGAATCATTGAAAATTAATGGATTTGATGTCTCTTTACCAATAGCCATCACTACTGGAGTAGCCAAATGTTTTGGTGTATAAGACCATGGTACATTGATAACCATATGATTTTTAGTAAATCATCAACTATCAACAGATTTGTGATGTCTTTACCAAAAGCTGTACCCTTTTGGACTTGCCAATTCTTTGATGGAATGCACCTTATCATGGTGAATTGATTACCATTTATGGTTTTCCACAACCTTTACCATAAGCCATAATCTTGTAGGCTAGTCAACTCTTCACAATCTCAGATATGGTGAGTTGAATACCATACAATTGTTGGCAAATTGTCAGCCATAAACGGATTTGAGCTATCTTTACCTGTAGCCGTTTGCTCAGGATTAGCCAGTCCTTGTGTGGGTCAGACAAGGTGGACTGATAACCTTTTTTTGTGTTAGTGCTATGCACCTCCACTAAGTGAGAAGTTCCAATAGTTTCACTTATCATCTTAATCCAGCACTATAACAATTTTTATTTTATTTTATTTTTTTATTTTTTATTTTTTGTTATCACTAACAGAATTAAAATAAAACTACAAGACTTAAAAATAATCTAAGTGCTGGTTAGTATACAAACTTTGACCTCCCTTTAACACACACCTCCCCTTAAGTCCAATTAGGGGTTCATCATACCAATGTTGACTACCAAATAATTAAACCTAGGTCCATCAAAAGCTTTAGTCAACAAGTCTGCAACATTAACGTCTGTATGTATTTTCTCCACTCTAATCAATTTCTTTTCAAAGCAATCTCTAATAAAGTGATGCCTGATTTCTATATGTTTAGTCTTAGAGTGGTATACTGGGTTCTTAACAATACAGATAGTGCTTTCATTATCTATGTGGATAACAGTATTCATAAAATTCAAACCATAGTCCAGCAGCTGATTCTGAATCCACAAGACTTGTCCATAGCAATTAGCAGCTGCCACATACTCAGCTTCAGTAGTTGAGTTAGCCACAATTGTCTGCTTCTTGCATTGCCAAGAGATTAATCTGTTTCCAAGGAATTGACAACCTCCTGTTGTGGATTTCCTATCAAGACTTGCACCAGCATAGTCACTATCTGAATAGGCTGTCAGGTCAAAAGATGACTTTTTAGGATACCAAAGGCCCAAATTCAGTTTGCCCTTAAGGTACCTAAAGATTCTCTTCACAGCATGAAAATGTGAAGTCTTTGGGTGTACCTGAAAACGTGAACAAACACATACTGCATACATAATGTCAGGTCTAGAAGCAGTAAGATACATGATAGAACCTATCATGGATTTGTAATGATGCACATCCACATCAGCAGCATCTTCATCCTTTGTCAAAGGCACCTTGTTTTCCATGGGAGTGACTGCAGTCTTTACATTTGCAAATTCAAACTTCTTCAAAATCTCTGCAACATATTTGTCTTGAGAAATAAAGATGCCATCAGCTTTTTGCTTTACTTGCAGCCCCAAGAAAAATGTAAGTTCTCCCATTGAGCTCATCTCAAACCTGCCTTTCATTAAGCCTTCAAACTCTACACACCAAGACTTCTTTGTTGATCCAAAAATGATATCATCCACATAAACTTGAACAAGAATGATATCCTTTTGGTCTCGTTTAATGAATAAAGTCTTGTCAATCACACCT
Source organism: Artemisia tridentata subsp. tridentata (assembly GCA_021014915.2). NCBI lineage: Eukaryota > Viridiplantae > Streptophyta > Magnoliopsida > Asterales > Asteraceae > Artemisia > Artemisia tridentata. The sequence goes on from CP139509.1 coordinate 408,783,841, forward strand.
CTGATGTATCCATGACCTTCCAGAAACTTGGAGAGAGTAGCATACCAAGCTCTGGGAGCTTGGTGAAGACCATAGAGAGCCTTAATAACCTTGTACACTTGATTTGGATTAGCAGGATCCTCAAAACTAGGAGGTTGGTGTACATACACTTCTTCTTTAATAGTGCCATAGAGAAAGGCACTCTTAACATCCATTTAATATACCTTGAATCCCATGTATGATGCATAGGCTAAAAATAACCTAATAGCCTCAATCCTGGCTACAGGAGCAAAAACCTCATCATAATCTATGCCTTCCTCCTGTTTGTATCCTTGTGCTACCAACCTTGCTTTGTTCCTTACTACCACTCCTCATTCATCCCTTTTATTTCTGAAGACCCACTTAGTACCAATGACTTTAGCTCCATAAGGTAGATCTACAAGAACCCAAACCTTCTACAACATGAACTGCATCAATTCTTCCTGCATGGCTTCTATCCAACTTTCATCATCCAATGCCTCAGCAACTGTTATGGGTTCCTTTTGGGAAAGGAAGCAAGCAAACAAGCAATGTCGCTGATCCTTATGGTTAACCCTTTGTTGCTTCTTAACAAAACTCACAAGTGCATGAGCATCAGAATATATGTGCACTTTGCTTCTTGTTTGAACTGTAGACTTAGGATCACCAATGATTTGACTCTTGGGATGATTGGTGTGAACTCTGAGTGTGGGACTTGGACTTATAGCCACTTCTGTGGGTAAGTTGTTGAAGTCAGTTATAACACCTTCTTCATCATAGGAAGCCCCTTCAAAGATACCTTCATTTGGATTTGTGAACACTTCAAGTTCTGGCATCTCAGAGTCAACACAAATAGCACTTGGAGTAGGTTCTGGTTGAGCATCACTACCAGACTTAAAGTTGGAGGTACTGGTAGTGTTGGAAGTACTGGTATCCTGCTTTCCAAGATATTTATCAGCCAAAGCATCCATCTCTTTTCTGAAAGACAATACATCCTCTGAATCCTTGATAGAAGTAGCCTCCTTTGCTTTTTCCTGAGACTTGATCACAGGTTCCTTCACTTATGGAGAAGACTTCTTGGTATCTGCTATAGCTGCAGCAGACTTAACTTCTGTGGTAGGAATTACAATGAGCTCTGCACTTTCATGTTCTTGATCAGTGTTCCCTGCATTAGAAAGATCTTGGGTACCTGCATGGTTAGTAGTTTCTGTGGTACCTGTATGGTTAGTAGTTTCTGTGGTACCTGCATTAGGGTTAGCTTGATTCTCCTTGGAGACAGGAATATAGTTCATAGAATCTGTTAAGTAATCAATGTCAAACATCCATCTATGTCCTAATCCCTGCACATTGGGTTTTTCTTCAAGAAAGTTGACACGCAAATTTTCCTCAACTTTCTTGGTCACTAGATTGTAAACCCTAAAGGCCTTACTATTCAGTGAATACCCAACTAGAAAACCTTCATCAGACTTTCCTTCAAACTTCCCTAGAACACTGAGTGTATCAAGAATAGTCACATGACACCCAAATGGCCTTATATAGTTAACAATTGGTTTATGGCCAAACATAAGCTCATAAGGTGTTTGGATTTGAGGCTTGGTCACTCTAAACCTATTAAAGATGTAGCAGGCACAACTAACTGCTTCTGCCCAAAAGGTTGTAGGTAAAAGTGAATCTGCTAGCATAGTCCTAGCTACCTCAATTAGTGTCCTGTTCATTCTCTCAGCAACTCCATTCTGCTGTGGAGTTCTAGCATTGCTAAACTGTTGTTTTATTCCTCTATTACCACAAAACTCTATCATGCTCTTGTTCTTAAATTCAGTGCCATTGTCACTCCTAATGATTTTAGCTCTTTTATTAAGTAGGTTTTCAATCTGCCTAATGAAAGTTTGAATCAAAGGTGTGGTTTCATCCTTCCTAGACATAAAGAACACCCAACAATATCTAGTACAATCATCTGTAATGACAAGACAGTAGCTAGCATGATTTATACTTTGGACAGATGCAGGGCCAAATAAGTCCATATGTAAGGTATGCAAAGGCTCAGTGATTAACCTATCTAATTTAGCCTTACAAGATGCCCTATGTTGTTTACCCTTGTTACAAGCTACACAGGTTTGGTCATTTTTAAACACTTATGATGGTAACCCTCTAACAAAATTATTTTTCACAAGCTTATTCATGTTCTTGAAATTTACATGACCTAACCTTCTGTGCCACAACTTAGATTCATCCAAAGTAGCTTTTGCAATCAAACAGGCAGAACCTTTTGCAGGTTCAGATGCTTTCATATCAAAACTGTACATGTTGTGTTGTCTGGGAACTTTAAGAAGGATTTGATGTTCATTAGGCATCTTAAAATCCGGAGTCAATACAAGACATTCAGTTTCAGTAAAAAGCACCTTATGCTGCATATCACATATTTGTGATATAGAGAAAAGGTTAAACTGCCCAAGTTCTTTTACAAATGATACATTGTCAAATTCTAAATTGCCCACAATGATTCTTCCTTTTCCAGTAATCTGCCCCTTGCTTCCTCCAAAGGTAACAGAACCTCCTTTGAATTCGTGGAAATCCTTTAGATAGTCCTTGTTACCAGACATGTGCCCAGAGCACCCACTGTCAAAAATTCCTCTATCTCCCATATAGCTGAGTGGATGATCCTGCACAAAAAGAAGAGAAGTTAGTTTCTCTTAGGAACCCATGCCTGAGTAGGCTTGGGTTCGCCTTGTGGATCAACATATTTGAAAGTCTTACATGAAACTGATCCACTGTTGCTTTGGGATTTATAAGTATATTCATTTTTGAATGGATCCCAAGACCAACATGCTGAGGTCTTAACAGCAGAACCCCCATTACCCTTTACAGCATTTGAAGTTGAAGGTCTTGCTGTATTCTTAGCAATTGGTCTCCTCACAGGTGAATGAGGTTTATAAAATTGATTTCTTTGATTCACCTGTGGTTTTTAGAAAGGCTGTCTGGGTCTCACTTGATTAGCATAACCATAATTTACATTAGGCCTCACAGAATTAAAGTTTTGCCTACCCAAATTAAGGTTCCTCAAACTAGATTTAATATTTGGTCTACCAGAATTAATGTTTGGTCGGGTAGAGTTAACATGTTGGGCTGGTCTGGGAGCAAATTGGTTGGCATGATTTATTCTGTTAGCATTATTCCACACTGGTTTATTATTAACATGACCCATATTCACATTCCTTTTAAGCTCAGCTTCTCTTTTCATTCTCTTCTCATGGAAGTCACAATCTCTAATCAAATGACTTAAACTTCCACAAACAAAACATCTCTTAGGAGTGTAAGTGTAGTTACTCCTAACTTCTCTGTGAACACTATTACTTTTATGTGACTCATTCATATTAACAGATTCCCTAGGAGATTTTATGTGATTGACACAACTAGGTTTAACTGTTTGGGGTTTAGGTTCAGTCACAACAGGTTCACTTTCCTTAACAATCTTAGGTTCAGGACTCTCTTTTACTTCACTTTTTGACTCAGACTTAGAGTGGTCAGAGACATCACCAATGGATCCTTCAGTGTCATTAGATTGACAAGTAGAATACTCACTAGTTTTGTCCTCTGAGGTGGTTGACTCAGGTATTTGAGGACCTCTTTTTCCATACACAAATGGAGAGTCATCTAACTCCTCTTTTTCAAGAGGAGTGTAGTCTCCACTCAATGGATGTGGAATTCCCTTGAAATCACCAGCCTTAACAAACCTATTATACAAAGGTTTACCTTCATAATCATCCTCTCTATGCTTAAATATAGCCTTTTTCTCATCCTCCTCATACCCTAAGCCATGTTTCTTGTTTAACTTCACTTGAGAATCCCAACATTTAAACAGATTGTTATTTTAATTATTCCACTGATCTACACGTTTTTGTAAATCATCCCTTTCCTTTTGTATTCTTAGGCCAATTCTTCTATATTTTTTAATTTTTTCATCTTGCTCATATATTTTATTAGCCTGAAAGAATAGTTTTTCATTTAAATCAGCATGTTGTTTCTGAAGGGTGCCTTTTTGTGCTTCTAATGTTTTTAGAGCATTTTTATAAGCTAAAATTTGTGCTTCTTGGTCACCTATTAGTGTTAACTGTTCATCACACAAAGGCTTAACATGATTATAGGAATCAGTACATAATTTGGAACATAATGATACCTCATTACTAGAACCAATGGCCATGAGTGCATGACTGGACTCTTCAATCTCCTTTGTATGCTCATTCCAGTTAATAGCTCCAGCTTCCAATGTCACCATACTCATCTGGTTTCTTTCCAGCTTGTCATCCTCTGCATCACTCTTCCTATACCCATCAGTAGACTTCTTCTCCGGGTAGTCTCTAGAAAAATGTCCATGCTTATGAAAATTAAAGCATTCAACTGTCCTCCTAGTGTACCCAACTGGAGACTTGTTGTTGAACTTAATAGTCCTCCCATACTGCTTTTGAAACCTTTTTACCCTCAGAGCAATCATGGCAATGTGCCATTTGATGTCCATCTCTTCTACCTCAGCATCATTTATCTGCTCCAAATCTTCACTGATAAAGCTCTCATCTTCTTGTTGATTGGCGAAGAATGAGTGAATCACCTCATCTACAAAGCCTGTAGGAGCAGTTCTTTCCCTTGTAGAAGCTTCATAAACACCAGGCTTAACACTGCCAGACTTAACCTTGTAAGTGCTGCCTTTGCTTTGAGACACAAAAGCAACATTTGAAGAACTAGGAGATGTCTGAGTGGTTTCATTGATGTCCCTTTCAAAAATCCTAAGATTGTTGTACAGGTCATCTGGGTCATTGAGTCAACTTCATCCTTCATCCTCATAGTCATAGACACATTTACCCATTCTGGTGGTAGAGACCTAAGAAACTTGTGATTGGCATCCTCATTAGATACAACAGCACCATGTACTTCTAGTTGTAACAGAAGATGTTGAAATCTTTCATAACCCTTTTTCAATCCTTCAGCCTTTGACACACTGAATGTTTCAAATTGCTGTTTGAGAACAGCTTTCTGCATCTTTTTAGTGTTTGCATTCCCACCAAAACGTTTCTTAATTGCTTCCCAAATTTCCTTGGCATCTATCATCCCATGAAACCTTTGTAGATGCTCCTTTGGAATAGCCATAAGTAGCAAGGTTCTAGCCTTCTTCTCTTTTTCCACAGCCCGTATCTCCTCAGCAGTCAATGGTGGTAATATTCTAATCTGCCCATCAGTACCAACTGAAACCCTTTTCTTAGAATTTCCCTTCTGAATAACCTTCCAAACTTCACTGTCAATGTACTCCAAGTAATGTTCCATCTCCATGGCCCATATGTCGTATTCTTCTCTCTTCAGTATTGGAAGCTTAATGTTGGATATGGTGGTGGTTGTAGGGATGGTTAGTTATGATTTAGAGGTGCTGGTTTCAGGGTTTTCTTCTTCATGGTTTGATCTCTCATCCTCACTGTTATGGTTTGAAAAAGTTTCAGTATTGATTGGTTGCTTAAGGCCAGATATTGTGTAGGGTGAATTGATTGAGAATTTGTTTGTGGTGATGTATTCTTCGAACTCAGAGTCTCTCTAAAGGCTCTGATACCACTTGTTGGTCTACGTATTGTATGGATCTCTAAGTAGCCTTTGATTACTTAGTGGATGACTTGAATAAATCCAAATCAATCCAAGTGAGAAACTCTTACACAATTGTTAGTGTTAATGCGGAAAATTAACAAGAACAATGAAGAACACAGAGTAATCACTAACTTCGTATATTTCACTAACTCACACAATTCGTACGTACATAATAATAATCCTTAGGGTTCCTTTTATACTTGAAGGAAACCCTAATTACAAAACCGTGTGAAAAGATATCACGTATCTTCTATAAAGATACCTAACTTGTACATATCTTTTCCTAACTTATATCTAACAAACTTTCCTATTTTCATTGACCAGACTTAACTATTTAGTCAACAAGACTTAATAACAAAACCAGACTTAACATATACATTACAAGACTTAACTTGAACCAGATTTAATAATGTTAACTACCAGACTTAAGTCTGTCTTCACTTGGTCTTCCTCGTACCTTGTGATAATTCCCAACAGTTGTGTTGGTCCGAAGGATGGAAAGATTGGAGACGGTGTTTAGAATTTTTGGGTGTTTGGAAGAGGACTATGTTAAGTTTGCATCGTTCACATTTCTGGATGCAGCCCTAACTTGGTGGAATAACTACTTGAAATCATCTGGCTATGACGCTGCATATGCAATGTCATAGGAGAGCTTTAAAGAGATGGTTCTCAAGAAATACTGTCCTATGAATGAAGTGAAGAAGATGGAGGTAGAATTCTGGAATCTTAAGGTGCAAGGCACCAATATGGCAGTATATAACCAACGCTTTCAGGAATTAGCTCTATTGTGTCCTGATATGGTTCAAACTGAGACTCGCTTGTTGGAGAGGTATATTGGTGGATTGCCTCAGTCTATTAAGGGAAACATCAATACGTATAAGGCTGCGGATCTCCACGAAACCATGGAGGTAGCCAACAAGTTGATGGATTAGGTGATCGAAGATTCGATCGAAGCGGGTGTGAACAACAAAAGAAAATGGGATGATCATTCCCGAAATAACAACCACCCAAACAAGAGGCATGAGGTTGCCAAGGTGTATGCTGCCGGACCGACAGAGAGGAAGGTCTACTCTGAAAACTTTCTGTTTTGCAATCGATGCAAGCTGCATCACAAGGGTCCATGCACAGTCAAATGAAATAAGTGTCAGAAAGTAGGACATATGACCCGCGATTGCAGAACAAGACCTCTATCAACTGCACAGGTTGCCCCGACAAATAACCCAAAGGCCGAAATCACGTGTTTTGGCTGTGGTGAAAAAGGGCATTATCGGAACGAATGCCGGAAGATTAAGAACCAAGGAAACGGTTGCAACAGAGGCCAACTAGGAAATCAGGGTAATCAGAGAAACCCAGGAGCTGGCATGAACCAAGTAGCTGTTGTGCCCCAAAGGAATCGGGGGAATGATGCAGGAGCCCGTGGCAGGGTTTACGCGGTGGGCACAGTGGAAGCCGAGGAAGACCCAAATGTGGTGACGGGTATGTTCCTTTTAAATAACAACTATGCATCTATACTATTTGATACGGGAGCAGATAGAAGTTTTGTCTCTACTGCCTTTAGTCCATTACTTGGTATTACCCCGACCACCTTAGGCAACGTGTTTAATATAGAGCTGGCTAATGGGAAAATAGAAAAAGTAGACACCATTGTAAGAGGTTGCACCTTGAATCTATCCAACCACCCATTCAATATTGACTTAATGCCTGTAGAACTAGGAAGTTTTGATGTCATCATCGGAATGGATTGGTTGTCGAAATACCATGCCACAATTCTCTGCGATGAAAGGATCGTTCGACTACCTTACGGGAACGAGGTTCTGAACGTCGAAGGCGATAGGAAAGACCGAAGAAGTACCTCGAGATTAAACGTTATCTCTTACGAAAAGGTCCAGAGACATCTTGAGAAAGGATGTCTTTTTTTTTAGCTCAAGTTTTTGGAAAAGAAGAAATGGTGCCGGAGGGAAAGCGATTGGAAGATGTGCCGATCGTTAGAGATTTTCAAGAAGTCTTCCCTGAAGACTTACCCGGACTCCCACCAAAACGACAGGTCGAATTTCGGATTGATCTAGTACCAGGTGCCGCACCCGTGGCACGAGCGCCTTACCGATTAGCCCCAACAGAACTACAACAGTTTTCTGAACAATTTTCAGAACTCTCTGAAAAAGGATTCATTAAGCCAAGTTCCTCGCCTTGGGGAGCTCCAGTTCTGTTCGTCAAAAAGAAAGACGGATCATTCCGAATGTGCATCGACTATAGGGAACTCAATAAACTGACTATCAAGAACCGATACCCACTTCCCCGAATCGATGACCTATTCGACCAACTTCAAGGATCGTGCGTCTATTCGAAAATCGACTTAAGATCCGGTTATCATCAGCTAAGAGTTCGGGAAGAAGATATTCTGAAAATGGCATTTAGAACTCGATATGGCCACTATGAGTTCCAGGTTATGCCTTTTGGCTTAACCAACGCACCAGCGGTATTCATGGATCTCATGAATCGGGTGTGTAAGTCGTACTTGGACAAGTTTGTGATCGTCTTCATTGATGACATATTGATATATTCTAGGAGTGAAAAGGAGTATGAAGAGCATCTTAGGCAAATTCTGGAATTGTTGAAGAAAGAGAAGTTATATGCCAAGTTTTCCAAGTGCGAGTTTTGGATACCAACAGTCCAATTCTTAGGTCACGTAATTGATAAACAAGGTATTCATGTAGATCCCGCAAAGATTGAGTCGATAAAGGATTGGGCGACACCTACAACTCCCACAGAAATACGCCAATTCTTAGGACTCGCAGGACACTACAGAAGATTCATTAAGCGAAGCCTTTAACTAAGTTGACCCAGAAAAATGAGAAATTTGACTGGGGAGAGAAAGTGGAGGAAGCTTTTCAACTTCTCAAGGAGAAATTGTGTTGCGCACCTATCTTAGCCCTACCTGAAGGCAGTCAGGACTTTGTAGTCTACTGTGACGCGTCTCACAAAGGGTTAGGAGATGTACTGATGCAGCGAGAAAAGGTGATAGCTTACGCCTCACGACAATTGAAGACCCACGAGAAAAATTACACTGCCCATGACCTAGAGTTAGGGTCAGTAGTGTTTGCCCTCAGAATCTGGAGACACTATCTTTACGGCACCAAGTGCATAGTATATACCAACCACAAAAGTTTGCAACAAATCTTAGATCAGAAGGAACTCAATATAAGACAACGCCGATGGTTAGAATTACTCAGTGACTATGACTGTGAGATTCGATACCACCCGGGCAAAGCAAATGTGGTAGCGGATGCACTTAGCCGAAAGGAGAGACCGAAACCCCTAAGAGTAAGATCGTTAGGTATGACCATTGTCTCACCACTCCCATCAAGAATTCATGAAGCTCAGATTGAAGCTCTTAAGGAAGAAAATAGACCTAATGAGAAAATTTACGGAATGCCCGAAAGTGAAAATGGGTTCGTGAAGAAAGCAGATGGAATTTTTTGTTACAAGGACAGGAGTTGGATTCCACTCTACGAAGGTATACGAGACCTCATTATGCACGAATCCCATAAGTCAAAATATTCCATTCATCCGGGAGCCGACAAGATGTATCTTGACTTGAAAAAGCTGTATTGGTAGCCCAATATGAAAGCTGATATTGCGACTTATGTCAGTAAATGTCTAACGTGTTCCAAAGTAAAGGCTGAACACCAGAGACCGTCAGGTTTGATCGTACAACCAGAAATCCCCGAGTGAAAATGGGAACGTATAACCATGGATTTCATCACCAAATTGCCCAGAACGTCAAGTGGTTATGACACCATTTGGGTGATTGTTGATCGTCTTACCAAATCTGCTCACTTCCTACCTATTAAGGAAAATGATAGTATGGACAAGCTTGCGCGACTGTATGTGAAAGAAATAGTTGCTCGACATGGAGTTCCACATTCAATTATATCCGACAGGGATAGTCGTTTTACATCAAATTTTTGGAGATCCCTACAAGATGCCTTAGGAACCGACTTAGATATGAGCACAGCATATCATCCACAAATAGATGGTCAAAGCGAAAGGACCATCCAAACATTAGAAGATATGCTGAGAGCTTGTGTGATAAATTTTGGTAACGGTTGGGATAGACATCTACCGTTGGTCGAATTTTCTTACAACAATTGTTATCACACCAGCATCAAAGCTGCACCATACGAAGCCCTGTATGGCAGGAAATGCAGATCCCCAATCTGCTGGGCTGAAGTCGGAGAAAGTCAACTCACCGGTCCAGAGTTAGTGCAAGAGACCACGGAAAAGATCGTACAGATCAAGAGCCGAATGCAAGCGGCCCGAGACCGTCAAAAAAGCTATGCTGACAAAAGACGAAAACCACTTGAATTTCAAGTTGGAGATTGTGTCATGCTAAAAGTATCGCCATGGAAAGGCGTGATCCATTTCGGGAAACGTGGAAAGCTGAACCCCCGGTATATAGGTCCTTTCAAAATTCTCACATGAATTGGACCAGTAGCTTACCGACTTGAGTTACCTCAGGAACTCAGTTCCGTACACAACGTGTTCCATGTGAGCAATCTAAGGAAATGTCTTTACGACGAAACCCACGCTATTCCTCTAGAAGAAATTCAAGTTGACGAAAGGTTAAATTTCGTTGAAGAACCCATTGAAATAATGGATCGAGAGATTAAACGGCTAAAGCAAAGCCGTATTCCTATTGTCAAAGTCCGTTGGAACTCCCGTAGAGGTCCCGAATACACTTGGGAGCGGGAGGACGAGATCAAACGAAGATACCCACATCTCTTTTCAAACCCAGCGGGTAACCCTAAGTGAAAACCGAGGACGGTTAACCCTAAGTGAAAACCGAGGACGGTTTTCGTTCCTAAGACGGGGAGGATGTGACAAATGGTAAATTTCCCTAATATTTAACTCATGACAATTCATTTTTTATGACTAGAACACCTGACTAGACCATTATATGTTTGACACGGATAACAGACCTGCACATTATGTCACCCGGAAATCTCACCAAAGAATAGTGAAATTATCACATCTTACAATTTACTAACTATATTGTAGTGGAAACGGGAAGTTATCCCAGTTTCACTCACACTGACACCACACGCAAACCAGAAATAAATCTGAGACTCAGGAATTATAGTGAATACTTAGAAACTTAAAGATACATTCAAGTACTATAAAAACGACTCTGAAAATACAATCTCCCATATTTATGAAGGTTCCGGGAAGGACCCGAGTTTGACTCAGTTTAACGGGACACAGGTATAATGTACCGCTCTTTACCTAAACTACACTCTAAATACTTAAATTAAATAAACACTCACCCACTCACACCTTTCCCAAAGTCTGCCCTAGGTAATCCCATAACTTTGGCCACCCTCATTTCTTCCCCAAAACCCTTCGACCCATCTCTATCCCTAACCACTGATGATGTTATCTTTTGACCTAGAAATCCTTACCATGTTCACGGGTCTAGAAATCCACACAAGTCAAACTAGGATATCACCATTTGAGGTAGAAATAGCACACGAATGGAAGGATTACTTCTCCCAAATCCGAAAGTTCTCATGGAGTTACTCTCCAAGAACCTCCATTTAATCCGCCTCTCCAAGGGTTATCGAATTACAACTCACCAAAAACACATCAAGAATCTGAGAATTTACTCAAGGAAGGATAAGTGTGGTGGTGCTTGTGGTTCGATTTGGAGTATTGGGTTATTCGGTTTGGAGCAGTGGGTTATTCGGGTTTGGAGTTTCATTCGAGTTTTCATCCCTCAACAATCATTGTAAGGCCTAGATTTGATTCGGATATGTTTTATTTCTTTCAATTCCATTTATGATAAATAATCTTAGGTCGAATGAAGGATTCAACTAAGAGTGTTATGATTAGTTTCGGTTAATTAATTTCTCAGAAATGATAATGATTATTGAGGAAAATTGTTAAGTGTTGTTGTTGTTAGTGTGGCGTAAGAACTAGATTAATAGGTTTAAGTTGCTAGTCATTATGGTTATAATGTACTCGAAAGCCTCTAGGAACCACAGATTCATGGATCGAATCTGGGAATCTTGTAGTAGTAAACAGTAGACTAGCGTAGAATGGTGTGTTCTTGCTAGGTTGGTGTTAACGACCCTGTGACTAACCATAGCCGAATAATGACCACCAAAGCTAGGTGCGTTAGTGGTAAATATTGGCTGGAAAACCACCTCGTGTAGGGGAGGTTTTGGTCAAGCTAATTCGTGACAGTTAAACCCAACCCATGAGGGTTATACCCTCGGTTCAAACTATGTAAATGCTCACTCGAACCTAAAACCAAAACCCCAAAAAGGGATAGCATCAATTCGTTCCAAAACAAACCCACCAAGGGCGTAGTACTCGGATGGAGTGCTATTTTATTTTGAGAACTAGGCTGCAATACTAGGAAAAATGATAACGTTTAGAGTCCTAGAAGTTAAGTCCATTTGAGGATGATTACTACTCTTGTCGACACATAGGTTGAGCCAAAAACCAAGAGCCTTTGTTACACCAAGACTCCAAGGCCTCGGAGATGAGTAGTACTCAAAGCCTAGCCGAGAAGAAAAATTACTAGACCTCGTTGGTAACTAGTTGCGACCAAAGTTAACTCCAGGAAGAACACAACACAAGTTTTGCTACACTTGTGTATCCTGTGTTTCATTGTAGATAGTACCAGACCAAACGCTCAGGCTAGAGCCCACTTAAGAACCCAAGTCGAGCCCAACAAACAACACTTTATTTCAGTCCACTAAACGGGCCTGTGAACAAATTGTTTCGGCCCACCGGAACCATTGTAGATATTAGAGATAAAGCCCAACCCAGTTAGCGACTTTATTCCCCCTCCTCAAACTCAGTGAGCCGCAGCCCAATTAGTGTTAAGTATGCAAAATTCGGATAACATTTATAGTAATACTTTTCGCAAACATAAAAATTCACATAAGCCGTTCACAAAAACATTTCATAGTAACTAACATATAAACATGTAAAAACTTGTAGAGCTGAATACAAAAATGAAACTTCACTTGAATTAGTATACATGTACATAAAAATTGGATAGCCATAATGTGAGACTCGACAAAGATAATTGAAACATCTAGACTATATTAGCACAATATATATATATATATATATATATATATATATATATATATATATATATATATATATATATATATATATATATATATATATATATATACATTGTTTTACGATTCCATAAATAATATAACATATACTCGGGAAAATAGAGATATAAAAATTGACACACGCTTGTTAAAAATATGGTACTCAAAGTGAGATAACAACGAATCAATTACACGTAGTAGAGACGCATAACACACGTCGGAATATATACAAGTTGACACTTACATTTGTTATTTTAAAACTAAATCAATTAATGTAAACGTCACTAGTGAAAACAAGGGATGTTGTATCAAACTTAACTTGACCAAATTTGACGATACACATAGTTCTAAATTAATAGTGTGTAAAAATAGGTCGTAATGAATTATTAATAACAAAGCAAACTTAGTAAAATTCAATTGACTAAGTTTATTAAAAATTAAAGTTATATTAAATTTCTCGAATCATTTAACTAATAGGTATTAAACGTAACATATGTTAGGTCCTACTTTAAAATTTATATACTCGGACATGACGAACAAATTCCACAACTCTAATATATGTATTACATCTCGACTGAATCCATTTGTGCTTTAGATAGTTCAATATTGTAGGTTCCCGTTTAGATCTCAAACCCACACACGTTAAGGTTAAATACGCACGTACTACTATCTCTAATAATAAGCTACGTATGAAAGAACAATAAGCTAATAAGCTAGAAGAGAAAACTAAGAAGAGAAGAATAAGAATGGTAGGCTTTTCACTTGATCAAACTTTACACAAACATGGCTTCCGCTCTAAACATGAAAAAACCGACATTTAGAATGTACCCCATGCCTTGTATTTATAGGCAATGGGAGGGAATCATTCTAGGAATATTCCCATGCATGTTACTAACATGAACTATCTATTGTGACCGGTCCATGGATTACTAATGGACCGGTCCATAATTACAAACAATATAATCCTTTTAAACTTGCAACATTATAAATGAACAAGACTTGGAAATAATTAAAACGTGTTCCTAACAAATATTCCCAAATTCCTCATTACCGTACCTTTAGGTCATTTGTAGAGTTACACCTTACCAACTCTTAGGAAAGTCCTTAGTAACCACACTTGCCGCCACATAAGTGACAACAACATAAACACTCTAGAACGTTGAAATTAAAATATGGAAGGACTTAAAGTTAATACTTGAAACTAAGACATGGTTATTTAATCTAGATTGCGTGTTGGTGCCGTGCACTCCTTAATTTCACAGCTTTCACTGTTCAGGCCATTAAAGGTGAGTTTATAGCCCCATTTTATTTATACTTGTTTTACAAATATGGGGTGAGAAACATGCAAACCTTTTTATGGACCATAATATTATAACTTTTTTCTCAAAACTATTACGTAGTTAGCCTAAGCCCTAGAACCCACTATCATGCCCATTTTCATGAGCCGTTAGTTCCCTTTGGGAAGCACGATTGCTTTAGATAGATCTATTGGGGTGACTCCCCCGTTCGGTTGGCCAGACAGGTCAAGGCGGACGTATAGCAAGTCGGACTTCGAATGTATTGGGTTAAACACTCGCTAAGGGCCCCTTGACTATTATTTATGTGTTAGAGATTAGCACACTAAACTGTCGAGTTTCGGTTGCATGAACTTAGTGCTAGCGCGATAGATACTTTTGTATGACATTATATGTGTTATAATGATCATGCTGGTCCAAACAAATTATTTGATGATTTTATTTAAACCTATGAACTCACCAGCTTTTTGCTGACTTTTTAGAATGTTTTTCTCAGGTGTGTAATTTGATGTGTTATGGCATGATTTGGCAAGGCAAGAGTCATGGATTTTTTTTCTGAGGGACTGACAATTTAAATTGAGACTTGTTTTTATGTGGGACCACTGTATTCAATGGGCCTAAATTTAATCTAAACAATGAATTATCTTTTGTAAAACTCTAATTGTTGATTTAATTAAAAACGGATTATGTATTCCGTTCTTTGTTACCTTGTGTTGTGATTTCCAATCGTTGCACCTCGTGGCACCCTCAAAGTTCTGTATGCTTCCGCGACTGTTGAAAATTTTGGGGGTGTTACAGCACACTCGTGAAAACTTTTTAGATTTGTGAAAACTTTTTTAGATCTTGATGTTCTTGGTGGTTTATGTGGTGATACGTGATGGTTTAAGTAGTTTATGATCTAAAACTTTTTAGATATGTGAACATTTTTTTAGATATTGATGTTCTTGGTGGTTTCTGTGGTGATACGTGATGGTTTAAGCAGTTTTTTGGTGATACGTGATGGTTTAAGCAGTTTATGATCTAAAACAGTTAATATCTAAACAATTTCTTATGATCTTTTTGATCTTTAAGCAGTTTGTTGTAACTGCTTAAAAAAGCAGTTGGTATGATCTGCTAGCACTAACTTGTTATTTTTTTGTGTGTTTTGTGAATGCAAGTTTTGAAACTGCTTACAAAAAGCAGTTGGTATGAAACTGCTTAAAAAAAGCAGTTGGTATGAAACTGCTTTATGATAAGCAGTTTGAGCAGATTTAGCCCTTTTATGAAACTGCTTATTTTATGAAATTGCTTATTATGAAACTACTTATAAAAAAACCGAAATATGGTGATGATGATTAAAAAAAAAAAAACTTTTCGATTGGCATGGCATAACCAAATGGACGACAAACACTTTGCAACATTCAAATTTGCAGCCATATGATTAAAAATAATAATCTGAGCCATTTCGATTTATCATTTTTTTTTTATAAACGTTACTCATTTTTTAAAGTAATATATATGTAATAGCGTAAAATTGTACCTCGTTCGTGTAAAACGGTGATAAATTCATCGTAAACTTTTATAAACCCGTAATAGCCGTACTTGTTCTTTTCTACCTTTCTGCTAGCACTAACTTGTTATATTTTATAAACTCAGCTTTTTTTTATCTTCTAGCACTAAACTTTTTTTTTTTTTTTTTTTTTTTTTTTTTTTTTTTGTTTTTTTTTTGTTTTTGTGAATGCAAGTTTTGAAACTGCTCGCAGTTTTTCTTTATAATCTCAAAAAGAATCTTGCATAGTGAAGCCTGGTACAAACTCACAAAAAACGTGTGTGTTTCACAAAAAAAAAACACTCCCGTACTCCCGTGACTTTCAAAGGATTGAACAAAAAATTTATAAAACAAAAAATTTAACAAAAAAAAGTTATAAAACCAAAAGTTTAACTAAGTTAACAAAGGACGGACCACAAAAAAGAAGAAAGAGAAAAAAGAAAATGACAAACACACGGAACACGAGAAAAAACATTAGTACAAATTAGTACAAGCTATAATGTCGAGAGGGTGTTGTAGAGAGGGTTGGTATGACCCTTGTTATAATCGCAGATTGCAGAAGTCCTTGGACATGTGTCGGTGATTTATGCTCGACAAAAAAGATGGATGTCAGAAATCATGGTGTTTCTCCACTCCCTTCCAACCCTACTCTTCCCCTCTGTTCTTCTCCAAATTTAAGTCACTGATTGTGTTGTTTGATCTACGTAATGATATGATATAATCAAGAATTTTATTAAATCCATCGTCATTGTTGTGGATGGTGATGTATTTGCATAGCTAAAATAAAATTGTAGCGAGACTCTCCGCCGCAGCAATAAAGTTATTCCCTAAAATTTTCATCATGCATAAAGTTATTATCACAAAAACTATATAATTTGTGAAAAACTAGAAGGGGGGGGGGGGGTTGAATAGTTTTACGTCTTTTTAATTTTATTATGAAAACTTTGTTTCCTTTTAAAACCTTAGATTTGAGTTTATATGAAAAATGATACTTGACCAACATTATTAATTATATGTGTATCCTTTTAGATTTGTTATAAAATTTTTCTTTTTATGAATGGAGTTTTAAATTGAGCTTTATGTGAAATCAACTTCTAATTAATACCAACAGTTATATATGCCTACATGTATGAAAGTAATGACGATATAAAGAAATAAGTAAGAGATGGAAAGATCAAACCGAGACACGAGAGATTTATAGTGGTTCGGCTACAAGGACACCTTCCTTGCCCTACTCCACTCCCCGAACACACCTTGCTCGAGAGTTTTCTTCACTACTTCAACAAGCTCCCTTATGGCGGAGAAAACCTTACACAACTTTGGCTTACACCGGTTTAAGGACACAAAGCTAAATGTCGAGTTCTAATAGTAGCTAGAACCAATCTCACGACTTCAATCACAACTAGTTCACGACTTATTCACGACTTCTTCACGACGGCTTCACGACTTCAACACAACGGCTTCACGACTTCTACACGACGACTTCACAACTTCTAAGCTACGGCTTCACGACTTCTACACAACTACTTCACAACTTCTAAGCTACGGCTTCACGACTTCTACATGACGACTTCACAACTTCTAAGCTACGGCTTCATGACTTCTACATGATGACTTTACAACTTCTAAGCTACGGCTTCATGACTTCTACACCACGACTTCACAACTTCTAAGCTATGGCTTCACGACTTCTACATGACGAGTTCACAACTTCTAAGCAACGGCTTCACGACATCTACACCACGGCTTCACAACTTCTACACCACGGCTTTACAACTTCTACATGACTTCTTTACACCACAACTACTTATACACCTTCTTCACTACTCACACACTATACATATCTAGTCACTTATGTTTACACCTTATACACACACTTTACACAAATGAATGAATGATTTACAATTATGATACACCAACAACTTGGATGGAAGAGATACACCAAGTTGTAATACTTCTTGTCTTGAAGGATAGAAGTATTCTTCTCTTGCACTTGAGAGGTTGAAGCTTTGGATCACTTGAAACAAAAGCTTATAATTATATGATCAAAGGTTTTTTGAAAATATGAAATGAGATCTAAACCAGAAAGTTTTTAGTGCAAAAGGTGATTAAAAATTTAGGGGAAGGCTGGTATTTATAGGCAGAAAAACTGGACAGCTGGAAGCTAGTAGAGCGTGGCCGGCCCCCTTAAATAGGGGGGCGGTCCCCTTAATTTTAAGGGGGCCGCCCAAGCCAACCGTTGCCCAGTTTTATCTTTTTGTGGGGAAGGTTTTTCTAGAACATTTTTACTGATTTTGGTTAAAAATTTGAATTCATAAATTTATAATGAATTAAACCTTTTTATTTATTACCAAAAATATTTTTCTAAATGATATAAAATGTTTTTTACATTTTATAAAAGATCTAGTTATTAAGAAAATGTTCCTTTGATCATATAATGCATTAAGCATTAGTTCATTCATATCTTAAGTGATTTTAGTTGTAGAAGTGAATATTTACAACTAAGTACTTGTTTATTTTATAAGTTTATGTTTTAATGAGTTTATATTTTGTGATCATCAAAACATAGAGATATGAATAAATATTGATAATATTTTTAGGCATTATTTATGTCAACAATCTCCCCCTTTTTGATGATTACAAAACTAAAACTCATTAAATCCAAAAAGTTATTTTTGGACAAGTATTTAGTGAGTTTATATTCACTTCTCCCCCTTTTTGTAGCATCAAAAAGGTTGAGCCAACAAGTTTTAGAGACAAAATTTGTCGGAACGAGAACTCCCCCTTGATGTGTGCTCCCCCTCGTTTGAGGGCACCAAGGAATCGATATATGGAATACTTGCAAGAAAAATATTAGAAGCACAAGCATATATATAGCAAAAATAAGCATGCATATAAAGACATTCATTAAAAATGTTGTGTATCAATACACAACCATCCAAGATTATATTCAATCCTACATTAGCTAGTAAGTAATGCAATCTACATAATCATTCTAGGAATACATGATCTTCCATGGGGCTTGCACACAAAATGCTTTGAAAAATTATTTTTGATTAAGCATTGCATATGCTTAATTTGGTGAGAATGAAGGTGGTGGTGGTGTGGTGGGTGAAAATGGTGGAGGTTGTGGTGGAGTTTGGTTGTTAAGCATATGTTCAAGGGATGAAAACATGTAGTGTATCTCATCTCTAAGACCAAAGATGATGGTTCGGTTGTGGATGCAACAAAGGCAATTGTCTCCATGGGCTTCAAGTAAAGCCCAAGGGATGGGAAAGCAAGGTGGTGGTATTGGTGATGATGAGAAATGAGCATCAAAAGGTGTTATTGGTGATATGGAAATGACAAGTTGGGTGAATGGAGGTTCTTGAGTAGGAGGTGGAGTTGATGCTCTTGATGGTGGTGATGATAGGTGTGAGTTGATGTAGTTATTGATGGATGAAGTGGAAGGTATGGATGAAGATGATGTGCCATGAGTGGAGGGTGTTTTTGATGGTGCATTTGGTGCACTTGGGGATGAACATTGAGGTGGTGGTGATGGAGTTTTGGTGTCTTAGAGATGATTTTGGTGATAGCATGGTGAATGAAAATGGGTGTTTGATGGAGGTGATGGTTGATTTAGGTAAGGTTTGGAGGTTTTGTGGTAAAATTCCAATACCAGTTCGTCCTTTAAGAGAAATGGTAGCTGAGGCTAGATAAAAGGGGTCGCAAGATGCAAAAGAAAACAGTAAATTTTACTGCCCAGATGGCCGGTCCCCTTAATTGTAGGCCGGCCCCCTTAAAATTAAGGGGACCGCCTAGGGAATTAAGGGGGCCGCCCATCTGGTGTTTTCCCAGGCGACCAAATTTGAAAATTTTCCAGAAAAGGGTCATTTTTAGGGTGTTTTTGCAGCAAGCTCCATTTGAATCATGTACATCAAGAATGATTAAATAGTGGCATAAACATGTTAAATACGCATGCATACATTTAAAACATATTATGGAATAAGCATGTTATTAATCATCAAGCATGTATATATATCATGATATTGAGTATACAAGCAATAAGCATAACAATCATATATTAAAGACAAGAAATAAATCATTCATTAGTTGAAAATAATTATGTTAAAAACATAATTATTGATACAACACATATTTTGCTTATAGCATACAATAAGTAGAAAATTTTAAATTGCCTAAGAGATCCATTTGACTTGCTTGAGACATGAAAAACTTGAATTATTTTGGATGGATGATGGTAAAGAGGGGGTAAAAGTGTTGGATTAATGGGGTTGTAAGTTTGGGTGTATGGATGTTGGAGAGAGTGTTGATGGAGGAATTGGAAGTGGAGAGCTTGGACTTGACCATGTTGAATGAGGGTTTTGATGTTGTTCAAGTGGTGGTGTTGGATTAGATCTAGTGAGAAGATACTCAATCCAAGTGAGACGCTCATTTAAGGCGATGGTTTGATTTTGGAGAAAGATGCAACAAGGACAATTGTTGACATGTTTCTCAATTTGACTCAAGTGATGTGGTGATGATGGTAATTATGGTGAGATGGATGGTGATGGGTCTAAGTTGCTTTGAGCAAGGTGCAAAGCAAGGAGATCATTAAGCTCATGGGCTTCCTTGAGTTCTTCAATGAACTTCAAGTGTTGAGTGGAAGGTGATGATAATGGAGAGTGGTTGTTATTTGGTGGAAGTGGTGGTGACACTCTTGGTGGTGGAGACATTTATGAACTTGGGTAATTATGAGTGAATGAAGGTGGACATATGGATGATTGGTTATGTGTGTGAAAGGGTTCATTAGGATGAGGTTTAGGTGTTGGTTGAGTTTGAACAACATCATTTATTGGGTTATGGCAAATGTCAAGCTTCCTCCTCCAAATGGGCCTCACTGAGATTTTAGCAACTCATGAAGGCTTGGATCTTGGGTGGTTAGATGATGACATGTTTGGATGGATGATATGGATGAGCATTTATGATGGAGTTGGGTATTTATGGTGTAGTGATGATGTGATTGTGGAAGGTAAATTTTGGTGGGTGGTTTGTGACAAAATGTGTTTGTGAATTTTGGGAAGTATAGGATAAAATGGGCTAAAAAATAGAAAAAGGGAGCAGCACCTTCGACCATCAGATGGCCAGTCCCCTTAATTAAGGGGTCGGTCCCCTTAAATATTAAGGGGGCCGCCTAATGAATTAAGGGGGCCGCCCATCTGCTGATTTCCAGGTTACTGGAAATGGGTTTTTGGCAGAAAATTGTTGAAAGGGTTGTGTTTTTGGGTTTAGTTTCAAGCAAGTCCAACTTTTTTTGAGGCAATTTAGGATTTAATAACTTATGTATGCTAAGCATATTCATTAGACATTATTATCTAGCATGCAAACAACTCATTTAGCATGTAACATATATATGTCAGACAAGAAAACACTACATAGCACCAAGTAATTCATAGTATCATATTTAGGAAGATTAATAAGCTAGTTAAATAATCCTAATGAATATCTATGTGCATGGGAATGTAGAGTTGTGATAGCATGGACTTCTAGACTTGTACCAAGTGAGGTCTTAGTGAATAAATTATGGTTATTTTCAAATTTAGTTCACTTATAAATGTCACATACATAAATATAGATGACAGATATGAGATCACCATGCATGATTTAAAGAAATGTTTTTGGCATTATTCAACAATGTTTGAAAGTGGGTTTTTATGTGGATGTGAAAAATATTTTAATGAAATAGTTTTGGTTTTATTTCAAAATATTTTTATGAGGAAAGAAAACATATTTTTCCAATCTTTGGTTTTGATAAACACACAATTATGGACACAAGTTTGGAAGAAAGGTAGGATGGTGAAACATGTAAAATAGAAATGTGTCATAGTCTTTTGAAAAATCATTTTTCCAAAATGTGAAGTTTTTGCAAATTTAAAAATAAGTCCCATTAATTATAGGTTTAAAAATAGTGGTTTATAAAAGATCTCATGCTCAAGGGTATTGGTTAAGTCTATTGTCACATGCTACCTCTTTCTACATATCCTATGGCATTTAAGCATGTATTATGACTAAATACAAAAATACATCATGTCAGAGTAGTTAGAGAAAAACAAAAGCTATTATAATGACAATACATTTAACAACTAAACAAATAATTATGAAGGCATGCAGTCAAATCACATAGGAGCAAGTAAACATCTAGAAATTTTATATATGCAAGATGACATAAATCTAGGAATGAAAAGCTCTAGTGAAAAGCAAAGTTCATAACAGTAAACTATCGTTAGGTATATTTAGGAAGAATAATGTATTCAAGTTGGAGAATGAGTATGAGACTATTACTAGTGGTGCTCAATTCAGGCTAAACAAGACCGTTTTTACGGGTTACACACACCCAACTTCTCACATAGAAGCAATTCAACCGTTAGGTCAAATTGAGTTTCTAGTCAATAGATTCTCTAGTAGTCATTCTCTTTTTAGAAGAAATTAAGTTCCTAAATTTACCTATCGAAGAGTACCAAATATGAAGATTGCTTGGTTTACTAATACTTAGGGGGGCTAACTAAAGGGTTTCTAGTTCATTAAGCCACAGAACGAATATAACTAAAGTGTAGAGGCAAAGCAACCTATCAGACTAAGCGTATCCTAAGGCATTAATAAGATTATATGCATGAAGTAATTACTTATGAAATTTAAAAAGAAAACTTACCTCACGTCCTAGCTTTTCTTTGTAATGTCTCAGATAATAATCGACGTGTGAATGATAGGTGAGTCTTATTTGGAGTTTTATCTAATTTGCATTCATCACATACCGGATGGTGATCTTCTCCTTCGTCTGTGTCACTCCGTGATTTTGGATTGAGTTCACTTTGGAGTTGATTCATGTAGTCTTCGTCGTTCATACCTTCATTAACAGCATTTGAACTAGTAGCACATGTATCTATTTTATCTAAATGTTTATCTATTAAATTTTCTAAGATAACTAATTCATGTACAAGATCAAAATCTTCATCTTTGGCATGGCATTTTTCTTGATGAAAGTTTAAGAGATTTTTCCAAATATCATTTGCCGTTTTACAGAAGAATATTCTTTCATATTCAACTTTCGACAAGGTTTTATAAATAATTATTTTAGCTTTATTATTTATGTCATTCTTTGTTTTCAAATGCTCAATTTGACTTTCAAAATCCGTTTTTGTTTGACTTTCAAAATCCGTTTTTGTTTGACTCTCAAAATCCGTTTTTGTTTGACTTTCAAAATATGTTTTTGTTTGACTTTCAAAATCACCAATCGAAATGACATGCCAAAGATCTAGATCAATTGATTTAACATAAGTTTCAAATTTATTTTTCCATTCAAGAAAAGTATAGTTTTCAAATAGTGGTGGTTTTAGCAAAGATTCCCCTTCTAGATATTTTTCGAATTCCAGAGATCGATTCAAGTTTTAAAATACAGTATATTTTAAAGATCTTGATTGACGTGGCTCTTGATACCAATTGTGGAAAACTAGAAGGGGGGGTTGAATAGTTTTACGTCTTTTTAATTTTATTATGAAAACTTTGTTTCCTTTTAAAACCTTAGATTTGAGTTTATATGAAAAATGATACTTGACCAACATTATTAATTATATGTGTATCCTTTTAGATTTGTTATAAAAGTTTTGTAACACCCTAGGCAAATCCCACATCGGCTGTGGCCTGGAGAGATGCTGGGTTCATAAGATAACATTCGCCTTACAATGACACAACGCGTTTTGTGGTCTACTGCGAGTGGGGTTCTTAGGAACTGGTAGTTAAGCGTGCTCATGTGAGAGTAGTACTGGGTTGGGTGACCTGCCGGGAAGTCTTCAAATGAGGCCACAAAAGCAAAGTCGTGAGCCTACGGGCAAAGCGGACAATATTGTGGTCTGAGTAGGCGGGATGTTACAAGTGGTATCAGAGCCACTCCAGAGCCGTTCAGGATAGTGGGGCAAACCTCATCGAGGACGATGAGTCCCTAAGGGGGGGTGATTGTAACACCCTAGGCAAATCCCACATCGGCTGTGGCCTGGAGAGATGCTGGGTTCATAAGATAACATTCGCCTTACAATGACACAACGCGTTTTGTGGTCTACTGCGAGTGGGGTTCTTAGGAACTGGTAGTTAAGCGTGCTCATGTGAGAGTAGTACTGGGTTGGGTGACCTGCCGGGAAGTCTTCAAATGAGGCCACAAAAGCAAAGTCGTGAGCCTACGGGCAAAGCGGACAATATTGTGGTCTGAGTAGGCGGGATGTTACAAGTTTTCTTTTTATGAATGGAGTTTTAAATTAATCATTATGTGAAATCAACTTCTAATTAATACCAACAGTTATATATGCCTACATGTATGAAAGTAATAACGATATAAAGAAATAAGTAAGAGATGGAAAGATCAAACCGAGACACGAGGGCTTTATAGTGGTTCGGCTACAAGGACACCTTCCTTGCCATACTCCACTCCCCGAGCACACCTTGCTCGAGAGTTTTCTTCACTACTTCAACAAGCTCCCTTATGGTGGAGAAAACCTTACACAACTTTGGCTTACACCGGTTTAACGACACAAAGCTAAATGTCGAGTTCTAATAGTAGCTAAAACCAATCTCACGACTTCAATCACAACTAGTTCACGACTTATTCACGACTTCTTCACGACTTCAACACAACGGCTTCACGACTTCTACACGACGACTTCACAACTTCTAAGCTACGGCTTCACGACTTCTACACAACTACTTCACAACTTCTAAGCTACGGCTTCACGACTTCTACATGACGACTTCACAACTTCTAAGCTACGGCTTCACGACTTCTACATGACGACTTCACAACTTCTAAGCTACGGCTTCATGACTACTACACCACGACTTCACAACTTCTAAGCTATGGCTTCACGACTTCTACATGACGACTTCACAACTTCTAAGCAACGGCTTCACGACATCTACACCACGGCTTCACAACTTCTACACCACGGCTTTACAACTTCTACATGACTTCTTTACACCACAACTACTTATACACCTTCTTCACTACTCACACACTATACATATCTAGTCACTTATGTTTACACCTTATACACACACTTTACACAAATGAATGAATGATTTACAATTATGATACACCAACAACTTGGATGGAAGAGATACACCAAGTTGTAATACTTTTTGTCTTGAAGGATAGAAGTATTCTTCTCTTGCACTTGAGAGGTTGAAGCTTTGGATCACTTGAAACAAAAGCTTATAATTATATGATCAAAGGTTTTTTGAAAATATGAAATGAGATCTAAACCAGAAAGTTTTTAGTGCAAAAGGTGATTAAAAATTCAGGGAAAGGCTGGTATTTATAGGTAGAAAAACTGGACAGCTGGAAGCTAGTGGAGCGTGGCCGGCCCCCTTAAATAGGGGGGCGGTCCCCTTAATTTTAAGGGGGCCGCCCAAGCCAACCGTTGCCCAGTTTTGTCTTTTTGTGGGGAAGGTTTTTCTGGAACATTTTTACTGATTTTGGTTAAAAATTTGAATTTATAAATTTATAATGAATTAAACTTTTTATTTATTACCAAAAATATTTTTCTAAAAGATATAAAATTTTTTTGACATTTTATAAAAGATCTAGTTATTAAGAAAATGTTCCTTTGATCATATAATGCATTAAGCATTAGTTCATTCATACCTTAAGTGATTTTAGTTGTAGAAGTGAATATTTACAACTAAGTACTTGTTTATTTTATAAGTTTATGTTTTAATGAGTTTACATTTTGTGATCATCAAAACATAGAGATATGAATAAATATTGATAATGTTTTTAGGCATTATTTATGTCAACATAATTGAATAATATTATTCGTCAAAAGTTTTGATTACAGGGTATCCGCCGCTGCAATAAAGTTATTCCCCTAAAATTTTTGTCATGCGTAAAGTTATTATCAAAAAATATATATAATTGAATAATACTATTCGTCAAAAATAAGTATTATGTAATTGTTAATAGGTTGGTTGCTCGATGAGATATCGAAAATATTTATTTACTATATTTTGTGAGTTTCTTTATTAAAGTTTTAAAAGAGTTTGTTGCAATAAAACATATTAAGTAATACTCATTTCGTCCTAAATTAATAGTCCTTGTTTCTTTTTAGGATGTTTCAAATTAGTTGTCCACTAATAAAAATAGATAAAGAAGATTGGTTGAATTTAACATATTACTCTTTGTTAAAACTAATATTACAAACTTTAAAATATACATTAATTAAGTAATTAAAGGTAAAACTTTCATTTTGCAAAAAAGTAAAAGAGAGAAAGCAGTAATAAACTAATAATTATGCTTTTCTTCCGTTCCAAAATATAAGTCAATTTTGACTTTTTTAAATTCATTTTATTCCAACTTTGACCTTAATTATTTATTTTTTCGTGTCATATAATATTTGATGCAAAATATATAAATAGACTTGTGTTTTAAATGCATTTTTATTGTTATACTTTTCATCAAGTATAATATAACATGAAAAAAAATAATTAAGGTCAAAGTGGGAAAGAAATGACTTTGAAAAATAAAAAATGGACTTATATTTAGGGATGGAGGGAATAATTTTTATTGGTGGACAATAATTTTAGAACCGAGTTAGTACTTTATAATAAATATGATCAGCAAACATGACCACAGATCAAAGTGTAAAATATTTCAACTTTAAAAAAATTAATTTGAAATACTTATCATAAACCTTCAATTGACACAGACACATATCTACCAATCAATAACAACATGCAAAAAAAAAAAAAAAAAACAACTGCCAATCATATGACAATTAAACTTGCATCTCAATCTCTAAACCACCGAAACCACTAACAATCATGAAACATTCAAATCTAACCCAGATTATTTAGACAGAGATATGAGACAAAGAAAGAGATTAGCTTTGAGAGAGATAGGGTTGCATATGTGTTGATGGTATGAAATGAGGATCAAGACACGTAGCAATGGAGACACGTGTATGGCATTAGTATACAGCCTAGTTTATTGGGCCAACAAACAGCATCGCGTGACCCAATTACAAGCCAAAACCGAAAAAGACCCAGCAAAATACCAAATGACACTTACCAAAGAACAAAATGACATGCTATAACACAAAACGATGTCGTTTTGTGTGTCTTGTCTTCAAAACGGAATTGTTTGCACGCCTAATGTATAATAGAGTAATGTATATTAAATTGCCGGTTGCTACGTTTCAGTATAAAACATGTTCACTTAGTGGTGATTGGTTTATTTGTGAATAATGAATCTAAACTTTGTTGATTCGATGAGAAAAATATGTTGTTTTAAAATGGCAAATTCAAACCCCCACAT
The DNA here is from genome assembly GCA_021014915.2 of Artemisia tridentata subsp. tridentata. Taxonomy (NCBI): domain Eukaryota; kingdom Viridiplantae; phylum Streptophyta; class Magnoliopsida; order Asterales; family Asteraceae; genus Artemisia; species Artemisia tridentata. The sequence goes on from CP139509.1 coordinate 408,810,754, forward strand.
AAATAATGTAACGATTTCACAATGATTCTTAAAGACGTTATTTTGTCTTGTCACTATTGCCAATGACTATTGATGCATCGTGGTTATTGCTGCTAACTGTCACTGGTAACTATTTCTTTATCTCCTTATAAACTCGTCGTATTGCCGAGTACCCGGTTGATTTGATATTAAAGTAATTCGTTGAAGTATGATATCAAAGTAAATCATTTAGGTATGATTGTTTTGCCTTCAATTTCGTCAAATTGAAACAAAAAAAGTTTGTTTCCTCCAAAGCCACGTAATATGACATCTGTATACTTTTCTTAATGGTTCAAACAAAGAATGAAATAGTAAAATGGTCTGTGTAAAAATTAAGATAAAACAAAAAACTTCTTTTAGAGAAAAATGTTATACGGAGAATATATTTTTTTTATACAATATAAAAGATAACTCATATGGGAAGTCAACTATCAAATAAAATGCGATTATCATAATTATACTAATAATTCTATTGCTATAATTATGAATGTAAACCCTAATGAGTCTCCTATTTAAAATCATCAAAGAATTACTCGACTACACGAGTATCACAAAACGTAACTCAAAGCTACTCAAACATGACAAAGTGCTTGTTATTCACCACAATTGTTCTATTTCTCATGCTCACAGGTTAGTTTTGATTTTAGTTATTATACGACACAAATTTTTTAAACTTAGACACAATTTCTTGAATCCTTGATTTCTATTCAGATATTTTTCGTTTATATTTATTAAAAAAAATTAAGTTGCTTTTTTATAATCTTTAAAAGTGATGGAAAACATTTATTATAAATTTCAAGGTATGAAGTTGCTCATGGCGAAACCAAGTTGTTTGGACGTTCTTCCAGTACACACATGCACCGTAAGTAGATGTGAAGAAATTTGTGCTAGAGTACATGATGGACGGAGTATAAAAGCATATTGTAGAGGTTTTTTTACATGTGTCTGTGATTTATGCTCGACAAAAAAGATGGATGTCAGAAATCATGGTGTTCCTCCCGTTTCTTCTCCAAACTTAATTCATTGATTGTGTTCTTTGATCTACGTAATGATATAATATTAATCAAGAATTTTTTAAATTAATCGTCATTGTTGTGGATGGCGATGTATTTGCATGGCTAAAAAAATTGTAGCGAGACTTTTTGAATTGATATTTGAGAAATAATATGGTTCTCATTATAACAGAGATGACGAAAAATACTTTGCCTAAATAATAAAAAATTATTTCGGTATGTTGACAATTCATATATTTAAGGAGTACTCATTTTAGATATCTTTTGGTTTAACAAACGAGCATTAATAGAATCTGATGTGGTTCCAACCGTTAATCGATTGGCCAAAGAAATTAGATAGAAGCCAGATAGAAATTTAGAGAGAATATTGAAACTAATTTTCTGCATTCATTCCTGCTTCAACTAATGAAATGGTTACATATTTATACCATAATAAACTTGTAACTACCAACTCTAACTTCCCCACTAACCTACACTACCCATTCTAAGCTTGCATGAGAACATGTAGACGTGCATGGAAAACTAAAACAATAAATTTGACTAAGTCATCTTGACCCGCTTTTAGGCACATAACATTCCACCCCACTCAAACAATCCTTGTCCTCAAGGATTAAGGTAGATCATTGTGTGCACCACGGTGGCCGCCACTCGGTTCTCCCAGCAGCATTTAGAGCAGTTTTAGGGAAGCCCCACGGTGGGTACCAGTCACAACTTGGGGTTGCTCCATTTATTTGTGTCACGTGCTTCTCTGTCATCCTTGTATACATGTAACACCCCCAAAATCATAATACTCGCGGAAGCATACAGTTTGGGTGCTACTGGATTGAAATCACAACACAAGATATATGGAACAGATTAAAAATCCGTTTTAAAATATATTACATAAGTTAACTCATGTAACATTACATAAAATCCATTTTGATGAAAATGAAGCCCATTTAAATTAAAAAGGTCCAGTTGTTAGAGTAAACGCATTAAAAACATTTTCATCATCTATTGTAACCGACGCCATGCGCTGCACCCGGCTAAACGCACCTCAGTTTCCTGAGAAAAACATACTAAAAGTCAGCTAACGCTGGTGAGTTCATAGGTTTAAATAAATAGCACATATGGACCAATAGCAATATCATAAAACAATTCAGCAGATATACACTATCCGTTATGCAAACACTAAGCCTCATCCTACCGATGCTAAGACAATGCAGTACGACTAGCGTTAGCAAAATAAATAAGGGTGCCCGCGAGTGTTAATCCCCAGACACTCGGCCAAAAACCCGACTTGGTATACGTTCGCCTTGGCTATGCCGAGCCAATCGAACGGGGACGTCACTCCCAATAGATCTATTTATAACAAACGGCTTCCCGACAGGAATTAACGGCAGATGATAGTGGGCACAAAATGGGATTTAGCAAACTTAGGTTTCTGCATACTAGTGTGATCTCAAAAGCAAATTCATTTCTGGTCCATGAAAACAGTTTTGCATGTTTCTCACCCCAAGCTTATAAAGCAAAAATCGTATAAAGTATGGGGCTATAAACTCACCTTTCAATAACAGCAAATCAGCAAATAAATCAAATAATGCAACCGCGCCGATCAGCACCCTAAATCAGTACGGTAAGTCTTAGCAAAATATTCGTGTCTCAAGTGTCTTTATTTTATTTGAAAAGTTTTACGTTTGACCTGTGCTTGTGTATTTCTTGCTTGCTGTGTGGTAAAATATATTTCGAAACGATTTATTATTGTAACTCTTGGGGGTAGCTCATAGTGAAAGTGCATGGTAGGAATACGTAACGGAACATTCGTGCTAGTATTCGCGATTTAAATGTACAAGTGTTATATATATATATATACTAGTTTATTAACCCGTGAAATTCACGGGATTAAATGAAAAACCATGAAACCGATGGAAAATGTATTATGTAAAGACATTGAACAGATAAATGATAAATTATTAAGAATACTTGAGTAAATAATATGTCAGATTGGACTTGTAAAACAATGTAAGTATTATATATTGAATAGATATAAAAAAACATAATATATGCACTTTCCATATAGTATTATATGATTTACCAAAAACCAATATCAATAGACTCACGGTTCGTATACCTCACATATCCCAAAAACACAACACACTATCCCAAACCAACCATTTTCTTTCTTGTTCTTCATTAAATAAACGATGCAATCCTTTCGAAAGGTATGAGTTTTCATAATTTGGTAATAACATATCGGGAAAAAATCTGTATTTTCAAAGAACCCTTGTTGATTTTTAACTTGTATTTTTCAAAAGGTATGTGTGTTTATAATTCCGTAATGACGTTATTTAGAAGAATGAAAAGATTTCCGTAATGCCGTATTCTTCAAAAGGTAAACGTGTTTATTGACGTGAAATATTTTATATGACTAATGTGAAATGTTCTCTCAAGAGGTTACCTTGTTGATCACTAACATAGGCACATAGACATTAAGATCAATCATATGACCTTCTGGCTAAGTATTCCGGTTGATAAACCGAGTTCATATGTTAAACACGTAAACAAATCTTAATACCTATTACAAAACTAATTTTGTTTTACTAATCAACTTTGAGCATTTGTCAAATCAAAGGACAACCATCTAATAGGAAATAAAAACAAACCATCAAATTTGATGTATATGTGTTTAGTATGTGAACACACTATGAACATGTATGAGTAAATGGAAGTATTAAAAATAAATCTTAGAAATAATATATAATTATCATGGAAATGGGTCATTATGGTTAGAATTATATCTTTAATCTTTAATGGGTGAAATGGATAAGAAATATCAGTTTTGATTATTCGAGTATGGGTCGGTAAGAGTAGCGACAATTTTCCATTAATTTGCTGCATTTTGGAAATACTTTACTGTTCGATAACTCAAGTGTCATTTGTATGGATGTTTAATAGAAAAAAATCAGCGCTAATAGAAGTTCGTCTTATGAACGGGCTAGTTTTATAATTTTTTTTAGAAAAAGCTAAAATTATATCACTCAAACTAATTTTAGTGCTATCATCAACAGAAGCACAAACATCCCAAACTTTTGCACTAAGCAAAATTGAGAAGGAAAAAATAACTAAAGGTATCGTACAATTTTTGCACTAAAAGATCAACCATAAAATCATTTTGAGCGCATTTTTTTACATAATCAAGATATTATAGTTTATATATTACCATTATTAGTACCAACTTGTAGAAACTTACATATTTCAATTAGGAAGAAATAAAAAGAACATGATAATTATAAATGGGTAGAAAATGTCTTTTGTCCCAGGTTTGAAATTTTGTTCAGCAGTGTATCGTTGGGACCGGTTAGCAGCACTCCCAACTCTTGTCATTCCTGATTCTCTTTCTTAGTACCAAGGTCCACCTTAAAGTTTGCACCGCGCGTCTCTCCGGAACTGTCCACTCTAGGCACTAGCTTTAGCTCATTGAAAGGATACTCAAAGCTCCTTAACCCACGCTGTTGTGAGGAAACATCTTGTGAGAACACATCTGTTAGGACATATGTATTATCCTTTTATGATAACCATCCTTAAATAAGCACCTATAAATCTCTTTCAATACTTATAGACCCGTTAAAATCTTAGTAAACTATATGAAATAAGCATTATTGTTGTTCAATCTTGACATGACATATTGTTTTGTGTAATGAAGTTAACTATGGATTGAGCAGTTTTACATTAAAATTAGCTGGTATAGGATGTTTAAATGTTGTGAACTTAAATTGGGCATATTAATTAAAGATAGCGAGCTTAATACATGTAAGTTGGTCCATCGCAATCATTATTTTGTCTTCTCCAAACCTTTAACCCCTATATATAATTTATGAATTGAATAACATCACAAATCCTATTACCAAAATAACCCAAAATATAAATCAAACAAATGAACATGGAGCTTATTATGCAATTATATACATTCTGAATGACTCTAAAACATTTGACCGTTTCTTTACTTAGATCAGTTAGTTTAACAGATTTAACCCTACAAAAAGACGACCTAAATGAAACAATTATAAGTAATGGGTCAAAACTGCAAAACCTGGGTGAACTCAATACATACATGCTGGTCATTTTATGCATAAGGTTGAGATATTTCTCTCTTTGGCAAGTCGAGTTAATCAGGTGTGCCACTATTCTCTTGTATGTACAAAACAACGCACCAAGTATAAACTCTTGCCGAAGCCCCTAATATCCAACATGACGACAACATAATCAGCACAATACACGGAAACTAAACGACTTATAAGCATACATTTGTCCAAAAAAGAAGATAGCATTGAAATGGCTTTGTGAGAACATGATATGCGTGTTGGTCAATTTTTGAAAAATGCACACTACTTTAGCAACAAACTGTCGAATTCTCTCCAAGTGAAATGAAAAATGAAGAATTAGTGGTCAAGGAAAATTAGAGTTTCTAACCATTCCTATATAAGATAATATAAAAAACATAAATAGCAATGAACCCCAAAATCAGTTCTAAAAAACCAACTAAGAACATATAATAAGTCACTGATAAACACAAAGAAATTTATTAATATGGATCAAAAAATTAAATATAAAGATGACATTAGCCCGTAAACATCAATGTAGTCATAAAATTATGAACTCAACCATTTTTTATTTAAAATATAAACAAACATAATACTTATAGACCCATTAAAAGAAACATATGTTCCTTGATCTGCTTTTTAATGCATCCACAATAACATGTTTTGACTCGCACCCAAAATTACCCATTTGACCTGCATTGAAGATTACTCTTTTTGACTCATTTACTTGACCAACCCATTGTTTCACCTCTACTTGATATGCAATAAGTTGGTCATTAAGCACATAAAAGTGGCTCAAGAATGTTATCAATCATAATAGCGGCACAAAAAAGTCAATTTTACTTATTTGATTTGTTGCTTATAAAGGGGTTGTTTGGATGCCTATTAAAACGGTTTATAAAGACACCATTTATTAAAACCTTGATTTTAAAAATTCTGCCAATTTTACATAATATAAAATAACATACCTTCAAGTAATTGAAGGGTATGAAGAGCAAATCTTTCTGCTGCAAGCTTCACATGAGTGTTCCCATCTTTTGAACATTTGGCTCACACAGGACCGGCTGCAGTAACATGGATGATAAAAAAAAGTAAAGATTTATAAGAACAAACATGCATATATATGTTATTAAATGGCACTTTGAAACTAAAAATTGATGACATTTTAAGCCTGCTTCCTTTCCCATTCTTCTTGATGCATACTTGTTTACTGCCCTTTTTGGTCATTGAAATACGAACTGTTTGTTTTGGCCTAATATAAGCGTAAGTGGCATGTGTATCCAAATTACACAAAATAAGCAACCCTAAACAGCCTCTAAAAACCTAACAAATAACTACCTGATTAAACAAAACACCTTAACAATTTTACTCGCTCATTAAAGCCTGTGTATATAATTTGTTATGTCGTGTCATCCAACTGCCTCAGCTTATCAGCTTATTTTGAGATAAAATAAGCCTGAATAAGTCCATTATAGCTACATACCTGGGCAACTTGGATTGAGTTCTGAGTAGCACCTCCAACAATGTACTCAAACATTGTCTTTGGCTGAAAAAAGCCAAACCAGAATAAGTCCATTTGAATACTAATCATAATTGACAAATGACAAAGAACATGAAGAGATGATAATGTTAAGAAAATGATTTGTTCTTATCACTATTTTATAAAAGATAAAAATACTTACTGTTTTGAATCGAGAAAATATATCCTTTCTTTCAATAGCATCCGTATGAATCGTGTATCAAAGTGTGAGGAGTTTTTCTCATGAGGATGGCTTAGGAAGGGGTGTGTTAGAGTTCCTGATTGAGTATCGGTTTGTTGGTGACAAACTCCTCAAATAAGCTTTGCCAAACACCCTTTTATACACTTTACAAAAGAGATTAAAGAATAATTGAAATCGATAGAACATAATCCTACCTCTCGATACTAATATCATTTTTGAATTAGCAATGAAATTCCTTGTTTCCACTTCGTGTATCCTAATCGAGATACTTTTAACCATATCTTTTTTATAATACAAAAAATATGAATAATTAGAAACTAAAGTTCACTACTAGAAAAACAGCTATTCTTGACTCCAAATGCGAGTCAAGAAGAGGCCTTATGACGCGCAAATGCGAGTCAAGGATGGAACCGTCATAAAGCTTCATGACTCGCATTTGTGCGTCATCCCTCTATGACGCGCATTTATGACCCACGTTTTATGACTCTCCTTTTTGCGTGTCATAACCTAATTTTTTTTTTAAATTAATTTTTTTTCAGTTCCTAATTTTCTATTAAATGACAATTAAAAACCTGATAATCCAAATTAAAAACAAAAATATCAAAATAACGCATTTCATATATATATATATACCAAAGTAAAGTACCAAAACAGATACATAAAATCTAAACTCATAATCCATCATGAAACAATTGTTTTCACAAGTGTTCCTCACAAAAGCCAATTAAGATAAACCACTAGAAACAAATACCATAAACCTTCTTCAACGATTTGCCTTGGCAACTCGTTCAATCTCGTCCTTCTTCTTAATAGCATAACTGCAACACAAACAAGATAAAATTATTAAATAAGCAATGTAACAGCAATGTAACACACTTAAACGTGCAGAAAAATCAGCAATGTAACACACTTAAACGTGAAGAAAAATAAGCAATGTAACACACTTAAATGTGCAGAAAAATCAGCAATGAAACATGCTTAAACATGCAGAAAAATCAGCAATGAAACTCACTTACACATGCTGAAAAATCAGCAGCAAAATACGCCCCCTTTGGGCTGTTTTGCAGCAAATAAATTCACATAACGCACCCCATTTAGGGCTATTTTAAATTGGAACAAACACCCCTTTGGTGGTTTCCTTTGGGTACCGAACTAAATCCCACTCTTATCGGGGCTGCAATAGGTAAAACAAACACCCCCACTGCGCAGATCATTTCAGAAAATAAACGCCCTAGATGGGCTGAAACTATGCATAACCAAACACCCCCGTCGGGGCTGGTGTTGGACCAAAAATAAGCCAACTCATACGCACCCCTGGCGGGCTGTGGTGGGTCGTGAACAAGGCAAACACACCCTTCGGGGTGGGCTGCGATAGCAAGTAATAAACAAACCAAGCGCGCCTTAGTTGGGTCGCGGTGTAGGTCAAAGCAAACATACCTTCCATAACCAGCTGTACTAACTAGCAGTACCTTTACAAGCAAACAGTACCTTCCATGACTATTTTTTTGTTAATCAAGCAAAAATTTGTGAACACGAACCTGAATCTCATCGGCTTCTTCGGATATATCTGTAGGTTTCAATCAATGCAATACATATAGTTAGATATTCAAAACTAAGGTGTTTTCGAGTAAAAGAAGTTACTGAATGAAGACAACAATTTAAGTATATAGAAAGAAAAACATATAAGCAGCAGCCTCGGTACATCAGTTTCACATATAAAATTGATCCCTCAGCCTAGAGCATCTGTTGTTTTTTTCAGAAAATTATGTGTTGAATAGCAAACTGATGTTCTTTTAGGAGGGTTAGTGCCATAGTTTTAGCTTATAACTTAATAACAATGTGAATTCAGCAGCCAAAAAATAAACTTACACAGGGTGAAATGCAATTGTGTTTACAGGGTAAACGATGTCCTTTCCAGCTTCTGATTTCCGGTGACATTTGAAAGCATACCTGAATACGTATAAAGGCGTTAAAATAAAAGAAGTGGTTAGTAATCATAAAATATATAGCAGATAAGGGGATACAAGTTGCATACTTTTTGGATTGACCAGCTTCAGAAAGATCAAAAAATTCCATAGCAACACGACCCTCCACAGAGCTAAGAGCATAACCAGAAAGTCACCATTTCTTTCTAATCAGTATAAGTAAACACAAGCATGATAAAAGTAAGCAGTGAAAAAGGGGGAAATTCAAAGAACTTTACCAGTGTGCTATGACAGCCATATCTAGTATTAAAAAGGAACCACTTTGCAAGACACATTAGCAGCATCACAAAGATAACTTTTTTATTTGAAAAAATTAAGTTTATTTAATATAATAGAAAATTAGTAAAGATTAGTAATACATGATAAATTTTAAGGGCTTTAACAGTCAAAAGCAATACCAGATCCATTGGGATAACATCGGACACATCTCGTCTCGTACTTTAAAGAGGATTCCCTTCGTTGTTCTGGTTGAGACATATTTCTTAAGTCATAAACATTCACATGTCTACTAGCAGTCGCCACAACCACACGATTCCCAACAACAGACAAAGAATAGACACGTTCTGGTTGAGTGTATGTCCCAACTAGAGAGCGCTCTTATGAATTAGCACCTCTTGGATCCCAACACTTTAAGGTTTTGTCCCAACTGCCAGTGATAACTTGTCCTGAAAAGCGTCAACAGAAGAGAAAAAGTTGCAACTTGTTAAAACATTTGACACACTAATTATAACATGGACGAGTTATCTTCACAAATTCTTAAGGGGTTTTATATAGAGTACTTCTACTTTTTTGTACTATAATTTGTCTTTGATATTTTTTTAGCTCTCCAAAAGTAGCAGTAAGTAGACACTTATATCAGTGATTAGTGACAGTTACAATCCTTGTGAACATTGACAATATAAACAGCTGATATCAAAACACGAGTATAATGGCAGTAAAAAACAACCTGTGGCATAAGAGTATTCAATACATCGAACAGGGGCATCATGACGTCCAATAACATCTTCATTCTCATTATTGAACACTAACCTGAGATACAAGCAGAAAATTTTCTTGTGAGCTGAAACCAAAACAAAACTTTTAACAATATGGTAGAAAATAGCTATTCGGTCTACATATTCATGATATGCTTACATAAATTATATATTAGAAGTTCAAAATCAATAAAGATTGAACTGCCAGAGTAAATAAATGGACGTATTAAGATAATTAATAGTCTACTGGTCTAGGAAAAGGTGACGAGTAAAACTTGCGACTCAGGGGACTGAAAATGCACACAAACAGCTCACGTTTTTCATAACCATATCAAGCAATAAAGAATGAATTGTGATGGAAGTGTCTCCCATGTAAAACAATGAAGGCCTGACATAACATAGGAGAATGCAACTGATACGGTAAATAACGCTACGCGCAACATGGAAATCCATGCAAGTACAGATGGTTATGAGTCATACATGATTTTGTTTGCAATCATACAATGTACCCCATTGTAGGCAGATAATATGCAATATAGGTAGATATCATAAAACCAACCTGTTTTTTCCAATTTGAAAAGAGAATGTGATCAAGATAAGGGTGTGACAGAGAGAGAAAGAGAGTTTCCATTAGCTCTAGTTCATTCCCACGAACTTAAATCCCGGCAAAGTTGGTGGAAAAATACAAAAATTGAATGATTGGGATAGATTAACCCTTTTAGCAAGTAATCAATTGCTATAGCCCTCCAAACAATAAAGTCAATGAAAGGGGGGTGATTTACGTATTTATATAGGCATACAGCACTGCAATTCAGGACCTAGGAACACCTTTTCTACTCAACTAAGTACAAGTTAGAAAATATCAAACTAAACCTTGTAAACGACAAAGTAAATTATAAGTTTATAACTACAGTGATGATGGTGAATTTCAATGTGATCAGTCCTGCTCACCTAACATTAAAGCATTCACACATTAAAAAAAAACTTTCTAATGCTAATGGATTGAACTAGGAATGAAAACTTACCTGCTCGTGTTCTAATTGAAGACAAGCACCCGACTGAAGAAGTTCCAAGGCTTCAGAAAACCTCCGCCCCCACCTCCACCACCATCAGCCGTCGTCACCTCCGGCCACCACCAGGGTCGTACACCACCTCCATAAAATCTCTATACACCACCTGTTATCACACACACGCACCCACAAATCTATTATCACACACAAAAACACTGACAGATCTATAAATGGAACTATAAAAATACATACCCACAGATTTGTAAAGGGGTGAGAATTGTGGTTGTGAAGGGGCGAGAATTGACTGGCCGCAGCAGTTAATTGGAGAAGAGGGGTCACGGTTGGGGAAGGGAGGAGATGGGGTTGTGGAGAGTTGAGAGAGAATTCAGAATTGTGTGGAAGAAGAAAGGGGGTTTTTGTGTTTTTATTTTGAGAAAATAGAAAGTGCAGAGGGGTTCAAATTTTTTGGGAGTTTGAAGTTTTCGTCGAGCGGGAAACAAAAATAATAAAACGCAAATGAAAGTGTAGTCCGTGTTTCTTAAATTTTTTTAGATATGACATGAATTTTATGACACACAAAAATGCCTGTCGTCTATCCTTCAGATTTTACAATTTATGACAGTTTTTTTATGACTTACAATTTTGCGCGTCATCTTTTAGCGTGCGTCATAAAAAGCGAGTCAAGGATAGCCCTTTCTCTAGTAGTGGTTGTAGCTATTCATCGCTCATATGCATAATATTATAATCACACTGATCACTAAAACGCACAATGTTATCATCGGTCAAATACAACTATAGCTACAATACGCTTAAAAATGCATATTTGATTATTCAACCTAGAATTTAAGCACATGTACCTCATATTAAAGTTTTTAACTCCATTGATGTTCTATTGAACGTGTTGTCTTCCTCAACATATATAACTCTAAATATTGCTTTCTCTAGTAATCTTTGCATGCTAAAATATCACAAAATAAAACGTGTATTTAATTTCAATCAATCAGAAGAAAACACAAATACTTACCTTGTTTCAAATATATTTCTTGTTACTCGGTTTGATTCAAGAAAGATGTATGAACGAAATGAAAACATCCATACACAAATCTGTAATGAAAGATCTTATTCGTAAACTTGCAAGTTACAACCAAAAAATCAATTATAAACATAAAAAATATATTCATAGAAGTGTCCCATTGAAGATCGTATTTGTTTACCTTTGTAAAAAAAAATAAAAAATAAAAAATTTATTCACCTGCAATATCCTTTGTGTCAATAAATTCAGAATCAAATGTAAGACAAAATTGATATCTAACTTATTGAGGAGAAGAATACGAAGAAGCAGAAGATATTACCTCATGCAAGATAGTTGAGATTGGGAAGAATCAAAGCTGCAAATATTTGTTTTTCTGATGATGATGATGATGGCGATTAGGGTTCTATTGTTGGGGTTTGATAAGAAGGGTGACGATGTTTAGGATATGGGATTTTTTTTTGTTTATCTGGTCCGAAATTTTGGCTTCCTCCACAGAAAGCTTTGACTTTTTAAAACAATACCATAAATAATGTGTAATTTAAATTGTTAAAGCAAAATGACAAATGTAGCCATCTTAGAATTTGAGTATTTCTTTTTTAGAGGGGCATTCATTGTCTTTTTAAACTGTTGTATATTAGAATATATAGATATTTACTCATACCTTTATATATATATATATATATATATATATATATATATATATTATAAGTTAATTTCTCATATATTTAATTAATGGAGATTAATTAAATAAGTTTTGAAGAATGGTTAATAGGATATAGTTAGTGAAAAATTATTATATTTAGAAACATCGTTTATTATTTTTGTTGCAACTTTTATTATAAGAAAACAAGTTTTGTTAAGTAATTCCATAAAGTTTACTTAAGTTAAGTATTTTCACAAAAATATTCTAAGTGTTGAATTTTTAGAAAATTTGGGCATGACCCATTCGTTTATTCAACGTTTCCATTTTATCTCAAATGTTGCAACTTTTACTCAAACATTTCACTAACTAGTTTCGTGTGCAAAAATACTTTCGTGATGTATATATTAAGTGTCGTGAATATTTTCGTAGTTATATTATTCGTTATCTTCACTTTTAAGTATGAACCTTAGGTTTCGACGTAAAGTCAATATTTTGTCAAAAAGTCAACAAAGTCAATCTCAATGTAAATTTAGTAAAAATGTCAATTTTTACCCTTTCGGAGACTAAACGTCTCAAAACAAGTCCAAAAATAGTTATCGTTATTTTTATCGCTTCGTTAAACATTAATGACTACGGCGAGTCGGAAAACATTCCAAAAATCAAATTTATCACTTTTATTTGTAAATTGGGCCGAACTCTCAAAATAAGCCCATTTACCATTTTTAGCCCAAAACACGTTTTTAGTTATAACGTATATATCGACACGTTACTAAAAATCATTTTACTCGTTCAATACGTCCGTTTGGTCAAAAAGTCAAAACATCAAAAATACTTATGGGCTTCGGCCCAACAGTAACTTAGTGGGCTTTTTGGCCCAAAAATCCATTTGGTCCAATTTGTATTTATTTGTTACTTATTAGTGATTATTAGTTACCAAATACATTTTTACTTATCAATAAGCTCTTATAAATAAGCTACTTAGTCAAAAAGTCAAACTTGACTATTTTTAGGTCCATTCGACCCATACTATATGTCTCAACTTATTTTCACCTTTTTACTAGTTATTTTTAGTAACTTATAACTCATTAATTAAGCTAATCCAAATAAGCACTTCAATATATTTTTCCACCATTTCATCACTTGAGCCAAAATTTTATGTTTTTCAAAACCCCAATAATCTCATATTTTTAACTATGGCCGATTCATATATAAGCCCCAAAAATCATCATAGTGCTTAAATTAGTGTAAAAACCATAACTAATGTTTGTATTATCAAATAAGCACTATATGTAACAATATTTACCACACAAGCAAGAAATCTACAAACTAACTCATAATCCTCAAAAAAGTCAAGCACTACAATATAAAAGATCAAACCCTAGTTTAAACCATATTATCAAAACATATACATTTAACACTTTTAAACATCACTATACACCAAATACACAAGAGATTAACAAATTTAGAAAAGTTTTAAGAATCCTTACAATGGTTTGAAGTTATACGTGTGATAGGAGACCAAAGAACACCCAAAACCTTGCTAATTTTACCCAATCAAGCTCCAAATTACCCAAAACCTTATGTAAACATTTATGATCTTGATCTTTGTAGTGAAAATTTTTGTAAGTAAATGTTTTTGTTTGATGAAGTTGGCGTACAAATGAGGTAGAAAAAGAGATGATCATAGTTATTTTGGGTAGTAATAAAGGATAAGATCTTAGAAATCCAAAAAGCATTTTACCATATTAAGCAAAACTAGATTACATTTAAGGATAGAATGATTAGGTGTCCCATGTGCTTTGGTGTGGCTTATGTGGCCGGCTAGGGGTTATTTAGGGGAGGGCAAAAATAGTTTTTATCCCGCATTGGTGTATCGTGTGTCGGTTTGAGTTTAAAAGTTACCATAAAGTCCCGGTTTGACCTTTTTGGACCCGATAACGTAAAATAAAGTTTTTAACCACATTTTTGTCAGAAATATAATAAAATATCTTTACTGACTCAAAAATATTTTTATTTGACTATTACCATATGTACTGTGCTGTCGGTACGCGCGTGCGGTTGTTTTTCAGAAAAATGTGAGAAAGCTCTCAATTAATTTTAATACTTGTCAGTAACTATCAGAAATGTGATAATTTAACTTTACTGACAAAAATATACTTTTTCTGCAGTGACTGTAAGCTACAGTATGCGAAACGGCTCTAAAAAATGCTCAAAAACACTCAGAAACATGCAAATGCGCATAGAAATGCTTAGCTTAAAAATAATTAATACTCATATAATATTAATTAATAACGTGAAAATTACCATTTGTCACAGTCTCCCCATCTAATCTGGAAATTCATCCCGGATTTCAATTTACGTTACTCGTCGGCTTTGAAAAGAGATGAGGGTATTTTCGCTTGATTTCATCCTCTCGCTCCCAAGTGTATTCGGGGCCTCTGCGAGAGTTCCATCGGACCTTCACAATTGGGATACGACTCTGCTTTAGTCGTTTCACTTCCCGATCCATGATTTCAATCGGTTATTCAATAAAATTTAACCTCTCATCAAGCTGGATTTCATCCAAAGGAATAACGGCGTTTTCATCCGATAAGCACTTTTTCAAATTACTGACATGAAAAACGTTATGCACAGCACTGAGCTCTGATGGCAGTTCGATTTGGTAGGCTACCGGCCCGATCTTTTCAAGAATTTCGAAAGGTCCAATATAGCGAGGGTTCAACTTACCACGCTTGCCAAATCTGATCACGCCTTTCCATGGCGAGACTTTCAACATTACTTTATCTCCCACTTGAAACTCAAGGGGTTTCTGCCTCTTGTCGGCGTAACTCTCTTGACGGTCACGAGCCGCCTGCATTCGGCTCTTGATCTGTACAATCTTTTCAGTAGTCTCATGGACTAGTTCTGGCCCGGTAAGCTGGCTTTCTCCAACTTTTGCCCAACAAATTGGCGATCTGCACTTACATCCATAAAGTGCTTCATACGGTGCAGCCTTAATACTGGTGTGATAGGTGTTGTTATAGGAAAATTCGACTAAAGGCAAATGCCTATCCCAGCCGTTCCCGAAATCAATCACACAGGCTCTTAGCATGTCCTCTAATGTTTGAATGGTCCTTTCACTTTGACCATCCGTTTGAGGGTGATATGCTATACTCATATCGAGTTTGGTTCCTAAAGCATCCTGAAGCGACTTCCAAAAATTAGACGTGAATCGACTGTCTCGATAAGAGATAATAGAAACAGGCACACCATGCCTTGCAACAATTTCCTTAACATATAAACGCGCGAGTTTATCCATCCTGATTTTCTCTTTTATAGGGAGGAAATGCGCTGATTTAGTGAGTCGGTCCACGATTACCCAAATCGTGTTGTAACCACTCAATGTCTTAGGCAACTTCGTTATAAAATCCATAGTGATACGTTCCCATTTCCATTCCGGAATCTCAGGTTGAACAAGCAGACCAGACGATCTCTGGTGTTCAGCCTTAACCTTTGAGCACGTTAAGCACTTGCTGACGTATTCAGCTATGTCGGCCTTCATGTTTGGCCACCAATACAACTTCTTCAGGTCTAAATACATCTTGTCAGATCCTGGGTAAATGGAGTACTTGGACTTATGGGATTCGTGCATAATGAAATCACGAATTCCTCCACACAGTGGAATCCAATACCTGTCTCCATAACGCAAAATCCCATCGGATCTTCTTACTAGCCCGTTCTCAAGTTCTGGCATTCTGTGAATCCTCTCACTGGGTCGGTTTTCTTCTTTGAGTGCCTCATCCTGAGCCTCAAGAATTTTTGCTGGAAGCGGCGAATTGATCATCATCCCTAATGATCTGACCCTGAGGGGTTTGATTTGCTCCTTTCTGCTAAGGGCGTCGGCAACAACATTTGCCTTGCCTGGGTGATAACGAATCTCACAATCATAGTCACTAAGCAACTCCAACCATCGGTGCTGTCTCATGTTCAGCTCTTTCTGGTTCAATATATGCTGTAGACTCTTGTGATCGGTATACACTACGTACTTAGTTCCATAAAGGTAGTGTCTCCAAATCCTCAGCGCAAACACGACTGATCCTAATTCTAGGTCATGGGTTGTGTAGTTTTTCTCATGGGTTTTCAGTTGTCGAGAAGCGTATGTTATTACCTTCTCTCTTTGCATCAACACGGCTCCCAAACCTTTGTGTGATGCGTCACAATATACAACAAAATCTTTGCTACCCTCGGGTTAAGCTAAAATAGGCGCACTACATAATCTTTCCTTAAGGAGTTGAAAGGCTTCTTCCTCCTTATCTCCCCAGTCATATTTCACATTCTTTTGAGTCAATTTCGTCAACGGTTTAGCTATCTTAGAGAAACCTTCTATAAATCTTCTGTAATAGCCGGCAAGTCCTAAAAATTGTCAGATTTCCGTCGGCGTTGTGGGCGTTGCCCAATCCTTAATGGCCTAAATCTAAGCAGGATCTACGTGAATTCCTTGCTTATCTATCACGTAACCAAGAAACTGAACGGTCGATATCCAGAATTCACACTTTGAAAACTTAGCATATAGTTCTTCCTTTTTCAATAGTTCCAGAATTAGCTTGAGATGTTCCTCATGTTCTTGCTTATTCTTGGAATATATCAGGATATCGTCAATGAACACTATCACGAATTTATCCAAATACGGCTTACACACACGATTCATGAGATCCATGAATACTGCTGGTGCATTTGTCAAGCCGAATGACATAACTTGGAATTCGTAATGGCCATATCGGGTTCGGAATGCGGTCTTCGGGATATCCTCTTCCCGGACCCTAAGTTGGTGATAACTCGATCTCAAGTCTATCTTAGAATAAACCGATGATCCTTGTAACTGATCGAATAAATCGTCTATCCTCGGGAGTGGGTATCTATTCTTAATGGTTAGCTTATTCAGTTCCCGATAGTCAATACACATCCTGAAGGATCCATCCTTCTTCTTAACAAACAAAACAGGAGCTCCATAAGGCGATGAACTCGGTCTAATGAAACCTTTTCCAGATAATTCAGCTAATTGATCTGACAATTCTTGTAATTCCGTAGGTGCTAAACGATAGGGTGCTCGCGCTATAGGCGCGGCTCCTGGCACTAATTCGATGTGGAATTCGATTTTTCTGGCCGGTGGAAGTCCAGGTAAGTCTTCTGGAAAGACTTCTGGAAAATCCATTACGATTGGCACATCTTCCAACCTTTTCTCTCCAGGTTCCTTTTCTTTCTTTTCAGTGACATAAGCTAAAAAGAGATAACATCCCTTCTCGATGTACTTCTGCACCTTCGTACACGAGATGATGCTCAATCTTGACGAACGCGCGCGATCAGAGCGGTCGCCTTCAATGATCAGAACTTCATTCCCATAGGGTACTCTGACGATCTTCTCACCACAGATGATGACGGCATGATATTTCGATAGCCAATCCATCCCTATGATGACGTCGAAGCTACCCAATTCTACCGGCATTAAGTCGATATTGAATGGATGGTTCAACAAGTTTAGAGTGCAACCCCTTATGATGGTACCTACTCTTTCTAGGTTTCCGTTTGCTAATTCTACGTCAAAGGCATTATCTAAGGTGGTCGGGGCTATATCGAGCAAAGGACTAAAAGCGGTCGATACAAAGCTTCTATCTGCTCCCGTATCGAAAAGTACTGAAGCATAGCGATTATTTAAAAGAAACGTACCCGTCACCACGTTCGGGTCATCCTGTGCTTCCCTTCTGCCTACGGCATAAACTCTTCCACGAGCTCTTCCTTCATTTCCCTGATTTCCATTGTTAATCATTGCCACTTGGTTCCCTGGTCTACCACCGTTTCCTTGATTTCGGGGCTTATTGCACTCGTTCCGATAATGACCCTTTTCACCACACCCAAAGCAGGTGACATCCGCCTTACGATTGTAGGGTGGTTCTGCTTGTGCGGTGGCTAGTGGTCTTGCCCTACAGTTCTTTGCCAAGTGCCCTATCCTCTGGAAATTGTTACACTTCACAGTGCACTATCCCCTGTGATGTAACTTACAGTGGTTACAAAAAGGCGTATTCTTATCGTAACCCTTCTTGTCTCCTGAACCAACCGCATAAACCTTGCCTCTATTCTGCTTTTTGTTCTGAGAGCTGTTGTTGTTACCCTTGGAGTGATCTTCCCACTTCCTTTTGTGGTCAGTACTCTTCTCTAGAATATCTTCCAGTTCCTGATCCATTAACTTGTTTGCTGTCTCCATGGTCTCATGGATATCTACAGCCCTTGAGGTAATCACATCACCTCTTATAGATTTCGGTAAACCACCGATATACCTCTCAATCAATCTGGCTTCAGTCCGGACCATTTCTGGACATAGCAAAGCCAACTCCTGAAATCTCTGGTTGTAAGCAGCGATGTTGTTGTTTTGCACCATCAAATTCCAAAACTCAATTTCTAACTTCTTAATCTCATTTCGTGGGCAATACTTCCTAATCCCTAGTTCCTTAAAATCTTCCCAAAGCATAGCATAAGCAACATCCATATTAGCAGATTTCATGTAGTTGTTCCACCAGGTCAAAGCGGAATCCATGAAAGTGAATAATGCAAACTTGACTCTGTCATCCTCATGACATCCACTGATATGAAACACGGTTTTGAGCTTCTCAATCCATCTAGTCAAACCAACGGCTCCCTCTGTTCCTCCAAATCCTCCAACCATGATTTTTCGGAACTCAGAGTAAGTACAACCTCGGCTGTTGGTCACTGGCCTAGATGTTCCGGTGTTGGTGGTCGAATTGGTCACAGCTGCGAGAGTGGCTGCCACACGATCAGCAACTAGTTGATCCAGTGTTGCTTGATTCACCACTGGGGTAGTAGCTGCGGCCCTGGTTGGTGCGACCTCCTCAGCTGTCTGGTCTTGTGCGGCTCTGGTCGGGGCGACATCCTCAGTAGTTATTCCCCTCACTGACCTTGTCTGAACCGGTGTGTTAGCAGGTCGTCCTCGTGTGACTCTGGTCGGGGCAACAGGCTCAGTAGTTCTTCCCCTTATTGACCTTGTCTAAACAGGTGTGTTAACAGTTTGTCCTCGTGTGACTCTGGTTGACTTTCGTTTTGGTGCCATTTATCTGCATCACAAGAGATGGCGATAAAGGAGATTTTTGGTTATAGGAAAATAAATCATACCGATATGTGGATAGCGAAAACAAATACAAGAATAAAGTCAACCACAGAGGAAAATGAATAATCGGATAGGAAGACTAAGCTTGTTATATATATATCAAAAGATAAAGGTTCACAAAATTACAAGCTCGTCAATAGTTAGTTCTAAGATACTACCGAAATACTAATAGTCTTAGGAATACATCATCACTACTACTACTCTAGGAATACATCATCACTACTACTACTCTAGGAATACATCATCACTACTACTACTCTAGGAATACATCATCACTACTACTACATCTAGTGGTCGATCCTAGCAATGCGTAGCTCCTCAAATGCTCGGGTCAATCCTCCAATAGTGGTCTCTAGTTGGGCTACCCGGTCTCTAAGCTCTTGGTTCTCCCTCATCACTGATCCAATGGTATGCTCAGGAGTCGAAATCCTCTGCCACTGCATACAGTCAATGCCTCTGGCTCGTCTCATCATACCCAATATCCTACTCTAGCCTCTACCTAAACCAATGGCCCTAAAATCCAATCCTCTAAGCTTCCTGCCATGTAACCTCTCTAGAGCATCCAATC
Source organism: Artemisia tridentata subsp. tridentata (assembly GCA_021014915.2). Classification (NCBI taxonomy): domain Eukaryota; kingdom Viridiplantae; phylum Streptophyta; class Magnoliopsida; order Asterales; family Asteraceae; genus Artemisia; species Artemisia tridentata. Next base: position 408,830,954 of record CP139509.1, read on the forward strand.
TAGCTCTCAACCCAATCATCACTCTACGGTCAGAATACAACTCCTCAAATAAAACACAAGCTGCCTGATCAATAGTCCCAATCCGCCTCACCACAGTCTGTATATGCTCAGACTGCTCTAATCTCCCAAGTTGATCAGAATTCACATCAAGTAGGCTCGCCTGGTTCGTCAACTGAATCCAGATCTGATCCATCTCAGTAAGCTCCTCATGATCTGCTAATGGAGAAGCCACTGGTGATGGGAGTGGGGTAGGCATCGGAGATGGTGGTATAAAAGAAGGAGATGACGGTGTGTACTCTGGGCTAGCTGCACGTACACCCGTGCTAACATCACAAGCAATGTCCAACCACTGACTATCATCCAAACCCTGAATCTCAGCATCTCTGGAGCTCTGTCCAATCTCAAACAAACCCTGAAACTGTGCATCTCTCGAGCTCTATCCAACCTCAAACAATCCCTGAACATCCTCCATGATACCCTTGCCATCCCTCGGCATCATGCCCTGATCTACATCCATAGGAGTATCCCTATCCCTATCATCTTCTAAACCCATAGGAATGTGCTCAATAGCAACAGTAGGAGTAGGCTCATCCTGAACCTGCTCTGGATCCTCCACTGGATCCTCGTCCTCATCCGAATAGGTCTCCTACATCTATGACTAGGTGGGGAATAGTCTGGAGATGGTACAGGTGACTGAGGTGGTGAGTCAGCAGGAGTACCCATATAACCATAACGGGTCCTACTAAGAGATGAACTCAATACAGAAGATAACTGAAGACGGCGTCCACGGACTCGCCTATATGATGCCCGAAGTCTGACAGGTGGAGCATCAAGATCATGCTGAGTAAAGGTGTACAACTGAGCTGGTGATGAACGGTGTGCTGTGGTAGATCTGTGCAAATACGGTGGGGTGGATACCGAAGTGGTGTGTACAGGCTGAACTGGAATGGATGTCTGAGCAGCAGCACGAATAACCTCCATCAGTGGGTCATCCATGAACGGAACTGGCTGCTGTATCTGAGAAGTGAATCCAGCAGTATCTACCTCAGAGTGTGTGCCGAATGGGAGAGACATGGTCTGTGACAAATATAGTGCGACACGTATAAGTATATAGAAATTACTTATATCATATATGCTTAGTATAACGCTCAAATAGCATGTCAAAACTGTAAATCAAATAGAGCAAATAACACTCAAATCAAATAAGCAGCATTTGTTGCTTATTGGCAGGCATAGTAAGCCAAACTGGCAGGCATCCAGCGGTCATGATGGAAATTTTTTCAAAATCGGTTATAGTTTGAGTTTTTTATAAACCACGTTCTCTATAACCTAGGCTCTGAATACCAATCTGTAACACCCCCAAAATTATAATATTCGCGAAAGCATACAGTTTGGGTGGTACTGGATTGAAATCACAACACAAGATATAGGGAACGGATTAAAAATCCGTTTTAAAATATATTACATATGTTAAGTCATGTAACATTACATAAAATCCATTTTGATGAAAATGAAGCCCATTTAAATTAAAAAGGTCCAGTTGTCAGAGTAAACGCATTAAAAACATTTCCATCATCTATTGTGACCGACGCCATGCGCTGCACTCGGATAAACGCACCTCAGTTTCCTGAGAAAAACATGCTAAAAGTCAGCTAACGCTGGTGAGTTCATAGGTTTAAATAATTAGCACATATGGACCAATAGCAATATCATAAAACAATCCAGCAGATACACACTATCCGTTATGCAAACACTAAGCCTCAACCTACCGATGCTAAGACAATGCAGCACGACTAGCGTTAGCAAAATAAATAAGGGTGCCCGCGAGTGTTAATCCCCAGACACTCGGCCAAAAACCCGACTTGGTATACGTTCGCCTTGGCTATGTCGAGCCAATCGAACGGGGACGTCACTCCCAATAGATCTATTTATAACAAACGGCTTCCCAACAGGAATTAACGACAGATGATAGTGGGCACAAAATGGGATTTAGCAAACTTAGGTTTTTGCATACTAGTGTGATCTCAAAAGCAAATTCATTTCTGGTCCATGAAAACAGTTTTGCATGTTTCTCACCCCAAGCTTATAAAGCAAAAATCATATAAAATATGGGGCTATAAACTCACCTTTCAATAACAGCAAATCAGCAAATAAATCAAATAATGCAACCGCGCCAATCAACACCCTAAATCTGTACGGTAAGTCTTAGCAAAATATTTGTGTCTCAAGTGTCTTTATTTTATTTGAAAAGTTTTACGTTTGACCTGTGCTCGTGTATTTCTTGTTTGCTGTGTGGTAAAATATATTTTTAAACGATTTATTATTGTAACTATTGGGGGTAGCTCATGGTGAAAGTGCATGGTGGGAATACGTAACAGAACATCCATGCTAGTATTCGCGATTTAAATGTACAAGTGTTATATATACATATACATATACATATATATATATATAATATATATATATATATATATATATATATATATATATATATATATATATATATATATATATATATATATATTATAAGTTAATTTCTCATATATTTAATTAATGGAGATTAATTAAATAAGTTTTGAAGAATGGTTAATGGTTAATAGGATCTAGTTAGTGAAAAATTATTATATTTAGAAACATCGTTTATTATTTTTGTTGCAACTTTTATTATAAGAAAACAAGTTTTGGTAAGTAATTCCATAAAGTTTACTCAAGTTAAGTATTTTCGCAAAAATATTCTACGTGTTGTATTTTTAGAAAATTTGGGCATGACCCATTCGTTTATTCAACGTTTCCATTTTATCTCAAATGTTGCAACTTTTACTCAAACATTTCACTAACTAGTTTCGTGTGCAAAAATACTTTCGTGATGTATATATTAAGTGTCGTGAATATTTTCGTAGTTATATTATTCGTTATCTTCACTTTTAAGTATGAACCTTAGGTTTCGACGTAAAGTCAATATTTTGTCAAAAAGTCAACAAAGTCAATCTCAATGTAAATTTAGTAAAAATGTCAATTTTTACCCTTTCGGAGACTAAACGTCTCAAAACAAGTCCAAAAATAGTTATCGTTATTTTTATCGCTTCGTTAAACATTAATGACTACGGCGAGTCGGAAAACATTCAAAAAATCAAATTTATCACTTTTATTTGTAAATTGGGCCGAACTCTCAAAATAAGCCCATTTACCATTTTTAGACCAAAACACGTTTTTAGTTATAACGTATATATCGACACGTTACTAAAAATCATTTTACTCGTTCAATACGTCCGTTTGGTCAAAAAGTCAAAACATCAAAAATACTTATGGGCTTCGGCCCAACTGTAACTTAGTGGGCTTTTTGGCCCAAAAATCCATTTGGTCCAATTTGTATTTATTTGTTACTTATTAGTGATTATTAGTTACCAAATACATTTTTACTTATCAGTAAACTCTTATAAATAAGCTACTTAGTCAAAAAGTCAAACTTGACTATTTTTAGGTCCATTCGACCCATACTATATGTCTCAACTTATTTTCACCTTTTTACTAGTTATTTTTAGTAACTTATAACTCATTAATTAAGCTAATCCAAATAAGCATTTCAATATATTTTTCCACCATTTCACCACTTGAGCTAAAATTTTATGTTTTTCAAAACCCCAATAATCTCATATTTTTAACTATGGCCGATTTATATATAAGCTCTAAAAATCACCATAGTGCTTAAATTAGTGTAAAAACCATAACTAATGTTTGTATTATCAAATAAGCACTATATGTAACAATATTTACCACACAAGCAAGAAATCTACAAACAAACTCATAATCCTCAAAAAAGTCGAGCACTACAATATACAAGATCAAACCCTAGTTTAAACCATATTATCAAAACATATACATTTAACACTTTTAAACATCACTATACACCAAATACACAAGAGATTAACAAATTTAGAAAAGTTTTAAGAATCCTTACAATGGTTTGAAGTTATACGTGTGATAGGAGACCAAAGAACACCCAAAACCTTGCTAATTTTACCCAATCAAGCTCCAAATTACCCAAAACCTTATGTAAACACTTATTATCTTGATCTTTGTAGTGAAAATTTTTGTAAGTAAATGTTTGTGTGTGATGAAGTTGGTGTACAAATGAGGTAGAAAAAGAAATGATCATAGTTATTTTGGGTAGTAATAAAGGATAAGATCTTAAAAATCCAAAAAGCATTTTACCATATTAAGCAAAACTAGATTACATTTAAGGATAGAATGATTAGGTGTCCCATGTGCTTTGGTGTGGCTTATGTGGCCGGCTAGGGGTTATTTAGGGGAGGGCAAAAATAGTTTTTATCCCACTTTGGTGTTCGTATGTCGGTTTGAGTTTAAAAGTTACCGTAAAGTCCCGGTTTGACTTTTTGGACCCGATAACGTAAAATAAAGTTTTTAACCACATTTTTGTCAGAAATATAATAAAATGTCATTACTGACTCAAAAATATATTTATTTGACTATTTCCATATGTACTGTGTTGTCGGTACGCGCGTGCGGTTGTTTTTCAGAAAAATGTGAGAAAGCTCTCAATTAATTTTAATACTTGTCAGTAACTATCAGAAATGTGATAATTTAACTTTACTGAAAAAAATATACTTTTTCTGCAGTGACTGTAAGCTACAGTATGCAAAACGGCTCTCAAAAATGCTCAAAAACACTCAGAAACATGCAAATGAGCATAGAAATGCTTAGCTTAAAAATAATTAATACTCATATAATATTAATTAATAACGTGAAAATTACCATTTGTCACAATACACGACCTTCCTCAACCTAGAAGTAACGACTGATGTCGAAATCAGATATGGCGTAGGTTTAGGTTTGGATGACGGCTTGGACGTAATGCCTTTTTGCGATGATGCCGGTGCGGGTTTTGTAGCCAACGGGGCTGGTACCGTTTTTTGCTTTAGTTTTGGAATGAAGATTGTTGGTAGTGTGGTGGCGGAAGTGGGATTCGGGGTCATGGTGGAAACGGCTACTGGAGGAGGTGGTGGTACGGTTGCGGAAGTGGGTGGGGGAGAGGCGGGGGCAGCAACGGGTGACGGTTTGGGAACGAAAGTTGGTTGTGGTGAGGCGGCAGCGGGTGCCGGTAGGGGTGTAGAAAAAATGGGTGAGGTTGCCCATCTTTGGGACTCATTTTTGAGAAGATCCATCATCTTAAAAAGCGTCGACTCAATTCGAGCCAATGTAGCATTCCATTCACGAGCGTCCATAGGATTGGATAATGGCCGCTCTGATACCACTGATGTGGTTCCAACCGTTAATCGATTGGCCAAAGAAATTAGATAGAAGCCAGATAGAAATTTATAGAGAATATTGAAACTAATTTTCAGCATTCATTCCTGCTTCAACTTATGAAATGGTTACATATTTATACCATAATAAACTTGTAACTACCAACTCTAACTTCCCCACTAACCTACACTAACTTACCCATTTGAAACTTGCATGAGAACATGTAGACGTGCATGGAAAACTAAAACAATAAATTTGACTAAGTCATCTTGACCCACTTTTAGGCACATAACAGAATCACAAAGTGTTCACAAAATAAAATCCACAAAAAGGACTTGTCCTTGTGTGATTGGTTGCAGCAAAGAGAAGAAAGAGAAAATATTTCAAAATTATGAATCAAAATATAACAAGTATTTTTTGTGGACTCTTTGTGGTTCAGCAATGCTCTAAACAAATTTCGATCTCACAAGTTCTATTATAATCTGTTGATGCAAATAATGTTCTAAAAACTTTATTTATATCTTTCGATTACTTAACGTTTTGAAGATGACAAAATGTGAAATCACGTTATATTAAAATTAACGTAAACAAGTTTTTAATCAGAAGATCCCGTTTCTACGTAAATCACTCTAGAATAAATTTACAACTTGACTAATGATCAAAGAAGTAAATTTTGGTTTTGAGACTTCACATTTTAATGTGACAAAACATTTTTTCAAAAATATACCTTAGAAATTATTTTTGAATAATTAAGAAATGTTTTAATGGAAAAATAAGTTTAAAATTCATAACAGCTATCTCCCCCCCCCCCCCAAATCAGCTCCAAACTTCTCCAAATAAGTTTTCACCAGAAAAGACAAAATTTGAAGCGTCTTTGTCTGGGACGGCTCCACGGTTCCACTAAATTTAGTGGAGCCGTCCACCTGTAACGTTCAGCTTTTCTTTGCCTATAAATATCAACTCACTTCACAGATTTTAGGCACCCTTTCACACACAAAAACTTCTGAGTTTAAATCCCTCACACCATTTTCTTTTCTTGATCATTTAGTTTAGTTTTTCTTTTGTTCAAGAGTGATCCAATCATCCAACTTAGAGATCCTCTTCATTCCTCTTCAATAACAAGAGAAGAACACAAAGTATCCAAGTTGATACAAGGTGTTGTCATTCCTCTTCAAGTGCAAGAGAAGAACTCAAGGTATCTGTTGTTCCCTCTAACACGTTAGAGTTAACTAGAAAGTTAATCTATTTGTGTTTATGACTTAATACAATGTAATGATTAATTCTAACAATTATAAAACGTGAATATAAAAAAAACAATATTTTTCAACGTTTAAATTCTTACTAGAAATAATTCAAAGAATCTATTACCCAAGTGTTTTGCGGAACAAACACTTGGGATTGAATAGACAAGGGTATGGGGTGTCTCCTATCGAAACTCAAGTTTTGCTTGAGTGGTAACAATATACCCACTGAGCTATCTCAGTGAGTTGTATACTCTTTGTAGGAGAGAAGTTACTTTGTAAAAGTTCTAAGTTTTCAATATACAAAGCACACTTTAACTTCTCTCCATCTGATCTATTTATACACAAGTAATCTAAGTATAAGTGATTAAAAATATTACAAGTTGTTGAGGTTGCGTGTCTGACAATTACAAATAGTAATTGTCATTTCCAAGAACCAATAGGAAAGGGCTAATAAGACTTTGGGATTTGTTGGCTGACACTCCATGACTTTTAGCCGCAATAGGGAAGGTTGGATCTGACAAGAGAAGAGTGTTTGGTCTGACACTTTTATCTTCTCAGATCTTTTCCCTATTGTTCCTGCCTTTTCTTCAGGCGTTGGTTCCTCAGTCTTTCAATCACTTTGTTGTTGAGGAGACTGGGGTTCAGTGAGTTCTTGTCCAACACTCACTGAACCATCATCTTCTTCTTTGGCTTAAGTCCTACTCAGGGAGTACCGCCTTCCTGAGTAGTGAATCCTTCTTCTTGAATTCGCCTTAAGCATCCTGAAGATGACTCACTGGGAGGCTATTCTCTCAGTGACTTGAATTGTTCTCGGTTTAAGTTAAAACTTAGATAATTTGTGTCCAAATCATGTTTTAAGTATTCTTGGGTTTTTCATGACCCAACAATCTCCCCCTATTTGGATATAAATTATTCCTAAGTGTTTTGATCAGATATGAGTGAGCTAAAGACTTCTACTCATGCTGAATGTACTAGAATGTAAATAAGGACACTGAAATAATAAAAAAAATCATCTTATTGATATCATTACAAGTCCTATCAAAACTAAGTACAAAAGGGATAGTGGCGGGTATTCAGGCAGATCAATCAGTTCAACTTAATACCAAGGGCTTCAAGCTTGGGCTTCTTTGACTGCAGCTCTTGTTGGTCAGGATGCTCATTGATTTTCCTTTTCAGATCTTGACAAAACTTCACATTTTCAGGACTCTTGAGTGGAGAGGCCATCATTAGAAAGCCAAGCATTGCTTTGATCCCTGACAAATCGATATCACTCCACCTTTGGAAGGCTTGGTCACCGAACTCATCAATGAAGAACAAACCTCTTTCAGGTTGTTCAATGACCACATTGTTCCTGAAAGGAATACCTTCAGGGAGAGCCCTATTGCAGTCAAGACCAGGAATCTTGATCTCAGGCTCAGCTTCAATCTTCTTTCTTTTTCTTGAAGAAGACTGAGAGGGAGCTGGTTGTGCTGATTCAGGAAGAAGAAATGGAGTGCCAAGTTCCTGAGGTGCAGCTGCCAATCTTTCGTACCTCTGAATCAAGGACTTCATCAAACTAGGGACCACAGCATATGATTTCTTTTCTATTAATGGACCCAACTCATCCAATTCTGTGACCCCAAATTCAGCGAATCTGAAAGGTTTATGAACCTCAAAGTTTCTTTTGTCAGCACCTCTATAGACAGTGACAATGGCAGGATTGGTGTTTCGATGAATATGAACATCAGTGATTGGTTTTGGCTTCAACCTGTTAGTCATATACCACTGATATTTCTTAATTCTGTTCTGCCTGATCTCTTCAGCCCTTTTATTCCTTTGCTCCCTTTTCTTCCTGAGAGTGATCATCTCCTCAGTCTAAGCTTTAACAAAAGTCATACCACCCTCTCTTCCTGAAAGATCTTTAGCCTCAAGACCAATCTTCTCAGCCTCTTCATGAACAACCTTAATGATAGTAGGCTTGCTCACCTTTTCTTCCTCCTTTAACTTCTTCTTTGCTTCCTCTTCCTCTAGGTAAGCACTGAGTTCATCAGCTGAGAAGTGGTGAAGAACTCCATCAATGTCATACGGGATCCTGAGTGGTGATTCAGGATCCTTTGCTACCGAGATAGGTGCTGGTTGAGGCTCAGGATCAGTGAGGATGCCTTTGTCTTTTTCTTGATGGGTGGAAGAAGTTTCAGGAATCTCCCCTTCTGTGTGAGGAGGTGGTTGGCTTGTGGAAACTTCAGGGACTCCAGTGTCTTTCTCCTCCTCAACTGTTGCTTGAGCCATGGTGATAGCAAGAGTTGGAGTCACTGGAGCAGCAGGACCCTTGAAGGCCTGATAGATCTCAGTCATCATTGATTTGATGTCCGAGGTGTCTTTCTAAAGAGTTGAGATCTTATCCCCCAGAGATGCCTGAGAAGCTTCGATGCCTGACATACTTGACCCAAGAGACCATGCCAAAGATGTTGAAGATTGTGCCCAAGTACCCAGATGTTTTTCCTGAAGACCCAAGGAAGTCCTGATTGAGTCCAATGAAGAGGTAAGACCCTGAATCTTAGAATCCTTCAGTAAGCTGAGAAGATCACTGATTTCAGCTGATTGCTTCTGGTAAGTCTCAGCAGCCTAAAGGACCTTCTTGTTGAGTACGGGGTCATCCTTGACAGCTGTTTGAATAGTTCCAAGGCTTTTGGTGATGCCTTCAAGAGTAAGATTGAACTTCTGGAAATGAAGATCAATAGCTGTCAGGGAGTGATTGGTGTCAGAGTGTATTTCGATCACATCATCATGAAAACTTTCAACATCTGCCTTCAGGTTGGCATAGTGAACAGCAGCTTCAGTGTGATGATCAAACATCTCTTCAGTGAGACCTGTGAAAAGAGCTCTATTGGTCTTGGGTAGGAATTTGGCCAATTTTCTTTCAGTGAGGGGAAGAGAGTCATCATACTTTTGGAGGATGTCCCCAGTATCAGAAGAATCAGACGATTGAGAACCTGTCTCTTCAGTTTGGCGTGGAGATGACTGATGTGATTGTTCAGGTTGTTCAGGTTGTACATCAGTTTCCATATCCTCACCTGCCTCAAAAATTTCCTCTTCACTCTCTTCCCTGAGCTCTTCATCAGACTCAATAAAAGACTGAAAGTCCCCCATGGACTCAATACCCAAAAATTCAACCGACTCCTCTTTATAAAAAGACTCGCCTTTGGTTTGGCCAGGTCCTGACCCCGTTGTCATAATAACTGAGTGGGTTTGCTCAGCCTGACTAGCCATAATAACTAGGGTAATACCAGCCTGGCTTTTGGGGGCAGTTCCTGAGTGACTGGATCCGCCTGAGGGGTTGATGGGTTCCATATCAGCGGGTTGTTTCTTTCCCTCTGAGTCTTTGTCCCCCTTAGCACCTTCAACTACTGATGGGTGCTTTCCAGTAGTATCACTAGGTACTGATTGTGAAAGTTGGTGGACCCCCTTCCCATCAGGTTTGTGCTGCCCTTCAGGGGATTTAAGCTCCTTTTCTCCCTGAGATCCTGATGGTGATTTCTCAGGAATGTTAGCGGGATGTGAATGTTTGTGGGTCCCCTTCTCAGTAAGGTAGTGCTGCCTTACCGATGATTTAGAACCCTTTCCTCCCTTGGGAACTGATTGTTTTTTGACAGTTCCTTCATCGGGATGTGAGGGGGGAATGCTTCCTGATCCCTCTGACTTGTTTATGTCAGTTGAACCATGTGGAAGGGGTGTGCCCAAGGTCACTGAGGATGATTGCTCAGTGACCTCCGTTGGCCTTTGTTTTAAGGTCAAGAGGGTCTCAGAAATGGGTGTCTCAGAGGTCTCGGCCTTTTTCAACCTCTTTTTAAGGTTTAGTTGGTTTTGAGGATCAGTCTCAGTGGCGAGTGGTTTGGGTCTAACCACCTGGCTGGACTGACCCTTCTTTGTCTTCTTCACCTTTTTGGTCGGTGAAGGAACAGGTGAGACAACGTCATTACCATGAATGACTGATTGCATGTATTCAGTCAGGGCAATATGTGTAACCTCACTGATGCTACTAGTGAAGTTTGACTTATGCAGGACGTCAGGCTTCGTACCTTCTGCATTGGGCCTCACGTAGTCAGAACCAAGTAGGTCCTGAAACATACAGGAAACAAATCTAGGGTAGGACATATGCCTTTGCCTATGTTTTCCTGAGAGCTTAGCAACAAGGTCTCGGAAGATTATTCCTCCGATGTCAATTTTTGTACCCTCAAGGAGATTGAACAGCATCAATTGTTGTGATGAGTTCAATTGTTCCGTATAGGATTTATTTCCACCCAGGACCTGAATGACAAATGTCATCAGTATCCTCCAGATAGGATGGAACCATGTTTTGACTACTGGAGCCTTCTCCAGTAAGCCCCCAGCAGACGTTGTAGGACGTCTGGGGTCGTGGGGTGCTAGAAAGATCAGTTCATTCTTTTTGTCCTGATCAGTAGGGTTGGGTGCAAACGCTTCAGCAAAGTCAAGGTCTGTGACTTTGATGAAGGTTGAGTAGTCAAAGGGGAGGGTTTTGCTCCCATTCATCACTGTGAAGGTGATGATTGACTCTTTGGTGTCTTTGGGGCTGGTAGCCACAGCCGTGCACCAGAATTCCCTCAAATAGTCATGGTATATGACTGAGGGGGTGTGGGTGAAAGCCTTTGCACGAAAACAATTATGAAGAAATTTCATAACGTTCTTGTAGGCTGGGTAGTTTTGTGGATAAGAAAAATTTCCTACCACATTGTTCTTTGTTAGGTCAACGTCCCCAGTGAGGAATTCCACATTGGGGGCGTATGCTATAGCTCTAGAAGAAGCCATTTATGGGTTAATCTGGGTTTGACTAAGGTTTCTGGGTTTCTAAAGCTTAAGAATATACACACAAATTTGTTTTTGAGAATTAAAAATGGCAGACTTTTGCTTAAGATTCTAAAAAACATGTGTGTGTTTCTTTTGGTTGGGTTATTTATAGGGAAGAGGTGATGGGGGTGTTTTGGGCATTTGAGCGGTTTTAATTTATTCAAAAAGAATTATAGGAAACTGTTTTGAATAAAAGGTTTTGGGATCCGCATTTAATGCCAATGATGCGCGTGATGTGTCGTTGCGGTTTAGCAGTATTAATGCCTACTCAAGTTTTAAATTTATATTTAGCCGACTTATCAATAACACATACACTTAACGAGCAGTGTACCCGGTCAGTATGAATATAATGGTAAGTAGAGTGTCGATCACTAAGAGTGGAACGTATTATCTAGTCATTCTAATCAGTATTTTAATATTCTAAGTTAACTATACAACCTATTCTAACGCAAGGGGGTTCAGCCTGAGAGACTGGCACGTTTTGGTTGCAATTAAATAATAAACTAAACTAATGAGCACGAATCAGCGATAGGCATGCACGTACATAGATAAATACTCGAGACAATAAGAAGACCTGTCCTGATGATTAAGTAGATTGTCACTTGTTTTATTGATAGTTTTATATGAAGTGTATGTAATTAACCCTTTCTCGTTGGCCCTAATCTTATCGGCGAGTAAACCCTTAATGATTACTTATGTCTAAAAGTTATTCCTAAGTGATCAATTTAGTAACAACCGTGGGAGCCACATTCTCTTCCGTAGTCAAATGCGCAGGCCACTAATAAACACAGAGGTTATCAATGCACTAATAAGTAGTAACCAAAGACATCAACATATAAAATTTAATTGATGGGAAAGCAGTTTTAAGGGAGTGCAATCTTTCTCGTCACATTACACAAGCCACCAATCCTGATGAATTAAAGTTTACTAACACAATAAAACAAAACTACTTAATGAATTAAATACATGCAGGACCTTCTTACAGCTCTTGTATCTTCGTTCGGGTGTGTCTTGTGCTGCCTAATCGTCTGAATTCGGCCTTAGGTTTCTGTGGTCTTCGTACTTCGTATATATTATGTCTCTTTGAAATTCGTCTGGTCTTGGGGTATTTATAGTTTCTGTCTGAGGGTAAGATGCGGCGCATCTAGTAAGTAGATGCGGCGCATTGACTTAACTTCGCGTGGGGTCCAAGATTAATATATTCAGGAATATTCGTACACCGCCAGAAGATGCGGCGTAACTCCATTCTCAGATGCGGCGCATGTCCTTGCTGTCTTGGATCGTATCTTGTGAAATCTTGATAGTGATGCGCCGTATGTAATAAGCAAGATGCGGCGTATCTGGAGCAGAATGTCTTGATCTTGTACATTTCAATAGACTCTTATCTTCTTGCTTGTTTTGCTCCATAATTAGTCCAAAATCGCCAAGTTTCACCAAATGCTTGTTTTTAACTGAGAATTACAAAAGTAAACGATTAAGTATCAATTCTCACAGATAATATAATAAAACAAGTCAAATAAATAGGATAAATGATAGTAATAAAATGTACTTATTTGAGTTCATCAAATATCCCCCCACTTGAACTTTACTTGTCTCCAAGTAAACCTTAGAATTAATCTTATGAAAATGTATCCTAAAAGATATTAGGATTTATTTTTATATTTAAGCATGTATTCATTTTTGTCATAATCACACAACCAAATACTTAACGAATTAGAAGTAAAATAAAATAATTTGATAAAAGCAAATCTAATCGTTTAACTGTCCAGTCGTGACGAATATTCTATCATAAGCTTGGCAAGTATACACATCTCCCCCACTAAAGCCAAGGAATAACAAGTCTAAAGCGGTAAAAAGGGTTTTGAGGTTTAAGGGTTAATCATTCTCCTTAATCTCTATCGATTTCAAATTCCAGAAAAGGCGACAAAATCACAAATACATGATCGAATCCACGAACACGATACTTGCAATTGCTCAAATCCTTAACTCGAATAGGCTAAAGATAGGACCTAGTAATCTTCACCAATAATATTATATCAAAAAGGGCGACAAAATCATAAATACATAGCCGAATCCACGACTACGATACCTAAGATTGCTCAAATCCCTGATCTCAATAAATCAAAGGTTTGGATAAAGAATAATATAGGGTATGGATAATATTTGGGATATAAATTGGTGTAAAATAAAAAATAAACAAAACAAATAAATTAAAATCCTAATTGTGGTTAATCACTATCCCAACCATCCCATGAATAAGACTCATATCATAGAATAACTCACGCTTTAACACTTGAAACACACGCTTTAGGTAGACACGAATTATACTCAACAAGATCTCAATCAAAGAATAAACCTTAGTTGGTGTTCCCATAACTTCCAACTCCCATTCAATCCATAGATATAATATACAATAAATAGTGGTGATATCGACCACTTAATACAAAACTTTACATAAGTTGGTCAAATCAAACATCCAACTCTTCCTTTTTTCTTTTTCTTTTCTATTTTTTCGATTTTTTTTTTTTTTTTTATTTTTTTTTTATTTTTTTAACTTCAAACATAAACATAGATGTGTAAAATTTCACCACATCACTATAATGATAATTCTGGATAATTTTTCCATACTTTTTATGACTTCAGAAATAACGGTAATAGTGAAAGTAGTAAACACACGAAAAATAAACTCAAAGATATACAATATTTACTTTCACTCCAATTGCATTGTGCAATTTCCCGACCTAACCAAAGATAATGAATTACGCACGCGAATACAGGTAATGTAAGGAAACATACTTTGCCTAAAGCAATTAACCAACCACGGATTTTAATCTACAGGGTAGGCTAAGGTGTAAGGGTGTAACGAAACATTTTAAACATTGGTGTAAGAAACGAAAGGTATGGCTCTGAGTGTTTTTCTATGGGTATCTTACTCTAAAAGTGAGAGTAACAAAAGGTTTTATACGGGGGTTAACTAACCAGTGTAGTTAGCTAATAACATATAACATATAAAGGCTATTTGGGTGTAATCCTAGAAATTTACCAATTTAGACAAGTCATTCCAATTATATAAATAATACTTATTATGGTGGTCTCGAATAGTATACAAGCCAAGTTCTAAAGTTTACAAGTCACCGGCACACTCATAGATTTGTAAATTTTTAAAAAAATCACAATTTTTGAAAATAACGTCATGTGTGCAGCTATTCAACTTAGACTTTAAACAAAAACATGCTAAAAATTTTTAATTTTGATATATTAAGCACATTTTAAGCATATATTTTTTTTTTTGAAAAGTTTAGGACAAGTAAGTGTTCTAATTCTCCAATCCCCCCACTTAAGTTAAACAACGTCCTCGTTGTTTGTATAAAAGGTTAGAAACTGGAAAATAAAAGAATTAGAACAGAAAAACTCCCCTGATATTTGCTCGGTATGATCCTCCGTTAGTATAAGAGCAAAAATCATCTTTCTTGTGGATGAGAACGTTTAAGCTTCATATTTGATGTATCCACAGGAAATGCAGGAATCTATAATACCACCAAGACTTTAAACACACCTAAGTTAAGAAAGGTTCAAACTTGCATAATACATTAGTAGTTAGTAAAAATAAAACATAAAAATTAAAATGAAAATCATCAGGTCAGTCGATGCGCCGTATCTTATGGAAGAAGATACGCCGTATCGAGCCTGGAATAAATACGAATCAGAATAGAAGATGCGCCGCATCCTTAACCAGGGATGCGCCGCATTAAAATAAACTGATAAAAAGTTTTAAAGTCGAAAATAAAAAATGCAGAAAAATAAAGTAAGATATGACCAGTGCAGGGTTGTCTCCCGGTCAGCACTTGTCTTTATTCCAGAGTCTTCAAGTTAGACTCACGTTCAGCTCTTTATTTTAATACTTCGGGCTCAAACTCCACTACCTCTCTCTCAGTATCCTCAATTTCATTATCAAAGTATTTTTTAACTCGTTGCCCGTTTACCTTGAATATATAACCATTTTTATCGCATATTTCAATAGTCCCATATGGATACACTTTCTTGACAACGAACGGACCCGTCCATCTTGATTTAAGTTTACCAGGATACATCTTTAATCGAGAATTAAATAACAGCACTTTTTCTCCAATAGTAAACATTTTGTCTCCTCGTAACCTTGAGTCATGCCATTTTTTAGTTCTTTCTTTGTAGATCTTAGTGTTACTATAGGCCTCATCCCTTAGTTCGTAGAGTTCATTGAGTTCCATGAAACGGTTCTTCGTTGCAGCTTCCATATCCATGTTACATTGCTTCAAAGCCCAATATGCACTTTGTTCTATTTCAACCGGTAGGTGACATGCTTTTCCGTATACAAGACGAAAGGGAGTGCATCCCGTCGATGTTTTATAGGCAGTACGAAACGCCCACAAAGCATCATTTAACTTGTCAGACCACCCTTTTGGATTATATCCCGTCGTTTTTTCTAGAATCCGTTTTATAGCTCTATTGGTTACTTCAGTTTTCCCATTGGATTGAGGATGGTATGCAGTGGAAACCCTATGGTATACTCCATAATGTTGCAAGGCTCTTCCTAAATGGTGATTACAAAAGTGTGTTCCCCTATCACTAATCAATGCTTTCGGAACTCCAAACCTAGCGAACAAACTTTGTAAAAATTTAAGTACTACCCTGCTGTCGTTTGTTGGTGACGCTTGCGCTTCGACCCATTTTGATACGTAATCAACAGCAACCAAAATATATTTATTTCCTTTAGATTCAGGAAACGGTCCCATGAAGTCCAATCCCCATATGTCGAAAACTTCACATACATGGATATAGTTTTGTGGCATTTCGTTTCTTGATGTAATATTTCCGGATCGTTGACATGCATCACATCCTTTTATATAATCTTTTGCATCATCCAAAATAGTGGGCCAATAAAATCCTGCATCGAGGATTTTTCTTTTTGTAATAAGTGCACCATGATGTCCCCCCGTCGGCCCTGAATGGCAATGTGCCAATATTGTTGGGACATCATCTCCATCTACGCATCTTCGTATAATATTGTCAGGACATAGTTTAAAGGCATAAGGTTCATCCCAAATATACTCGCTAGCGTGAGTTAGAAACCTTCTTTTCTCGTCGGATGTTAGCCCTTTTGGAATTTCATTCGCAACAATAAAGTTTATATAGTCGGCATACCATGGTCCATTATTATTACTCTTAATTCTTACCATCATAAGGTGTTCATCAGGAAAGTCATCAGCGATTTCCCTTTCATCAAGCACCTCCATGTCAGGGTTTTCAAGTCTAGATAAGTGGTCAGCAGCTAGATTCTCGGCACCCTTTTTATCTTTAATTTCAATATCGAATCCTTGGAGCAATAAAACCCACCTAATGAGCCTTGGCTTGGCATCCTGTTTATTGAACAAATACTTCAAAGCAGAATGGTCAGTGTAAACCATAGTTTTTGACAATATAAGATATGACCTAAATTTATCGAATGCAAAAACTACTGCTAGAAGTTCTTTTTCCGTGGTAGTGTAGTTTTCTTGAGCATTATTCAATGTTTTGCTAGTGATGCGCGTGATGTGTCGTTGCGGTTTAGCAGTTTTAATGCCTACTCAAGTTTTAAATTTATATTTAGCCGACTTATCAATAACACACACACTTAACGAGCAGTGTACCCGGTCAGTATGAAGATAATGGTAAGTAGAGTGTCGATCACTAAGAGTGGAACGTATTATCTAGTTATTCTAATCAGTATTTTAATATCCTAACGCAAGGGGGTTTCAGCCTGAGAGACTGGCACAGTTTTGTTTGCAATTAAATAATAAAATAAACCAATAGGCACGAATCAGCAAGTAGCACACACGTACACAGATAGATACTCGAGACAATAAGAGGGCTGTCCTTATAATTAAGTAGATTGTCACTTGTTTTATTGATAGCTTTATATGAAGTGTATGTAGTTAACCCTTTCTCGTTGGTCCTATTCTTATCGGCGAGTAAACCCTTAATGATTACTTATGTCTAAAAGTTATTCCTAAGTGATCAATTTAGAAACAACCGTGGGAGCCACATCTTGTCCCGCAGTCAAATGCCCGCAAGCCACTAATAAACACAGAGGTTATCAATGCACTAATAAGTAGTAACCAAAGACATCAACATATAAACTTTAATTAATGAGAAAGCAGTTTTAAGGGAGTGCAATCTTTCCGTTGCCACATTACACAAGCCACCAATCTTGATGAATTAAAGTTTGCTAAAACAAATAAAACAAAACTACTTAATGAATTAAATACATGCAGCACCTTCTTACAGCTCTTGTATCTTAGATTTGGGTGTGTCTTGTGCTGCCTCCTTGACTGAATTCGTCCTTTTGCTCTGCTGTCCGAACTTCGGTTTTAGGGTTTTCGAACTCTTAAATTCGTCTGGTCTACGGGGTATTTATAGTTTCTGTCTGAGGGAAGATGCGGCGCATCTACTAAGTAGATGCGGCGCATGTACTTAACTTCGCGTGGGGTCCAAGATTATAATATTCAGGAATATTCGTACACCGCCAGAAGATGCGGCGTAACTCTTGATTAGGATGCGGCGCATGTCCTCTTGTATCTTGGATCGTATCTGGTGATATCTTGATAGAGATGCGGCGCATGTTGATAGTGAGATGCGGCGCATCTGGAGCAGAATTGACTTGATCTTGTCCATGTCAGTAGACTTTCACTTTATGTACGTTTTGCTCCATAATTAGTCCATAATCGCTAAGTTTCACCAAATGCTTGTTTTTACCTGAGAATTACAAAAGTAAACAATTAAGTATCAATCCTCATACATAATACAGTAAAACAAGTCAAATTATTAGGATAAATGATAGTAATAAAATGTACTTATTTGAGTTCATCAAATATCCCCCCACTTGAACTTTACTTGTCCCCAAGTAAACCTTAGATTAAAACTTATGAAAATGTATCCTAAAAGATGTTAGGATTTATTTTTATATTTAAGCATGTAATCGTTTATTTCATAATCACACAACTAAACACTTAACGAATTAGAAGTAAAATAAAATAAGTCGATAAAAGCAAATCTAATCGTTTAACTGTCCAGTCGCGACGAATATTCTATCATAAGCTTGGCAAGTATACACATCTCCACCACTAAAGCTAGGGAATAACAAGTCTAAAGCGGTAAAAAGGGTTTTTAGGCTAAAGGGTTAATTATTTTTATTTACACTATCGATCTCAAATTCCAGAAAAGGCGACAAAATCACAAATACATGATCGAATCCACGAACACGATACTTGCAATTGCTCAAATCCTTAACTCGAATAGGCTAAGAATAGGTCCAAACTTCACCAATAATAATATATCAGAAAGGGCGACAAAATCATAAATACATAGCCGAATCCACGACTACGATACTTAAGATTGCTCAAATCCCTAATCTCAATAAATCAAAGGTTCGGTTGGATAAAGAACAATACAGGGTATGGATAACATTTGGGATATAAATTGGTGTAAAAATAAAAATAAACAAAACAAAACAAATAAATTAAAATCCTAAGTGTGGTTAATCACTATCCCAACCATCCCATGAATAAGACTCATATCATTGAATAACTCACGCTTTAACACTTGAAACACACGCTTTAGGTAGACACGAATTATACTCAACAAAATCTTAATCAAAGAATAAACCTTAATTGGCGCTCCCATAACTGCCAATTCCCATTCAATCCATAGATATAATACAACAAATAGTGGTGATATCGACCACTTACATAACTTTACATAAGTTGGTTAAAATAAACATCCAACTTTTTCTTTCTTTTTCTTTTTCTTTTCTTATTTTTTTCGATTTTTTTTTTTTTTTTTTTTTTTTTTTTTTTTTTTTTTTTACTTGAAACATAAACATAGATGTGTAAAATTTCACCACATCACTACAACTTTCTTTCCGGATAATTTTTTTTCATACTTTTCATACTTTCAGAAATAACGGTAATAGTGAAAGTAGTAAACACACGAAAAATAAACTCAAAGGTATACAATATTTACTTTCACTCCAATTGCATTGTGCAATTTCCCGACCTAACCATAGATAATGAATTACGCACACGAACACAGGTAATGTAAGGAAACACACTTTGCCTATAGCAATTAACCAACCACGGATTCTAATCTACAGGGTAGGCTAAGGTTTAAGGTGTAACGAAACATTTTAAACATAGGTGTAAGAAACGAAAGGAATGGCTCTGAGTGTTTTTCTAGGGGTATCTTACTCTAAAAGTGAGAGTAACAAAAGGGTTTATACGGGGGTTAACTAACCAGTGTAGTTAGTCAATAACACATAACATATAAAGGCTATTTGGTGTAATCCTAGAATTTTACCAAGTTAGACAAGTCATTCCAATTATATAAATAATACTCATTATGGTGGTCTCGAATAGTATACAAGCCAAGTTCTAAAGTTTACAAGTCACCGGCACACTCATAGATTTGTGAATTTTGAAAAATCACAATTTTTGAAAATAATGTCATGTGTGCAGTTATGTAACTTAGATCTTAAACAAAAACATGCTAAAAAATTTTTAAGTTTGATATATTAAGCACATTTTAAGCATAATTTTTGAAAAAGTAGGACAAGTAATTGTTAAGTGTTCTAATTCTCCAATCCCCCCACTTAAGTTAAACAACGTCCTCGTTGTTTGTATAAAAGGTTAAAAACTGGAAATAAAAGAATTAGAACGGAAAAACTCCCCTGAGATTTGCTCGGTATGATCCTCCATTAGTATAAGAGCAAAAATCAACTTCCATGTGGATTAGAACGTTAAAGCTTCATACTTGATGTATCCACAGGAAATCCAGGAAACTATAATACCACCAACACTTTAAAACACACCTAAGATAAGAAAGGTTCAAACTTGCATAATACATTAGTAGTTAGGAAAAATAAAACTTAAAAATTAAAACTGAAAATCATCAGGTCAGTCGATGCGCCGTATCTTATTGAAGAAGATACGCCGTATCGAGCCTGGAATAATATGGATCAGAATAAAGATGCGCCGCATCCTTAACCAGGGATGCGCCGCATTAAAATAAACTGATAAATAGTTTTAAAGTAGAAAATAAAAATGCAGAAAAATAAAATAAGATATGACCATTGCAGAGGATGCGTCGCATCTCAGAATTGAGATGCGCCGTATCTTCGTGCGGCCTGGACTGACTCGACACAGAAAACAGAATAATAAAAGATAAATCCGGGTTGTCTCCCGGTAAGCACTTGTCTTTATTCCAGAGTCTTCAAGTTAGACTCACGTTCAGCACTTTAGTATCGATCATTGAAGGAGTCGGAAACATCACGCTCCTTCATCCCCAATTTAGTAATATTGAACACTCCTTGCTCGTCCTTAATTTCCACGCCGTTCTTCTTTAATATCTGTATAAACAAAGTCCTGTCCCTTTCGGGCAGAGATGACAAAATGATAGACGGGAAATTCTTATAATCATACAGGCACAAATAAGCAAGGTGGGGTGGTAGTTCAATAAACACATCATTATTCAAATTCGTTTTCTCAACTACTCTCCTACGTTTATTAATTACTACACAATCATACCACTCATCATCAGAATCACTAACAATATCGCGTCTAAGTTCCGTAGGTACATTAAGGTCAATGAATTCCTCAAAGTCTTCATGATTAGGATTAGTTGAGTTGTTTTGAATCAATGTTTCTCCCATAAGTCTAGCTTCAAGATCGAGGTCCATACGCTCTCTTAATCCTAGCACATAAACACCTCTAATTATGCTTTTAACCGGATCTTGGCACTTATAGACTAGTTTATTATTCCCTACCCTTAATGAAATTTTTCTCTTAAACACATCAATCTTAGCATGGGCAGTAGACAAGAAAGGTCTTCCGAGGATTAAAGGAATCTTAACATCCTCGGGCATGTCTAGTATAATAAAGTCTACGGGAAAAATAAACTGCTCAATCTTAACTAGCACATTATTAGCAATCCCTTCAGGTCGTTTCACTGTTTTATCAGCCAATTCAATAAGTAATTTAGTTGGTGCTAATTTTCCTTGTCCTAGGGTAGCGAATGTCTTAAGAGGCATAACACTAACACTAGCTCCTAAGTCAGCCAACACATTATTGAAAGATATATTATTAATAGAACAAGGTAGAGTAAAACTTCCTGGGTCTCTTTCTTTATGAGGCAAGGCATTTGAATCGGTTGCAGGGCTCTTTTCTTTCATTGTTGCCTTGATCTCCTCTTCAATTTTTGTCTTCTCTTTTAGTAGTCTCCTTAAGCTGATTGAAGAGTTAAAGAAAAATTCGGGTCTTGCACCATCATTACCATTCATCGACCTTCTAGGTATATTAGGAGTGACTTCTTCAGTGGTGCTTATGGCCTTGACATGATCCCTTGGGTTGGTTTCAGTTGAGCTCGGTAAACTTCCATATCCCCTTTCTTGAAGAACTTTGCTCATTTGACCAATTTGTTGTTCCAATGCTTTGATCGAAGCTCCTTGATTTCTTGTAGTAGTGTCCGTTGAAGCTCGAATTTCCTTGATCATAGCAGTATTCTCTTCATGTCTTTTAGCAGCATCGGCCATAATTTGCTTTAAAGTATCGTCTAAAGTCTGCCTCCTCTCTTGATAAGCGGGATTGAAGTTGTTCTTTTGATAGAATCCCGGACTAGCTTCCCTAAATCTTGCTGAAGGTCGGAACGGTTGTCCAAATTGGGTGTAATAAGCTTCTTCAAACGTCTCACTTTCATTCTTGTTCGGGCAATCTTTAGTGTAGTGAGGTCCATCGCACTTTTCACATCCAACTTGGGCAGCATATGCTCTTTCGTCTCGCTTCTTCATCTCTCTACTAATTTTATCCAATTGAGCTTGAATAGCAGCAATCCCGTCAAAATTAGTGCTGCTCTTAGATCTAGTAGAGGTCCCATCGTGCCATTTCTGAGAATGATCAGCAGCTTCTTGGATCGCTTTCCTAGCATTAGTTGCACTCATCTGAGGTACAGCTCCCTTAGCATCCAAAATCTGTCTTGTAGGCACGTCCAATCCCTGATAAAACAATATTATTTCCTGCATAGGGGTTAGATAGTGTTGAGGACATTTTATCAATAAATCTTTAAATCGTTCCCAAGCTTGATAAAGGGTTTCATCAGGCTCTTGCTTGAAACTATTGATAGCCTCCATCTTCTTAGCAGTCTTAGCAGGTGGACAATATCTCTTCAGGAATTTGCTCTTTAAACCTTCCCACGTGGTGATTGAACTAGCAGGTTCATTCCTTAGCCACTTGTTAGCAGCTCCTTTTAGTGAGATTGGGAAGATTCTTAGCATGAGTTGATCGGTATTGACACTTTCTGTAGTAAACAAATCTGCAATCTCCAGGACCTTTTCAACATGCTCATTAGCATCCTCTTGTTCCGTCCCACTGAAAGCATTCTCTCTCAGCTCTTTGAGAAATTGTCCCTTCAACTCAAATTTTGACTTGTCATCAAACTTAGGTCTAGCAACTCCTGAAGTGTAATCAGCACGGGTATTGTTCATGTATTCCTCCATAGTTGTGTTTTCGCCCATTGTTTCCGTTTCAACTTCCTCTTTTTCTTCAGAAAAGTAATCAAGCTCGAGTGAACTTGAAAGATCAAAGCTTCTTGTGTTGAAAAGCCTTTTAAGCGAATGTAGGGCTCGTTCAGGATCTTCGAAAGGTTGAATCAAGTTCTTCGTAGAACTCCTGGTCATGCACTTCCTGAAATCAATCACAAAAGCATCAGTAGGGTATGCCCAAGAAAGTAGTATATCAGAAAATCAACAACGAAAACGGAATACGAAAATTTAAAGTTACTGATATCTGCAGACGATGCGCCGTATCCAAAAAGTTGGTTACGCCGTATCTCAATACGTTAAAAATTTAATCAGACTTTATTCAGAAAATAGATACGCCGCTTTAGAATTTAAGAATGCGCCGTATCGAATTAATTAATCAAAAATCAATTTATCTAATTAAAATAAAATGCGTCGTATTAACGAAAGTTAATGCGCCGTATTTTCGTTACGTTTAAAAATAAAAGACTTTTGATTCAGTAAGATGCGCCGTATCGACAGAGATCGATACGCCGTATCTGTTTAATAATTCGCAAACTGTTTTTAATCAAAATAATAGATACGCCGTATCTTCAAAAGAAGATGCGTCGTATGGCGTTAATGTTTTAGAAAAAAATTTTATCAAAAACAGATACGCCGTATCTGCAAAAGCAGATGCGTCGTATTACTTTATCGCTTAGAAAAATTTTCTTGTTAAAAACAGATACGCTGTATCTTGGGGAAAAGATGCGTCGTATCGAATTAATTAAACGCGTTGTATAAAAAAAATTAAACGCAATACGCCGTATCTGAGAGATCAGATGCGCCGTATCGTTTGATTTAGCACAGTACAACGATAGCATAACAGAAAAATAAAAAAAATAAAAACAAAAATTAAACACACAAACGAAAATAAACACACAAAAATAAAAGAAAACAATTAACACACAATACAACAAATATGCAAAATAGTATAATGATGCAATTAATCTAATAAAAAGAAAAAACCTAATTAAAATACTAATCAAATTAACAGATAATAACAATTCACTCCCCGGCAGCGGCGCCAAAAACTTGATGCGCGTGATGTGTCGTTGCGGTTTAGCAGTTTTAATGCCTACTCAAGTTTTAAATTTATATTTAGCCGACTTATCAATAACACACACACTTAACGAGCAGTGTACCCGGTCAGTATGAAGATAATGGTAAGTAGAGTGTCGATCACTAAGAGTGGAACGTATTATCTAGTTATTCTAATCAGTATTTTAATATCCTAACGCAAGGGGGTTTCAGCCTGAGAGACTGGCACAGTTTTGTTTGCAATTAAATAATAAAATAAACCAATAGGCACGAATCAGCAAGTAGCACACACGTACACAGATAGATACTCGAGACAATAAGAGGGCTGTCCTTATAATTAAGTAGATTGTCACTTGTTTTATTGATAGCTTTATATGAAGTGTATGTAGTTAACCCTTTCTCGTTGGTCCTATTCTTATCGGCGAGTAAACCCTTAATGATTACTTATGTCTAAAAGTTATTCCTAAGTGATCAATTTAGAAACAACCGTGGGAGCCACATCTTGTCCCGCAGTCAAATGCCCGCAAGCCACTAATAAACACAGAGGTTATCAATGCACTAATAAGTAGTAACCAAAGACATCAACATATAAACTTTAATTAATGAGAAAGCAGTTTTAAGGGAGTGCAATCTTTCCGTTGCCACATTACACAAGCCACCAATCCTGATGAATTAAAGTTTGCTAAAACAATAAAACAAAACTACTTAATGAATTAAATACATGCAGCACCTTCTTACAGCTCTTGTATCTTCGATTTGGGTGTGTCTTGTGCTGCCTCCTTGACTGAATTCGTCCTTTTGCTCTGCTGTCCGAACTTCGGTTTTAGGGTTTTCGAACTCTTAAATTCGTCTGGTCTACGGGGTATTTATAGTTTCTGTCTGAGGGAAGATGCGGCGCATCTACTAAGTAGATGCGGCGCATGTACTTAACTTCGCGTGGGGTCCAAGATTATAATATTCAGGAATATTCGTACACCGCCAGAAGATGCGGCGTAACTCTTGATTAGGATGCGGCGCATGTCCTCTTGTATCTTGGATCGTATCTGGTGATATCTTGATAGAGATGCGGCGCATGTTGATAGTGAGATGCGGCGCATCTGGAGCAGAATTGACTTGATCTTGTCCATGTCAGTAGACTTTCACTTTATGTACGTTTTGCTCCATAATTAGTCCATAATCGCTAAGTTTCACCAAATGCTTGTTTTTACCTGAGAATTACAAAAGTAAACAATTAAGTATCAATCCTCATACATAATACAGTAAAACAAGTCAAATTATTAGGATAAATGATAGTAATAAAATGTACTTATTTGAGTTCATCAGCTAGCATAATAAATTGGCTTAAATTTCTTATCTATCTTTTGGCCAAGTACAGCTCCAACAGCATAATCACTAGCATCACACATTAGTTCAAAAGGCAGATTCCAATCCGGCGATATTATAATGGGTGCAGAAGTTAGTTTTTCTTTAAGTATATTAAATGCCTTTTTGCAATCTTCAGAAAAATCAAACTTCGCATCTTTTAGCAATAATTGGGTCATAGTCCTAGATATCTTTGAAAAATCCTTTATGAACCTACGATAAAAGCCAGCATGCCCTAAAAAACTTCTAACACCTTTTACATTAGTGGGATAAGGTAGTTTGGCAATTACATCAATTTTTGCTTTGTCGACTTCTATACCTTTCCCAGAAATCTTATGTCCTAACACAATTCCCTCTCTAACCATAAAATGACATTTTTCCCAATTAAGAGCAAGGTTAGTTTCTTCACACCTAGCAAGCATTTTATCAAGTTTAAAGAGACAATCACTAAATGAGTTACCGAACACCGAGAAGTCATCCATGAAGACTTCCATAAAGTCTTCCACCATATCATGGAAGATAGCCGTCATACAACGTTGGAAAGTAGCAGGGGCTTTGCATAGTCCGAACGGCATTCTCCTATAGGCGAAGGTTCCATAAGGGCAGGTGAAATTCGTCTTCTCTTGATCCTCGGGGGCAATGGGTATTTGGAAGAAACCTGAAAAACCATCTAAAAAACAATAACAAGCATGTCCTGATAGTCTTTCTAACATTTGATCAATAAATGGAAGAGGGAAGTGATCTTTTCGCGTAGCATCATTGAGTTTGCGATAGTCGATGCAAACTCTCCATCCAGTAACAGTTCTTGAAGGGATTAGCTCATTGTCGTCATTGAGTACTACCGTCATTCCTCCCTTTTTTGGTACGACGTGGATAGGACTGACCCACGAGCTGTCGGAAATTGGGTAGATAAGTCCGGAGTCAAGTAATTTTACGATTTCATTTTTCACCACGTCTTGGACTTTTGGATTCAAACGCCTTTGGGGTTGAATGGTTGGTTTGAATTCATCTTCCATGAGGATTTTATGTGTACAGAATGATGGGCTAATTCCCTTAATATCAGACATACTCCACGCTAATGCTCCTTTTCATTTATATAGTACCTGCAAAAGGGATTCTTTTTCTTTTGGCGTTAAATCAGATGCAATAATAACGGGTGAATTAGTGTTCCCATTTAAATAGGCATATTCCAAAGTAGAAGGGAGATCCTTAAGCACAGGTTTAACATTATCAATTTCAGTAGCACTAGCGGAATAAACTTGTTCTTTAACTACATCGCTGCTGTCATCAGATAGATGCGCCGCATCGATATTTTCGATGCGCCGTATGGCGTTACATACAGCAGAGTCAGCAGCTAAAGTATTATCAATAGTATTCTCATCAACTTGATCTTCTATAGCAATTGTGTTTTCTAATTTTTAAGCAGAAAAGAATCAAGTAAATTACTTTTTAACAATTTCTGAGTAAATTGATTAATCGTGTCATCAGAAACATCGATATTATAGCATTCATCGTCATCGGAATTATCTTTACTCATAGATTGTTCCATGTTAAACTCAACCTCATCTTTTCCTATGGTAAGAGTTATCTTTTTATTAAAAACATCAATTATGGCCCTAGCAGTGGCTAAAAATGGTCGTCCTAATATTATAGGAGTTCTAGAATTTTTAGGCATATCGAGGATAACAAAGTCGATAGGTAATTCAAATTTATCAACTTTTATTAATATATTTTCAGCTATTCCTAATGGGTATTGTATGGACCTATCAGCTAGTTCTAAGCACATCCTAGTAGGTTTTGGTTCACCAAGACCTAATTTATCATACATAGAAGAGGGCATAAGACTTATACTAGCTCCTAGGTCGGCTAAAGCATTTTCAATATGCAAATTTTTAATTTTACAAGGAATAGTGAAACTCCCTGGATCTTTTTCTTTAGACGGAAGTTTGTTGAGCAATGCTACTGAGCTTCTTTCCCCCATTGTTACAGTGCAAGCCTCTTCAAGTTTGGACTTGTTTGTAAGTAAGCTCTTCAGATATTTAGCGTATTTTGGCATTTGCACTAGGGCTTCCATAAATGGTATGCTTAGCTGCAGCTGCTTGAGATTTTCCAAGAACTTCTTTTGATAGGCATCTTCTTTCTCCTTCCTTACCCTATGTGGGAAAGGTAGTGTTGATCGTTTAGGTTCAGCAGAAGGTTCTTCTCTAATTACAGGTTCTGGATTAGTTTCCTTTGGTTGCTCCTGCTCAGGTGATAAAGATTCAGGGGAAATTTTGTTTGTACTGTCATCCTCGGGTGTCTCTCTGATTTGAAAGGTTGACTTTCCCCCTCTAGTTGTAATCCCTTTCAAATCTTGCTTTACCAAAAGAATCTTGTTAAGCACCGTTGACAATTGGTTCACTTCACTTGCCAATCCATTAATCATGTTGCTTTGCTCCTTTAGTAACAGCTCATGACTGCCTTTGAATTCATTAATAAAGTTTCTTGCTTTATGATGTTCTTTTTCATTTGCTTGAGCGATTTGTAGTGCAAACTCTTCCATGGTAAGGTTTCTTCGGGGTCTTCCGAACCAGTTGGGGAAAATATCGAACATTGTTCCTGAAAATTAAAGACAGGTAGATTTCAAAGTAAAAATTTCCTAGTATAAGGGTCAGAGTATTTTCCGTTCGGAGATAAGAAAAATAAAAGTTGCTGATATCTGCTGACGATGCGCCGTATCCAAAAAGTTGGATACGCCGTATCTTATCACGTTAAAATTTAATCAGACTTTTATTCAGAAAATAGATACGCCGCTTATAAAGTAGAATGCGCCGTATCAGTTTTAATTATCAAAAATCGATATTTATTCAAAATTAAATGCGTCGTATTAACAAAAGTTAATGCGTCGTATTTTCGTTACGTTTCAAAATACAAGATTTTTGATTCAGAAGATACGCCGTATCGACAGAGATCGATGCGTCGTATCTGTTTAATAATTCGAAAACTGTTTTTAATTAAAATAATAGATACGCCGTATCTGTAAAAGCAGATGCGTCGTATGGCGTTAACGTTTAGAAAATTTTTTTTATCAAAAACAGATACGCCGTATCTTGGGGAAAGATGCGTCGTATTGAATTAATTAAACGCGTTGTATTTTATAAAAATTAAACGCAATACGCCGTATCTATGAAAATAGATGCGCCGTATCGTTTGAATAAGCTCAGTACAACGATAGCAGTATGCAGAAAATACGAAAAATAAAAACAAATAAAAAAAAACAAACGAAAATAAACAAAAATAAAATCACACAAAAAAAAAACAGAAAATATGCAAAATAATACAATGAATGCAATTTAACTAATATACAACAGAGTTAGCTGTTAGATTAAAAACCTAATTAAAATACTAATCAAATTAACAGATAATAACAATTCACTCCCCGGCAACGGCGCCAAAAACTTGATGCGCGTGATGTGTCGTTGCGTTTTAGCAGTATTAATGCCTACTCAAGTTTTAAATTTATATTTAGCCGACTTATCAATAACACACACACTTAACGAGCAGTGTACCCGGTCAGTATGAATATAATGGTAAGTAGAGTGTCGATCACTAAGAGTGGAACGTATTATCTAGTCATTCTAATCAGTATTTTAATATTCTAAGTTAACTATACAACCTATTCTAACGCAAGGGGGTTCAGCCTGAGAGACTGGCATGTTTTGGTTGCAATTAAATAATAAACTAAACTAATGAGCACGAATCAGCGATAGGCATGCACGTACAAAGATAAATACTCGAGACAATAAGAAGACCTGTCCTGATGATTAAGTAGATTGTCACTTGTTTTATTGATAGTTTTATATGAAGTGTATGTAATTAACCCTTTCTCGTTGGCCGTAATCTTATCGGCGAGTAAACCCTTAATGATTACTTATATCTAAATGTTATTCCTAAGTGATCAATTTAGTAACAACCGTGGGAGCCACATTCTCTTCCGTAGTCAAATGCGCAGGCCACTAATAAACACAGAGGTTATCAATGCACTAATAAGTAGTAACCAAAGACATCAACATATAAACTTTAATTGATGGGAAAGCAGTTTTAAGGGAGTGCAATCTTTCTCGTCACATTACACAAGCCACCAATCCTGATGAATTAAAGTTTACTAACACAATAAAACAAAACTACTTAATGAATTAAATACATGCAGGACCTTCTTACAGCTCTCGTATCTTCGTTCGGGTGTGTCTTGTGCTGCCTAATCGTCTGAATTCGGCCTTAGGTTTATGTGGTCTTCGTACTTCGTATATATTATGTCTCTTTGAAATTCGTCTGGTCTTGGGGTATTTATAGTTTCTGTCTGAGGGTAAGATGCGGCGCATCTAGTAAGTAGATGCGGCGCATTGACTTAACTTCGCGTGGGGTCCAAGATTAATATATTCAGGAATATTCGTACACCGCCAGAAGATGCGGCGTAACTCCATTCTCAGATGCGGCGCATGTCCTTGCTGTCTTGGATCGTATCTTGTGATATCTTGATAGTGATGCGCCATATGTAATAAGCAAGATGCGGCGTATCTGGAGCAGAATATCTTGATCTTGTACATTTCAGTAGACTCTTATCTTCTTGCTTGTTTTGCTCCATAATTAGTCCAAAATCGCCAAGTTTCACCAAATGCTTGTTTTTAACTGAGAATTACAAAAGTAAACGATTAAGTATCAATTCTCACAGATAATATAATAAAACAAGTCAAATAAATAGGATAAATGATAGTAATAAAATGTACTTATTTGAGTTCATCAGCCAACACTCCACTTTTCCCTGGTTTGGCTCAACAGTCAAGGTGAACAGTTGAGCAGTTCTGCAAAAGTGTAATTTGCTGAGATGAGTCATCACATTTCTGTAATGTGATTGGAGAGCCATTTAATGCCAAGTGGGAATATGGTGGCCCAAAGGTGGAAGCCAGAAAGGCAAAAAGAACAAATATTCTTGAATTAAATATGAGTTCAGTTACCAACTATTGGTCCCTTTACACGATTAGAGTTAACTAGAAAGTTAATCTATTTGTGTTTATGACTAATACAATGTTTAAGGTTAATTCTAACAGTTATAAAACGTGAATATAAAACCAACAATATTTTTCAACGTTTAAATTCTTATTAGAAATAATTCCAAGAATCTATTACCCAAGTGTTTTGCGGAACAAACACTTAGGATTGAATAGACAAGGGTATGGGGTGTCTCCTATCTAAACTCAAGTTTTGCTTGAGTGGTAACAATATACCCACTGAGCTATCTCAGTGAGTTGTATACTCTTTGTAGGAGAGAAGTTACTTTGCAAAAGTTCTAAGCTTTCAATATACAAAGCACACATTAACTTCTCTCCCATTTGATCTATTTATACACAAGTAATCTAAGTATAAGTGATTAAATATAATACAAGTTGTTGAGGTTGCGTGTCTGACAATTACAAATAGTAATTGTCATTTCCAAGAACCAATAGGAAAGGGCTAATAAGACTTTGGGAGTTGTTGGCTGACACTCCATGACTTTTAGCCGCAATAGGGAAGGTTGGATCTGACAAGAGAAGAGTGTTGGGCTGACACTTTTATCTTCTCAGATCTTTTCCCTATTGTTCCCGCCTTTTCTTCTGGCGTTGGTTCCTCAGTCTTTCAATCACTTTGTTGGTTGAGGAGACTGGGGTTCAGTGAGTTCTTGTCCAACACTCACTGAACCATCATCTTCTTCTTTGGCTTAAGTCTTACTCAGGGAGTACCGCCTTCCTGAGTAGTGAATCCTTCTTCTTGAATTCACCTTAAGCATCCTGAAGATGACTCACTGAGAGACTGTTCTCTCAGTGACTAGAATTGTTCTCGGTTTAGCAAACACTTAGCATAATTTGTGTTCAAATCTTGTTTAAGATAATTGGGTGTTCTACGAACCCAACAATATCCCCCTATTTGGATATAAATTATGCCTAAGTGTTTTGATCAGTATGAGTGAGCTAAAGACTTCTACTCATACTGAATGTACTAGAATATAAATAAGGACACTGAAATAATAAAAAACATCATCTTATTTATATCATTACAAGTCCTATCAAAACTAAGTACAAAAGGGATAGTGGCGGGTATTCAGGCAGATCAATCAGTTCAACTTGATTCCAAGGGCTTCAAGCTTGGGCTTCTTTGACTGCAGCTCTTGTTGGTCAGGATGTTCATTGATTTTCCTTTTCAGATCTTGACAAAACTTCACATTTTCAGGACTCTTGAGTGGAGAGGCCATCATTAGAATGCCAAGCATTGCTTTGATCCCTGATAAATCGATATCACTCCACCTTTGGAAGGCTTTGTCACCGAACTCATCAATGAAGAACAAACCTCTTTCAGGTTGTTCAATGACCATATTGTTCCTGAAAGGAACACCTTCAGGGAGAGCCCTATTGCAGTCAAGACCAGGAATCTTGATCTCAGGCTCAGCTTCTATCTTCTTTCTTTTCCTTGAAGAAGACTGAGAGGGAGCTGGTTGTGCTGATTCAGGAAGAAGAGATGGAGTGCCAAGTTCCTGAGGTGCAGCTGCCAATCTTTCGTACCTCTGACTCAAGGACTTCAACAGGTTAGGGACCACAACATTTGATTTCTTAGCTATTAATGGTCCCAACTCATCCAACTCTGTGATCCCAAAGTCAGCGAATCTGAAGGGGGTATGAACATCAAAGTTTCTCTTGTCAGCCCCTCTATAGACAGTGACAACGGCAGGATTGGTGTTTCATTGAATATGAACATCAGTGATTGGTTCTGGCTTCAACCTATCAGTCATATACCGCTGATATTTCTTAATCCTATTCTGCCTGATCTCTTCAGCCCTTTTATTCCTTTCCTCTCTTTTCTTCCTGAGAGTGGTCATCTCTTCAGACTGAGCTATCACAAAGGTCATACCACCTTCTCTTCCTGAGAGATCCTTAGCCTCAAGACCAATTTTCTCAGCCTCTTCATGAACAACCTTAATTGTAGCAGGCTTGCTCACCTTCTCTTCCTCCTTTAACTTCTTCTTTGCTTCCTCTTCCTGAAGATAAGCACTGAGTTCATCAGCTGTGAAGTGGTGAAGGACTCCATCAATTTCATATAGGATCCTGATTGGTGATTCAGGATCCTTTGTAACCGAGATCGGTGCTGGTTGAGGCTCAGGTTCAGTGAGGATGCCTTTGCCTTTATCTTGATGGGTGGAAGAGGCTTCAGGAATCTCCCCCTCAGTGTGAGAAGGAGGAGAAGGAGGTTGTTGGCTTGGGACTCCAGTGTCTTTCTCCCCCTCAACTGTTGCTTGAGCCATGGTGATAGCAAGAGTTAGAGTCACTGGAGCAGCAGGACCTTTGAAAGCCTGATAGATCTCAGTCATCATTGATTTGATGTCCGAGGTGTCTTTCTGAAGAGATGAGATCTGATCAGCCAGAGATGCCTGAGAAGCTTCGATGCTTGACATCCTTGACCCAAGAGACCATGCCAAGGATGTTGAAGATTGTGCCCAAGTACCCAAATGTTTTTCCTGATGACCCAAGGAAGTCCTGATTGAGTCCAATGAAGAGGTAAGACCCTGAAGCTTAGAATCCTTCAGTAAGCTGAGAAGATCACTGATTTCAGTTGATTGCTTCTGTTAAGTTTCAGCAGCCTCAAGAACCTTCTTGGTGAGTACGGGGTCATCCTTGACAGCTGTTTGAATAGTTCCAAGGCTGTTGGTGATGCCTTCAAGAGTAAGATTGAACTTCTGGAAATGAAGATCAATAGCTGTCAGGGAGTGTTTGGTGTTAGATTGGATTTCGATGAAATCATCATGAAAACTTTCAACATCTGCCTTCAGGTTGGCATAGTGAACAGCAGCTTCAGTGTGATGATCAAACATCTCTTCAGTGAGACCAGTGAAAAGAGCTCTATTGGTCTTTAGTAGGAATTTGACCAATTTTCTTTCATTGAGGGGAAGAGAGTTATCATACTTTTGGAGGATGTCCCCAGTATCAGAAGAATCAGAAGATTGAGAACCTGACTCTTCACTTTGGCTTGGAGATGACTGATGTGATTGTTCAGGTTGTTCAGGTTGTACATCAGTTTCCATATCCTCACCTGCCTCAAAAATTTCCTCTTCACTCTCTTCCCTAAGCTCTTCATCAGACTCAATAAAAGCCTGAAAGTCCCCCATGGACTCAATACCCAAAAAATCAACCGGCTCCTCTTTATAAAAAGACTTGCCTTCGGTTTGGTCAGGTCCTGACCCCGTTGTCATAATAACTGAGTGGGTTTGCTCAGCCTGACTAGCCATAATAACTGGGGTAACACCTGCCTGGCTTTTGGGGCAGTTCCTGAGTGAATTGGACCGCCTGAGGGGTTTATGGGTTCCGTATCAGTGGGTTGTTTCTTTTCCTCTGAGTCTTTGTCCCCCTTAGCACCTTCAACCACTGATGGGTGTTTTCCAGTGGTATCACTAGGTACTGATTGTGAAAGTTTGTGGACCCCCTTCCCATCAGGATTGTGCTGTCCTTCAGGGGATTTAGGGTCCTTTTCTCCCTGAGATCCTGAGGGTGATTGCTCAGGAACGTTAACAGGATGTGAGTGTTTGTGGGTCCCCTTCTCAGTAAGGTAGTGCTGCCTTACCGAGGATTTAGAACCCTTTCCTCCCTTGGGAACTGATTGTTTTTTGATAGTTCCTTCATCGTGATGTGAGGGGGGAATGCTTCATGATCCCTCTGACTTGTTTATGTCAGTTGAACCATGTGGAAGGGGTGTGCCCGAGGTCATTGAGGATGATTGCTCAGTGACCTCCGTTGGCCTTTGTTTTAAGGTCAAGAGGGTCTCAGAAATGGGTGTCTCAGAGGTCTCGGCCTTTTTCAACCTCTTTTTAAGGTTGAGTTGGTTTTGAGGATTAGTCTCAATGGCGAGTGGCTTGGGTCTAACCACCTGGCTGGACTAACCCTTCTTTGTCTTCTTCACCTTTTTGGTCGGTGAAGGAACTGGAGAGATAGCGTCATTACCCTGAATGACTGATTGCATGTATTCAGTCATGGCAATATGTGTAACCTCACTGATGCTACTAGTGAAGTTTGACTTGTGCAGGACGTCAGGTTTGTCTTCTTCATACCTTCTGCATCAGGTCTCACGTAGTCAGAACCAAGTAGGTCCTGAAGCACACAGGAAACAAACCTAGGATAAGACATATGCCTTTGCCTATGTTTTCCTGAGAGCTTAGCAACAAGGTCTCGGAAGATTATTCCTCTGATGTTAATTTTTGTACCCTCAAGGAGACTGAACAACATCAATTGTTGTGATGAGTTCAACTGTTCCGTATAGGATTTATTTCCACCCAGGACCTGAATGACAAATGTCATCAGTATCCTCCAAATAGGATGGAACCATGTTTTGACTACTGGAGCCTTCTCCAGTAAGCCCCCAACAGACGTTGTAGGACGTCTGGGGTCGTGGGGTGCTAGAAAGACCAGTTCATTCTTTATGTCCTGATCAGTAGGGTTGGGTGCAAACTCTTCAGCAAAGTCAAGGCCTGTGGCTTTGATGAAGGTTGAGTAGTCAAAGGAGTGGGTTCTACTCCCATTCATCACCGTGAAGGTGATGATTGACTCTTTGGTGTCTTTGGGGCTGGTAGCCACAGCCGTACACCAGAATTCCCTCAAATAGTCATGATAGATGACTGAGGGGGTGTGGGTGAAAGCCTTTGCAAGAAAACAATTACGAAGAAATTTCATAACGTTCTTGTAGGCTGGGTAGATTTGTGGATACGAGAAATTTCCCACCACATTGTTTTTGGTTAGGTCTACACCCTCCATTGTGAAATCCACATTAGGGGCGTATTTCACAGCTTTAGAAGAAGCCATTTGTGGGTAAGTCTGGGTTTGACTAAGGTTTATGGGTTTCTAAAGCTTAAGAATACACACACAATTTGGTTTTGAGAATTAAAAATGGCAGAGTTTTGCTTAAGATTCTATAAAAACATGTGTGTGTTTCTTTTGGTTGGGTTATTTATAGGGAAGTGGAGATGGGGGTGTTTTAGACATTTGAGCGATCTTAATTTATTCAAAAAGAATTATTGGAAATTGTTTTGAATAATATGTTTTGGGATCCGCATTTAATGCCAACACTCCACTTTCCTGGTTTGGCGCAACAGTCGAAGTGAACAGTTGAGCAGTTCTGCAAAAGTGCAATTTGCAGAGATGAGTCATCACATATTTGTAATGTGATTGGAGAGGCATTTAATGCCAAGTGGGAATGTGGTGGCCCAGAGTTCAGTATTTAATGTCTCTTTTCAGTTACGGCCCTCGGACATTTACTAACTAGATACTTAGAGCATTTAAGTCAGTATTTAATGTCTCTTTTCAGGGCCCTGAATGACTTTTCATTCAGTGATGGTTTTTCAGGGACTTGGGATTAGTCACTGATGATTCAGGAATATGGAATGATTCCTGAGCTACAAGGATTCAGGAACTTGGGTTTAGTTCCTGAACCCTCAAGATTTCAGGAACTTGGGTTTAGTTCCTGAGGTTGAGGATTCAGTGAGATGTTTTCACTGATGTACACATTGAGTCAGGGACCTGAGGTTTTAAGAATTTACACTTCAGTTGGAAGGATTCAATCAGTGGACTGATTCTCTATATCCAGCATTCCTAATTCAGCTTTCAACCTTGTGAAAGTTGGTTCATCCAAAGGTTTGGTGAAGATATCAGCTAACTGATATTCAGTAGGAATGAAGTGTAATTCAATGTCACAATTCATGACATGGTCCCTGATGAAATGATATCTGATATCAATGTGTTTTGTTCTCTGATGAAGAACAGGGTTGTTAGAGATTGCAATTGCACTTGTGTTATCACAAAAGATGGGCACCATCTTATACTGAATTCCATAGTCACTGAGTTGACTTTTCATCCAAAGTACATTTGCACAACAACTAGCTACTGCAACATATTCAGCCTCAGCTGAGGACAAGGCAACTGATTGTTGCTTCTTAGCACTCCAACAGACTAATTTCCCACCAAGTATTTGGCAAGACCCTGAGGTGCTTTTTCTGTCCATGTTGCATCCAGCATAGTCAGAGTCTGAGTATCCTTTGAGATCAAGTCCTGAGCACTTTGGATAGTATAATCCAAGGTTAGGAGTGCCTTTCAGGTACCTGAATATCCTTTTCACAGCAGTGATGTGTGATTCTCTTGGGTCAGATTGATATCTGGCACATAGACATACTGAGAATTGGATATCAGGCCTTGATGCAAGTAGATACATCAGTGATCCTATCATTCCTCTAAAGAGAGTTTGATTTACTGGTTTACCAGTTAGATCAGGACCAAGGTTGTTTGGGGGGACCATGGGAGTTTTGACTGAGGCACAGTCACTGAGATCATACTTCTTCAGTAGATTCTTTACATACTTCTCTTGACTGATAGTGGTTCCTCTATCAGTCTGCTTGATCTGTAGACCAAGGAAGTATGTCAGTTCTCCCATCATGCTCATTTCAAACTTCTTTGCCATTAGTTTTTCAAATTGTTTGCAAAGTTTGAAACTTGTTGAGCCAAAGATGATGTCATCAACATACACTTGTACTAGTATGACATCATTATTTGCCTTATAGATAAACAATGTGTTGTCTATCTTGCCTCTGACAAATATGTTTTGGATTAAGAAGGCTGAGAGAGTCTAATACCATGCCCTGGGAGCTTGGTTCAGTCCATAAAGGGCTTTGTTAAGCTTACAGACATGATCAGGAGACTCAAGGCTTTCAAATCCAGGAGGTTGCTGAACATAAACTTCTTCTTTTAGTGAACCATTTAAGAATGCACTTTTAACATCCATTTAGTACACCTTGAAGTTCATGTATGTAGCAAAATCAAGGAAGATCCTGATGGCTTCCATCCTTGCTACTGGTGCAAATGTTTCCTCATAGTCAATGCCTTCTTGTTTATTATAGCCTTTGGCTACAAGTCTTGCTTTGTTTTTAATGACTATGCCATTTTCATCAGTTTTGTTTTTGAATATCCATTTCATGCCAATGACTGAGACATTCTCAGGACATTTGACCAAGGTCATTACCTTGTTTCTGTCAAATTGTTCCAGTTCATCATGCATGGCCTGAACCCAACTTGGATGTGTAAGTGCTTCTTTAACACTTTTGGGTTCAATTGTGGAAATGAAGTCCACAAATAGGCATTCATTGGATGAGGCTGCTCTTAGACTAGCAGCCATGCTCCTGGTGAGCATACCTTCAGTAGGCTCTCCAATGATATTGACAAGTTCAATGTCCTGAGACCTAGTCCAACTTTCCTGAGGTCATGGATACTGATTTGAACTTGAGGAGGCCTGATTGGGTAGAGGGGTTGGTTCAGGAGTAGACACATGATCATTGATTGGATCTTGAGTGTCTACCAGATCACTGAGATTGTTTGGTTCTTGAGTATTTTGAACAGACTGATTAATTTCATCAGTGTTTGTCTGTGCTTCAACAAACTCAGTGATGGTTGGGTTAGGTAGGTTGTGAGGGATTATGTAATATGAGAGGTTAGCATCATCTTGATACTGAGTAGAAGGATTGTTTTCAGGAAGATGTTCATCAGGTGGATATCTTGAAGAGTTATCAATTCCTATCTCTTCTACTGAGGCAGTTGAGAACCTGATTGCATCAGTGCTCTCATCAAAGGTAACATGAAAGGTTTCCTCAGTCTGCTGTCTCCTTGTGTTGAACACTCTGAAGGCTTTTGAGACAATGAGTATCCCTGGAAGTATCCATCATCAGCTTTTGCATCAAATTTTCCTAAGTGATCCTTGTGATTATGAATAAACACAGGACACCCAAAGACATGAAAGTAGCTGATGTCAGGGATTCTTCCTTTGAATAGCTCATATGGGGTTTTCCCATGTCTCTTGACAATTATGGATCTGTTTTGTGTATTACAGGCAATTTTGACTGCATCAGTCCAAAAATGGTTGGAAAGGACTGATCCACATAGCATTGTCCTAGCAGCTTCAATGAGTGTTCTATTTTTCCTTTCAGCAACACCATTTTGTTCAGGTGTGTATGGAGAGGAAAAGTTTTGGGAAATACCTTTCTCTTCACAGAAACATTCAAGTTCATAATTTTTGAACTCAGTCCCATTGTCAGTTCTCATCTGTTTGACTTTAATGTCATTTTGATTTTCAATGTTCCTGACAAAGGACATGATTGTTTCAGCTGCCTGACTCTTTTTGATCAGGAAGAATACCCAGGTGTATCTAGAGTATTCATCCACTATGACCAGAGTATACTTCTCATGGTTAGTAGACCTTGGACTGATAGGTCCAAATAGATCCATATGGATAAGATGTAGGCAGTTCCTGATGGAAAAGTTGGTTTTGGTTTTAAAGGATGCTCTGTGATGTTTACCTTTTTCACAAGCTGAGCATGGTTTATCCTTTGAAAACACAAGTGATGGTAAGGCAAGGACCTTGTTTTGTTTTACAAGATTGTTTATGTTTTTAATGTTCAGGTGGGTGAGTCTCTTATGCCAAAGCCAGTTGAGTGTATCAGTGGCCTTAGCAAAGAGACAAGTTCCATCCTGAGTTAGACCGGACATGTCTAATACATAAACATCTTGTCTTCTTGGTGCAATGAGGACAATTTCCTTATTTGCATTGAAGATGGTTCCTTGCTTATCATCAAACTGAACTATGTATTTTGCATCACATAGTTGACTGACACTGATCAGATTATTCTTAAGACCATTTGCATACGCTATCCTAGTAAAGACAATACCATTGCAGTTTACTGAACCATAACCTTCAGTGAGACATGATGAATTATCAGC
This sequence comes from Artemisia tridentata subsp. tridentata, assembly GCA_021014915.2. NCBI lineage: Eukaryota > Viridiplantae > Streptophyta > Magnoliopsida > Asterales > Asteraceae > Artemisia > Artemisia tridentata. The sequence goes on from CP139509.1 coordinate 408,870,139, forward strand.
AAATATCACTTTGGGTCCTGGTTCTTCCACATATTTGTGCAAACACTCCTTAACACCAGTCATGCTCCTTGAACATCCACTGTCTAGATGCCAAATAGGATCCCTGGCATGCTTTTGCACAAATAGTAAACTGGGTCAGTTCTTTCTAGGACTCTATTTCATGGAGGGTTTTGTATTGTAGGTCTTTATGAAAGTAATAATTGATTCATGGTCAGTGGTTGAGTGGACTGAGCTACCACATGTTTTGCATTTAGTCGCAGGGGTAGCCTCAGAAGTCTGAGAGGATTGTTTATTCATTCCTCTTCTTGACTGAATGACCTTCTCTTTTCCTGAGGTTTTCTTAGTGGAACTTCCACTAGATTCACAGTATTTGTCTCTTTGACAATCCTCAGGAAGATGGTCCTTGGATCCACATAAAGGGCAAGGTGGAAAAGGCTTGGCCTTTTGCTTCTGTTTCTGCTTAGAATCAGAAGGGTAGTTCAGGCACTGAGCCTTAAGTCCTGAAAAGTTTGACATGACTGAGCATTGTTTATGATCAGAGGTCCTGTGATCTTCCTTTTTGCAAATCATGCAATAAAGGACTCTATAGCAATCATCAGTGAGATGATTTGTATAGTTGCATAGTTCACATTTTTTCAGGGGTTTTGTGGGTTTGGGTTTGGTCTTTGAGGAAGTTGGTTTTTGTTCCTTCTTGGATTGAGAAGGTTTCTCAGAGGATGCAATCTTCTCTTCCAGCTTCCTGACCATTTTAGTCAACTGATCAATTCTTGAATCAGGACTCTGGGTTGCTACTTCAGAAGGGACTGAAGTTAATGAGTCATTAGTATTTACTGAGACTTCAAGGGGTGGTCTTCTCAGGAGGATTCTACCTATTCCTGATCTCTCTTTTGGAGAGTGTGGGGAGTAGACCAATGGTGGAGGTCTGAGCTTGGTGCAGCACCCTGAAGGGTATTTAGTGGAGGGAGTGGAGGAGTTGATTCTGATTCAGGCTCACTGATTGGATTAGAAATACTGAGTTGGTCAAAGAGTCCTAGCATACCTTTCAAAGCCTGACTTTCAGGGAGCAAGATGTTTCCAGTCTCAAAGTTTGGCAACTTACTGATTGGGTTGTCCCTGACAATCCAGTCATTTGACTTGGGTTCCATCTCTTGCTCAAAGGATATGCCAGCTGGAACAAAGGTCATTTCACTAGGACTCTCACTGGAGGTTTCAGTGAGGTGGTCAATTCCTATAGTTATCTGAGGAATTAAGCCCACAGAATCAAAGACCTTAGGCTTCTTTTTGGTCCAGCTTTCAATGACAGCTTTTTCTTTCTTAAGTTCTGTTTGAAGGGCTTGGTTTTGTTTCAAAATTTCAGTGTTCTGAATTTGTAGAGTAATGGATTCTAGTTTGGCTTGTTTTAATGCAAGCAGTTCATCTCTACATTTATTCAATTCTGACACAATACTGTTATATTTTGAAAACAGATTAAGCCTTTGTTCCTCAACAAACTTTAGATCAACACAAATATAACTCATGTAAGACTGCCAATCAGAATCATCATCCATAGAAAGTAAAGTATTTACCTTCTTCATGGTGATGTTGACCCACTCTCCATTTCTAGCATGGCTTTTTCCCACAGCCACCTGATCCTCTTCAGAAAGTGCCATCAGTGCACTAACTCTTATTTCCTCATCTGAGGAAACCTCTTCTTCATCCCAGCCATATGCTTCTGCAACTAATACCTTGTTCTTTTTCTGAATAGGTTTAGATGTTTGAGCATCCTGAGACAATATGGGGTTAGTTTCAAGAAGTGCAAGTTTAGCTTTGATTTTCCTATATTTTGTTTCAAAATCCTTTTGTCCCTTGTTTTGAAATTATTGGGTGGACTGAAACATTTTAGGTTGAAACTTGCTAGTTCCTGAGGAACTGTTTCCTGAGAACTTGTAAGAGGGTTCTGAGATAGTTTTAGAATAACAGTCCCTAGCAAAATGACCCTTTTTACCACATTTAAAGCATTCAGTGGTCTCATTTGCTTTTGGTTTTGTAAAGTTGGACTGATTTCTTTTGATGAAACGTCTTGAACTAGCAAGGAGTGCCCTTTCTTGGAATTCCAAGTTCAAGTCGTTCAGGTACTCCTCACCAGTCCTTTCATCAATTTCTTCTTCAGAATCTTCTTGAATATCCTGCACAACACCATTAGAATATAAAGCAGTTGATATGGGTGTGGAGGTTAAGGCCTTTTTGGACTCAAGAGCTTTTGAGTCAGGGTATCTCCTTGAGATCAAGTTGTCTTCATAGACAAACTTCCCATAAATTTCAGGGAGCTCAAGGGTCTGAATGTGGTTAGCATTCCTCAGGCCTTGTGAGAAGTTGAGCCACTTCTCAGGGAGACTGTTGACAAAGCCAACATTTGTCTCATGCTTAGATAGTACAACACCATCATTTGATAATTCATTTATCAAAGTCTTGTATCTGGTGTAGGTCTGTGAGAGACTTTCAGAGTCTTTTGCCCTGAAAGTATTATACTCAAGTTTAAGGTCCATGACCCTATTTTCCTTGGTATTTGAGGGACCCTTAAAGCTGTTTACCAAGTCATCCCAAGTTTGCTAGGCTGTTAGACAGTTGATGACTGATTCCATTATATCGTCAGGAAGACATGATATAAGGATGCTTTTCAGGCGTTGGTCTTGATTGACCACCCTCCTCTCATCAATGGTCCATTGGGCCTCAGGCTTGTTTAGCCCTGCGGCTGTCCTAGGAACAAATGGGTCATCCCTGATACAGGTGATGTAGTAGGGTTCCATACCGGTAAGATAGCAAATCATACGCTTCTTCCATTTGCTAAATTTCCCAGCTTCAAGTCTGGGTGCAACAGCAGAGTAGCTGCCACCCTTTTTGTCGACTAGCTGGGGTACATTGATATCAACCATAGTAGGAGCTTGGTTTTAAAAACCTAGAGCACTCTTGGTTAGTTTAAAAGATTTTATAAACCAGAGGCTCTGATACCACTTGTTGGTCCCTTTACACGATTAGAGTTAAATAGAAAGTTAATCTATTTGTGTTTATGACTAATACAATGTTTAAGGTTAATTCTAACAGTTATAAAACGTGAATATAAAAAAAACAATATTTTTCAACGTTTAAATTCTTATTAGAAATAATTCCAAGAATCTATTACCCAAGTGTATTGTGTAACAAACACTTGGGATTGAATAGACAAGGGTATGGGGTGTCTCCTATCGAAACTCAAGTTTTGCTTGAGTGGTAACAATATACCCACTGAGCTATCTCAGTGAGTTGTATACTCTTTGTAGGAGAGAAGTTACTTTTCAAAAGTTCTAAGCTTTCAATATACAAAGCACACATTAACTTCTCTCCCATTTGATCTATTTATACACAAGTAATCTAAGTATAAGTGATTAAATATAATACAAGTTGTTGAGGTTGCGTGTCTGACAATTACAAATAGTAATTGTCATTTCCAAGAACCAATAGGAAAGGGCTAATAATACTTTGGGAGTTGTTGGCTGACACTCCATGACTTTTAGCCGCAATAGGGAAGGTTGGATTTGACAAGAGAAGAGTGTTGGGCTGACACTTTTATCTTCTCAGATCTTTTCCCTATTGTTCCCGCCTTTTCTTCAGGCGTTGGTTCCTCAGTCTTTCAATCACTTTGTTGGTTGAGGAGACTGGGGTTCAGTGAGTTCTTGTCCAACACTCACTGAACCATCATCTTCTTCTTTGGCTTAAGTCCTAATCAGGGAGTACCGCCTTCCTGAGTAGTGAATCCTTCTTCTTGAATTCGCCTTAAGCATCCTGAAGATGACACACTGAGAGACTGTTCTCTCAGTGACTTGAATTGTTCTCGGTTTAGCAAACACTTAGCAAAATTTGTGTTCAAATCCTGTTTAAGATAATTGGGTGTTCTACGAACCCAACACCAACCTCGGACATTTACAAACTAGATGCTTAGAGAATTTAAGTCAGTATTTAATGTCTCTTTTCAGGGCCCTGAATGACTTTTCATTCAGTGATGGTTTTCAGGGACTTGGGATTAGTCACTGGTGATTCAGGAATAAGGAATGGTTCCTGAGCTGCAAGGATTCAGGAACTTGGGTTTAGTTCCTGAACCCTAAAGATTTCAGGAACTTGGGTTTAGTTCCTGAGGTTGAGGATTCAGTGATATTAATTCACTGATGTACACATTGAGTCAGGGACCTGAGGTTTTAAGAATTTACACTTCAGTTGGTAGGATTCAATCAGTGGACTGATTCTCTATATCCAACATTCCTAATTCAGCTTTCAGTCTTGTGAAAGTTGGTTCATCCAAAGGTTTGGTGAAGATATCAGCTAACTGATATTCAGTAGGGAAGAAGTGTAATTCAATGTCACCATTCATGACATGGTCCCTGATGAAATGATATCTAATATCAATGTGTTTTGTTCTTTGGTGAAGAACAGGGTTGTTTGAGATTGAAATTGCACTTGTGTTATCACAAAATATGGGTACCATCTTATACTGAATTCCATAGTCACTGAGTTGACTTTTCATCCAGAGTACATTTGCACAACAACTAGCTGCTGCAACATATTCAGCTTCAGCTAAGGACAAGGCAACTGATTGTTGCTTCTTAGCACTCCAACAGACTAGTTTCCCACCAAGAATTTGGCAAGAGCCTGAGGTGCTTTTTCTGTCCATGTTACATCCAGCATAATCAGAGTCTGAGTATCCTTTAAGATCAAGGCCTGAGCATTTTGGATAATATATTCCAAGGTTTGGAGTACCTTTCAGGTACCTGAATATCCTTTTCACAGTAGTGATGTGTGATTCTCTTGGGTCAGATTGATATCTGGCACATAGACATACTGAGAATTGGATATCAGGCCTTGATGCAAGTAGATACATCAGTGATCCTATCATTCCTCTAAAGAGAGTTTGATTTACTGGTTTGCCAGTGAGATCAGGACCAAGGTTGTTTGGGGGAACCATGGGAGTCTTGACTAAGGCACAGTCACTGAGATCATACTTCTTCAGTAGATTCTTTACATACTTCTCTTGACTGATAGTGGTTCCTCTATCAGTCTGCTTGATCTGTAGACCAAGGAAGTATGTCAGTTCTCCCATCATGCTCATTTCAAACTTCTTAGCCATAAGTTTTTCAAATTGTTTGCAAAGTTTGAAACTTGTTAAGCCAAAGATGATGTCATCAACATACACTTGTACTAGTATGACATCATTATTTGTCTTATAGATAAACAATGTGTTGTCTATCTTGCCTCGGACAAATTTGTTTTGGATTAAGAAGGCTGAGAGAGTCTCATACCATGCCCTGGGAGCTTGCTTTAGTCCATAAAGAGCTTTGTTAAGCTTACAGACGTGATCAAGAGACTCATGGCTTTCAAATCCAGGAGGTTGCTGAACATAAACTTCTTCTTTCAGTGAACCATTTAAGAATGCACTTTTAACATCCATTTGGTATACTCTGAAGTTCATGTATGTAGCAAAAGCAAGGAAGATCCTGATGGCTTCCATCCTTGCTACTGGTGCAAATGTTTCTTCATAGTCAATGCCTTCTTGTTGATTATAGCCTTTGGCTACAAGTCTGGCTTTGTTTTTAATGACTATGCCATTTTCATCAGTTTTGTTTTTGAATACCCATTTCATGCCATTGACTGAGACATTCTCAGGACATTTGACCAAGGTCATTACCTTGTTTCTGTCAAATTGTTCCAGTTCATCATGCATGGCCTGAACCCAACTTGGATGTGTAAGTGCTTCTTTAACACTTTTGGGTTCAATTGTGGAAATGAAGTCCACAAATAGGCATTCTTTGGCTGAGGCTGCTCTTAGACTAGCAGCCATGCTCCTGGTGAGCATGCCTTCAGTAGGCTCTCCAATGATATTGACAAGTTCAATGTCCTGAGACCTAGTCAAACTTTCCTGAGGTCCTGGATACTGATTTGAACTTGAGGAGGCCTGATTGGGTAGAGGGGTTGGTTCAAGAGTAGACACATGATCATTGATTGGATCTTGAGTGTCTACCAGATCACTGAGATTGTTTGGTTCTTGAGTATTTTGAACAGACTGATTAATTTCATCAGTGTTTGTGTGTGCTTCAACAAACTCAGTGATGGTTGGGTTAGGTAGGTTGTGAGGGATTATGTAATATGAGAGGTTAGCATCATCTTGATACTGAGTAGAAGGATTGTTTTCAGGAAGATGTTCATCAGGTGGATATCTTGAAGAGTTATCAATTCCTATCTCTTCTACTGAGGCAGTTGAGAAACTGATTGCATCAGTGCTCTCATCAAAGGTAACATGAAATGTTTCCTCAGTCTGTTGTCTCCTTGTGTTGAACACTCTGAAGGCTTTTGAGACAAGTGAGTATCCCAGAAAGTATCCATCATCAGCTTTTGCATCAAATTATCCTAAGTGATCCTTGTGATTATGAATAAACACAGGACACCAAAAGACATGAAAGTAGCTGATGTCAGGGATTCTTCCTTTGAATAACTCATATGGAGTTTTCCCATGTCTCTTGACAATGATGGATCTGTTTTGTGTATAACAGGCAGTTTTGACTGCATCAGTCCAAAAATGGTTGGAGAGGACTGATCCACATAGCATTCTCCTAGGAGCTTCAATGAGTGTTCTATTTTTCCTTTCAGCAACACCATTTTGTTCAGGTGTGTATGGAGAGGAAAAGTTTTGGGAAACACCTTTCTCATCGCAGAAACATTCAAGTTCATAATTTTTGAACTCAGTCCCATTGTCAGTTCTAATCTCTTTGACCTTAATGTCATTTTGATTTTCAATGTTCCTGACAAAGGACATGATTGTTTCAGCTGCCTGACTCTTTTTGATCAGGAAGAATACCCAAGTGTATCTAGAGTATTCATCCACTATGACCAGAGTATACTTCTCATGGTTAATCGACCTTGGACTGATACGTCCAAATAGATCCATATGGAGAAGATGTAGGCAGTTCCTAATGGAAATGTTGGTTTTGGTTTTAAAGGATGCTCTGTGATGTTTACCTTTTTCACAAGCTGAGCATGGTTTATCCTTTGAAAAAACAAGAGATGGTAAGCCAAGGACCTTGTTTTGTTTTACAAGATTGTTTATGTTTATAAAGTTCAGGTGAGTGAGTCTCTTATGCCAAAGCCAGTTGAGTGTATCAGTGGCCTTAGCAAAGAGACAAGTTCCATCCTGAGTTAGACTGGACATGTCTAATACATAAACATCTTGTCTTCCTGGTGCAATGTGGACAATTTCCTTATTTGCATTGAAGATGGTTCCTTGCTTATCATCAAACTGAACTATGTATTTTGCATCACATAGTTGACTGACACTGATCAGATTGAACTTAAGACCATTTACATATGCTATCTGCAATACCTAAAAATAAAAAATGTGCAAAATGACCAAAATGCCCCTACAATTTTAAAAATCTATTTAAAAGCTTAAAAATCACCAAATAAATTCCAAACCTTCGGGAATGAACTAGATATGAATCCAAATAATTTTTGTGACTACATTTTAATATTTAGAAAAGTATAAAATACACAAAATAATTAATTGGCCGATTATATATATATTTCGTGTATTAATATTATTAAAAATACAAAATAAATTAAATAAAATACAAGTTAAATACTAATAAATTTAGGAAAATATTATAATCAGTATTTGACCTTAATTAGGATTGCTTGGGCTGAAAATATTGATAACTTATCAAGTATACATGTTTTTATAATTTATGCATATATATATATAAAATCCGAAACCCTTAGAAACCCTTTACAAAAATCGTACAGCTCCATTCGATCACCTAAAATTCGTGTGTTATTTTTCTGGGATCCTACATAACCTAAATAAGCTAGGAAAATTAATTGGAGGTCGTGGGTTTAGTTGGTTCGATCGTTGCAAAATTGTTTTGTCGAAAAAGCCTAGCGAGAGGTATAACTCTATTTAATCCCTTTGGAATGTTCGATCTTGTATATTATAATTTTCTTATGTTATTATGATTATATAAGACTCAAATAAATTAAGTGTAACGAATCATGCAAGCTATATACGTCGTACGAATTTTTGAGAGCTAAAACGTAAATAAAATACTATACGCGTAATACTAATTTTTCAGGACGTGTAATTATTTATTTTAGATACTATACGATGTATATAGGCTGGGAAAAATACTTGTTCGATTTATAGAAGCTCATATGGATCGTGGTTAATTTTTGTGTAAATCGTATATATGTATCGAAAAGAATAAAACAAAAAGAAAACCCGAGGGCACATTAGGGTTAGGGTTTAGTAAATTAAAACAGGTCATTAATTTTATGTAATCATGAGGTAATGATTGGTAGAAGAATTGGTAAACTAGGGTTTTAATTTTGTATTTTAAAAGTTATACGATTTGTATATAAATTAAGGAGGACTTGTTTTGTCAACTTTGAAACTTATGGGTTATTTTATAATGTTAAATAAGTTAGTTCAAATGTGTAAAAATTATAAGATGAGGTCCTTATGTGTAAAAATTGCAAGAACACAATTTATTTGTTAATTAATGGTACGAATTATAAATAAATTAATTAGATGGACTGAAAGTGTAAATTCAGGAAACTTGTTATTATTTTGAGTAAATAATATTATTAGGGAGGTAATATGTAATTTTGGGTATTTATGGGGCTATTGTGTAATTATAATAAAGTAAGGATGTAAATTGTAATATTTGTAAATTATAGGGACTAATTATGTAAATAAGTGAAACATGGAGGTGTAATTCATATTATATGATAAATGTGAGGGTATATTCTGTAATTATAAGGGCTTAAGATGTAATTATGAATATTAGTGAGGGTTAAATTGTAAATTATGTAACTATAAGGTCTAATTTGTAACTTTAATAACTAAAGGGGTGTGAAGTGTAATTAATGAAACTTAAAGGACTAAAATGTGATTCTGAATTTTTTATGTGTTGTAAACTAGTAATTTGTAATAGTTTCATTTTAAACCCTTAACTTTGATATATTTACATTTAAAACCCTAAGTTATGGAAACTTGTCATAATTAACCCTGAACTATCATAAATTGTTAAAATGTACCCTATGTCCATAATATACTTAAATTATGACTTAACCTAAGTTGAAATAATTGAAACTTACTAAATATGGAAACCTGCTAAAAATGGAAAGTTACTTAAAATGGAAAGGCAAGTTAAAAGAATACTTAAGAACCAATTGTAACTCTCTTCTACTCCATTAGGTGTGAAGAAGGAGAAGCCTTAGTCCGTTCTGTACTTTCAGTTCTTGTTGTTGCATTCGAAATAAGGTACAGATATTCTGCCCTTTTCAGTAAGGTGCCTTCGTTCTCTTGATTTCTTATCTTGATTCGTTTAGGATTTCCCAAAGCCATTGCTATGTTCCCTATTCTTTGATCTTTTGACTTGATTAGATAAATACCCTTTGCCATGAATCTTTGATAGTTGGAATTAGACTAGTTGGACATTTGCTTTGACCTAGACTTTGACTTTCAGTGTGATACCCGAGCCAAGTTCGTTACCTAGCCATGAAGGTAACATGGCCGTGTCATTGATGCAACAATGGCATGACTCCAGTGTGTTCGAGTGATGTTACACACCGTCCCCATATTGTTTGTAACATGTGCATTATATTTATTATTGGCCTATATTATTGTCTGGGGGCGTATGGATGCATCCTAGGTTCGAGTTTGTATTAATGATTATATTGTTCGGTGATTGATGCTGTGTGCAATACACGTCCTTCACATTTGAGAGGACTCCCCTCTCGGTTTATTATTTGGTTTGTTTGGGCTCGTGGGGGATTACTGATCTTTCTTTTATTCCTTTCTTTTCATTTCATTCTTATTATATTCTTTGCCTTTGACGTATATATATTCCATTACACTAAAACATACATGTTCATTTCATTTGTTTCATTTCCGTTTATCGTATATATATCTGTTCACTGGGCTTTTTAAGCTCAGCCGCATTTCTTTTCCTGCGGCAGGTATCTAAGATAGAAGCTGGGACTTTCGCTATGGGATTGAGAGTAGAGATTAGAAGAAGATTTTACCTTAGTTACCACCCTTATTAGACTGGATTTCATTTCGTCTTTGTTTCCTTTGGATTATTTATTATCATTGAACTCATGTTGGTTTTAAGTCGTGTTTGGTTGGATTTCTTTAATGAATTTGTTTAAGACTTTCGCTGTGTATTATGTATGTTTGCTTTGATTTGACACCATGCTTGTGACGTCTCTACCCTCGGTGGGTTGGGGTGTTACAATTTATGGTATCAGAGCCCAAGGTTTTGTGACCTGCAGTACATAAGCCATGGCCTATGAGTCATATGGACCCTAGGATTTGACCCTTAGGACTTAGGATGTGACTGATGAGGATTTGGGTAGACATTAGGATTCTGTTTCGTCTTTCCATTCGTGCTTAATCTCCCTATCTTTGCTAATCATTTTCGTGATCATTCAGATGGTGAATACGCGTTTTACCCAGTACACTGATGGATAGGATGCCCCTGATTTCGACGCCATGATAGCCGCTGTTTTGGCTGATGCTCTTCCTCAGTTGAGGACCCAAATCACCAATGACATCAGAAATGGTGCTGGTTCATCAGGAGGAGATGGTGCTGGTCCATCAAGTGGTGGTGGTGTCGGTGCTCCACCTGCTGGTATTCATGTTTGGATCGAAAGGTTCAAAAAGCTCAAACCTCTTTCTTTTCGGTCTGCTGCCACTCCCACAGAGGCAGAGGACTGGATCACTCATGTTGAGAAGCTGTTCAGAGTCTTGGGTTGTGCTGACGAATTCAAGACACGTTTGGCCACATTTAAGTTTGAGGGTGATGCGCTGAGTTGGTGGACAGCGTATGTTCAGTCACAGGAAGAGGATTTCGCGGATACTTGCTCATGGGAGGATTTTTGTGGCATATTTTATAAGCAGTACATTCTGGTGTCTGAGCAGCAGAGGTACGAACGAGAGTATGGAACTATTAGTCAGTTGGATCAAGAGTCGTCTGGGGAGTTCATGCGGAGGTTCATGAGGTTGGCTAGTTTTGTTGGGCCAGATGTTACGGGGGATGCTCAGCGTCAGGCTAAGCACTTTAAGTGGGCATTGAAGAAGTGGGTATTGGATCGTATTGTGAACACTGAGTATGAGGATGTTGCTGCAGTTGCGAATGATGCTCGTAACATTGAGTTGTTGCATGTTGCTGAAGGAGGTTCGAATAAGAGATACAGGGATGGAAATCGTGTGGACTTCAAGGGACAGGGTCGTTAGGACCAGAGGCAGGATCATAGGGGTCGTCAGGATCAGGGATATGAGCATAGAGGTCGTCAGGACCGAGGATATGATTGGAGGCGTCAGGATTTCAGGAGTCAGGATCAGCGAACTTTTGGTAGAAATGGGAATGACCGGCAGGGTCAAGGTAGTAGCAACCCGCGTCAGCTCAGAGATCAGTCGACTCGAGGTACACAGCAAAATTATCATTCGGGATCTTCTGGTCAGAAGAAGTCTTTTGAGGCGTTGCCTCCTCCTCCATCTTGTGCTACTTGTGGGAAGCCTCACCCGGGGGTTTACTACAAGGCTATTGGTGCTTGTTTCAATTGCGGCTCTACCACTCACAAGGTGAGGGATTGTCCACAGGAGAAGCGGATCGTACTAGTGAATTCGTCTAAGTCAGCTCCCACTTCAGGTCGTGTTTTTGCCACTACTCGTGATCAGGCGGCGAATTCTTCAGGTACTATTACCGGTTTTCTTTACATTGGTGATCGTATTGTTTTCGTATTATTTGATACCGGTGCCACGCATTCCATCATATCTAGTTCGCTTGCCAATAAACTAAATATAACCCCAACTCCATTAATTAATCAAATATCCATTTCCAACCCAATGAAAACCCATGTAATCATTGATAGAGAATATGTGAATTGTCCCCTACGTTTTGATGACGGTGTTCGTCCCGCTAATTTGCTCCCGATCGATATGATCGATTTTGACGTTATTTTGGGCATGGATTGGTTGGCTGCTCATAAGGCTACTCTTGATTGCAGTGCCAGAGATGTAATCTTTGGTAATGTTCATCAACTCGACTTTGTTTATCACGGTTCCCAACCTCTTAGGTCTGTTAAGATCATCTCGGCTATGAAAGCCAGAACTTTGATTTCCCATGGTTGCCTTGGTTTTCTGGCATCCATCAAAGATACTTCTTCAGAAGTTCCGAGCATCGAGAGTTTTCCTATCGTTCGTGATTTTGCCGACGTGTTTCCCGAAGAACTTCCTGGTCTTCCTCCGGCTAGAGAAGTTGAGTTTAGTATTGATCTCATTCCAGGTGCGGAACCAATCTCCAAAGCTCCGTATCGTATGGCACCCATTGAGCTAAAAGAGTTGAAGGAACAATTACAGGAACTCTTGGAGAACGGATTCATTCGACCAAGTATCTCTCCTTGGGGTGCTCCTGTTTTGTTTGTGAAGAAGAAGGATGGAAGCATGCGTCTTTGTATTGACTACCGCGAGCTAAACCGTATCACGATCCGTAATCGTTACCCTCTTCCGCGCATAGACGACTTATTTGATCAGCTGCAAGGGGCGAAGCATTTTTCTAAGATTGATTTGAGGTCCGGTTATCACCAGCTTCGGGTGAAGGAGCAAGATATTCCCAAAACCGCGTTTCAAACTCGCTACGGTCATTATGAATTTCTGGTTATGCCTTTTGGTTTGACCAACGCGCCTTCTGTTTTTATGGATCTTATGAATCAAGTATTCCACGAGTACCTCGACAAGTTCGTCATCGTCTTCATTGATGACATCCTTGTGTATTCGAAATCTAAGGAGGAACACGAGTAGCATCTTCGGATTGTTTTGGAGATTCTTAGGCAGCAGAAGTTGTATGCAAAATTTTCTAAGTGCGAGTTTTGGTTGAGTCAAATGGATTTCCTAGGTCACATTGTATCGGCAGATGGTATCACCATGGATCCATCAAAGGTTGAGGCTATCACCAAGTGGCTGATACCTACCAATGTGACGGAGGTTAGGAGTTTTCTGGGGCTTGCTGGTTATTATAGAAGGTTTGTTGAAGGTTTCTCGCGTTTGGCCTTGCCATTAACGCAATTGATGAGGAAAGGAGAGAAGTTTGTGTGGACAGAAGAGCGGGAAAATAGTTTTGAAGAGCTGAAGAAGAAATTAGTATCCGCTCCTATTTTGACTCTTCCATCAGGTTCCGGAGGTTTTTAGATATATAGTAATGCGTCAAAGAAAGGTTTAGGTTGTGTTCTTATGCAGCACGGGAAGGTTATTGCTTATGCTTCGAGGCAATTGAAACCTTATGAGGGAAATTACCCGACGCATGATTTAGAGTTAGCTTCTGTGGTTTTTGCGTTAAAGATATGGAGGCATTATCTGTATGGCGAGTCATGTGATATCTTCACTAATCACAAGAGTCTCAAGTACATCTTCACTCAGAAGGAACTTAATATGAGACAGAGACGGTGGTTAGAACTTCTGAAGGATTACGAAACGAACATTCAGTATCATCCGGGTAAAACTAATGTTGTTGCCGATGCTCTTAGTAGGAAATCTGGATTGATTGCGAGTTTGGAGGTAGAACCTCATATTCTTAAGGACTTAGAACGTTTAGACGTAGAGTTGTGAATACGTCGCGATGTTGGATATTGGGCTAGTCTTAAGGTTGAGTCTAATCTCATCTTACGTATTAAGGAAGCCTAGAAGGATGATGGTGAGCTGTGGTCTGTGGTTCAGAATGTTGAAGAAGGTAAGCAGACAGAGTTCAGTGTAGATGATTCTGGCGTGGTTTGGTTTGAAGATCGTCTTTGTGTTCCAAATGATCCAGAGCTTCGTGAGGCTATTCTATCTGAGGCACATAGTTCCCTATTCACTATTCATCCTGGTTCCACCAAGATGTATAAAGATCTGAAGCAGCATTTTTGGTGGAGTGGTATGAAGCATGACGTAGCTTCTTTCGTGTCTAAGTGCTTGACTTGTCAGCAAGTCCAGATTGAGCATCAGAGGGCGAGTGGTTTGTTGCAACCTTTAGAGATTCCGACATGGAAATGGGAAGAGATTTCTATGGATTTTGTATCAGGGTTACCTCTTACCAAAAGAAAGCATGATGCGATTTGGGTAGTTGTTGATCGACTAACCAAGTCTGCTCATTTCTTGCCGATTCGTATGGATTACCGTGTCAGTAAGTTGGCGGAGATTTTTCGACAGGAGATTGTTAGACTTCATGGTATGCCGACAGCTATTATTTCGGACAGAGATCCACGGTTTACTTCTCGTTTCTGGAAAGGATTGCAGAATGCTTGGGGTGCACGACTTAAGTTTAGTACGGCTTTTCATCCGCAGACAGATGGTCCGTTAGAAAGGACCATTCAAACCATAGAAGAGATGTTGAGAGCGTGTACTTTAGAGTGGAAAGGAAGTTGGGTTGAGTATTTGTGCTTGGTGGAGTTTGCTTACAACAATAGTTGGCATGCGAGTATCCGAATGGCTCCATATGAGATGTTGTATGGGCGAAAGTGTAGAGCGCCAGTTTTTTGGAATGAAGTAGGTGAACATCTTATTGAAGGTCCGGAGATTATTGAGATCACTAACGAAAAGGTGAATGTTGCTAGAGAGAAATTGAAAGAGGCTCATGCTCGTCAGAAGAGTTATGCGGACAGACATCGTCGCGACTTAGAGTTTCATGTTGGAGATCACGTATTTCTTAAGGTATCGCCATTTCGTGGAGTTAAACGTTTTGGAATCAAGGGCAAGCTTAGTCCTCGATTTATAGGACCATTTGAGATTCTTGAGCGTATCGGAGAAGTTTCTTATCATTTGGCTCTACCACCTCAGTTATTACATGTTCATAACGTCTTCCATGTATCTCTTCTGAGGGGATACAATTATCATCCTTTGCATGTGGTATCCTATCCATTCGATCAAATTCAGCCTGATATGTCTCTTTCGGAAGAGCCGGAAGCTATTTTGGATCGTCAAGAGCGAGTCATGAGAAATAAAGTTATTCCGTTCGTGAAGATTCTTTGGAGGAATCACCCAGAGCGTGAAGCTACCTGGGAAACCGAGGAATCGATACGAGCTAGTTATCCGCATTTCGAATTCTGATCCGGTATGTTTTCATTCGTTTCCGTTCTATTTCATTTCCGTTCCTTTGCAAATTTCGAGGATGAAATTTTTCTTTTTAGAGGGGAAGAAGTTGTAATACCTAAAAATCCAAAATGTGCAAAATGACCAAAATGCCCCTACAATTTTAAAAATCTATTTAAAAGCTTAAAAATCACCAAATAAATTCCAAACCTTCGGGAATGAACTAGATATGAATCCAAATAATTTTTGTGACTACATTTTAATATTTAGAAAAGTATAAAATACACAAAATAATTAATTGGCCGATTATATATATATTTCGTGTATTAATATTATTAAAAATACAAAATAAATTAAATAAAATACAAGTTAAATACTAATAAATTTAGGAAAATATTATAATCAGTATTTGACCTTAGTTAGGATTGCTTGGGCTGAAAATATTGATAACTTATCAAGTATACACGTTTTTATAATTTATGCATATATATATATATATATATATATATATATATAGATATATATATATATATATATATATATATATATATATATATATATATATAATCCGAAACCCTTAGAAACCCTTTACAAAAATTGTACAGCTCCATTCGATCACCTAAAATTCGTTTGTTATTTTTCTGGGATCCTAAATAACCTAAAGAAGCTAGGAAAATTAATTGGAGGTCGTGGGTTTAGTTGGTTCGATCGTTGCAAAATTGTTTTGTCGAAAAAGCCTAGCGAGAGGTATAATTCTATTTAATCCCTTTGGAACATTCGATCTTGTATATTATAATTTTCTTATGTTATTATGATTATATAAGACTCAAATAAATTAAGTGTAACGAATCATGCAAGCTATATACGTCGTACGAATTTTTGAGAGCTAAAACGTAAATAAAATACTATACGCGTAATACTAATTTTTCAGGACGTGTAATTATTTATTTTAGATACTATACGATGTATATAGGCTGGGAAAAATACTTGTTTGATTTATAGAAGCTCATATGGATCGTGGTTAATTTTTGTGTAAATCGTATATATGTATCGAAAAGAATAAAACAAAAAGAAAACCCGAGGGCACATTAGGGTTAGGGTTTAGTAATTTAAAATAGGTCATTAATTTTATGTAATCATGAGGTAATGATTGGTAGAAGAATTGGTAAGCTAGGGTTTTGATTTTGTATTTTAAAAGTTATACGATTTGTATATAAATTAAGGAGGACTTGTTTTGTCAACTTTGAAACTGATGGGTTATTTTATAATGTTAAATAAGTTAGTTCAAATGTGTAAAAATTATAAGATGATGTCCTTATGTGTAAAAATTGCAAGAACACAATTTATTTGTTAATTAATGGTACGAATTATAAATAAATTAATTAGAGGGACTGAAAGTGTAAATTCAGGAAACTTGTTATTATTTTGTGTAAATATTATTATTAGGGAGGTAATATGTAATTTTGGGTATTTATGGGGCTATTGTGTAATTATAATAAAGTAAGGATGTAAATTGTAATATTTGTAAACTATAGGGACTAATTATGTAAATAAGTGAAACATGGAGGTGTAATTCATATTATATGATAAATGTGAGGGTATATTCTGTAATTATAAGGGCTTAAGATGTAATTATGAATATTAGTGAGGGTTAAATTGTAAATTATGTAACTATAAGGTCTAATTTGTAACTTTAATAACTAAAGGGGTGTGAAGTGTAATTAATGAAACTTAAAGGACTAAAATGTGATTCTGAATTTTTTATGTGTTGTAAACTAGTAATTTGTAATAGTTTCATTTTAAACCCTTAACTTTGATATAATTACATTTAAAACCCTAAGTTGTGGAAACTTGTCATAATTAACCCTGAACTATCATAACTTGTTAAAATGTACCCTATGTCCATAATATACTTAAATTATGACTTAACCTAAGTTGAAATAATTGAAACTTACTAAATATGGAAACCTGCTAAAAATGGAAAGTTACTTAAAATGGAAAGGCAAGTTAAAAGAATACTTAAGAACCAATTGTAACTCTCTTCTACTCCATTAGATGTGAAGACGTAGAAGCCTTAGTCCGTTCAGTACTTTCAGTTCTTGTTGTTGCATTCGAAATAAGGTACAGATATTCTGCCTTTTTTAGTAAGGTGCCTTTGTTCTCTTGATTTCTTATCTTGATTCGTTTAGGATTTCCCAAAGCCATTAATATGTTCCCTATTCTTTGATCTTTTGACTTGATTAGATAAATACCCTTTGCCATGAATCTTTGATAGTTGGACTTAGACTAGTTGGACCTTTTCTTTGACCTAGACTTTGACTTTCAGTGTGATACCCGAGCCAAGTTCGTTACCTAGCCATGAAGGTAACATGGCCGTGTCATTGATGCACCAATGGCATGACTCCAGTGTGTTCGAGTGATGTTACACACCGTCCCCATATTGTTTGTAACATGCGCATTATATTTATTATTGGCCTATATTATTGTCTGGGGGGGCGTATGGATGCATCCTAGGTTCGAGTTTGTATTAATGATTATATTGTTCGGTGATTGATGCTGTGTGCAATACACGTCCTTCACATTTGAGAGGACTCCCCTCTCGGTTTATTATTTGGTTTGTTTGGGCTCGTGGGGGATTACTGATCTTTCTTTTATTCTTTTCTTTTCATTTCATTCTTATTATATTCTTTGCCTATGACGTATATATATTCTATTACACTAAAACATACATGTTCATTTCATTTGTTTCATTTCCGTTTATCGTATATATATCTGTTCACTGGGCTTTTTAAGCTCAGCCGCATTTCTTTTCCTGCGGCAGGTATCTAAGATAGAAGCTGGGACTTTCGCTATGGGATTGAGAGTAGAGATTAGAAGAAGATTTTACCTTAGTTACCACCCTTATTAGACTGGATTTCATTTCGTCTTTATTTCCTTTGGATTATTTATTATCATTGAACTCATGTTGGTTTTAAGTCGTGTTTGGCTGGATTTCTTTAATGAATTTGTTTAAGACTTCCGCTGTGTATTATGTATGTTTGCTTTGATTTGACACCATGCTTGTGGCGTCTCTACCCTCGGTGGGTTGGGGTGTTACACTATCCTAGTAAAGACAATACCATTGCAGTTTACTGAACCGTAGCCTTCAGTGAGACATGATGAATTATCAGCAAATATCACTTTGGATCCTGGTTCTTTCACATATTTGTGCAGACACTCCTTAACACCAGTCATGCTCCTTGAACATCCACTATCTAGATGCCAAACAGGATCCCTGGCATGCCTCTGCACAAATAGTAAACTGGGTCAGTTCTTTCTAGGACTCCATTTCATGGACGGTTTGGTATTGTAGGTCTTTATGAAAGTATTAATTGATTCATAGTCAGAGGTTGAGTGGACTGAGCTACCACATGTTTTGCATTTACTTGCAGGGGTAGCCTCAGTAGTCTGAGAGGATTGTTTATTCATTCCTCTTCTTGACTGAATGACCTTCTCTTTTCCTGAGGATTTCTGAGTGGAACTTCCACTAGATTCACAGTGTTTGTCAATTTGACAATCCTCAGGATGATGGTCATTGAATCCAGATAATGGGCAAGGTGGAAAAGGCTTGGCCTTTTGCTTCTGTTTCTGCTTAGAATCAGAAGGGTAGTTCAGGCACTGAGCCTTAAGTCCTGAAAAGTTTGACATGACTGAGCATTTTTTATGATCAGAGGTCCTGTGATCTTCCTTTTTGCAAATCATGCAATAAAGGACTCTATAGCAATCATCAGTGAAATGATTTGTATAGTTGCACAGGTCACATTTTTTCAGGGGTTTTGTGGGTTTGGGTTTGGTCTTTGAGGAAGCTGGTTTTTGTTCCATCTTGGATTGAGAAGATTTCTCAGAAGATGCAATCTTCTCTCCTAGCTTCCTGACCATTTCAGCCAACTGATCAAATTTTGAGTCAGGGCTTTGTGTTGTTACTTCAGAAGGGACTGAAGTTGATGAGTCATCAGTATTTACTGAGACATCAAGGTTTGCTCTCTTCAGGATGGTTGTTCCCTTTCCTGATCTCTCCTTTGGAGACTGTGGTGAGAAGACCATTGGTGGGAAGCCTAAGTTAGGTGCAGCACCCTGAAGAGTATTCAGTGGAGGAAGTGGAGGATATGATTCAGATTCAGACTCATTCACAGACTCAGTGAGTTCAAACTTACTGAGTTGTTCAGTAAGTCCAAGCATATTTTTCAAAGCCTGACTTTCAGGAAGCAAGATCTTTCCAGTCTCAAAGTTTGGTAACTTACTGACTGGGTTGTCCCTGACAATCCACTTATTTGACTTGGGAAGCAATTCTTGCTCAAAAGATATGCCAGCTGGAACAAAGTTTATTTCATTATGACACACATTTGGATCAACCATAAGAGGGTCAATTCCAATGGTTTTCTGAGAGATTAATCCCACAGTGTCAAAAACCTTGGGGTTCTTCTTTTGTCCAGCTTTGGATGACAGCCTTTTCTTTGTTAAGTTCAGTTTGAAGGGCTTGGTTTTGTTTCAAAATCTCTGTGTTCTGAATTTGTAGAGTTATTGTTTCTAGTTTGGCTTGCTTTAGTACAAGCAGTTCATCTCTACATTTGTTCAATTCTGACACAATATTGTTATATTTTGAAAACAGGTTAATCCTATGTTCCTCAACAAACTTTAGATCAACACAAATATTCATGTAAGACTGCCAATCAGAATCATCATCCATAGAAAGTAAAGTATTTACCTTCTTCATGGTGATGTTGACCCACTCTTCATGTAAAACCCAAAAATCTAAAACATGCAAAATGACCAAATTGCCCTTGTAATTTTAAAATTTGATTAATAAGTGTTTGAAGCCTCAAATAATTACCAAACCTTTAGAAATTAACCACATATAAAGTAAAGTAAATTCTACTACAACATTTTAACATTTTTGCAATGTACAAAATATATTGGTCACACACAAAATTATATATACACCAAAAATATTAATGTTACTTATTTTGTAATTAAAAAAAAAAAAAAAAAAAAAAAAAAAAAAAAAAAAAAAAAAAAAAAAACCTTTTAAAATAGGATAACTACAAACTAAAATTGGAAGTTTTTCAAAATTAATTCTTTTGATCCCATATCAATTTTGCCGTGTAATTTGGTCCTTGCCCCCTTCATCTCACGGAAATCCTCTTTTATTTAGCTAATCCCATTTATTTTTCCAACCTATTTCCCATTCGAAACTTTAAACACACAAAAATCCATCTCTTCATCTCATGAATTTCTAGAGGCTTGTGATCATTTTTTTGGTGTTAATCTTCATCCAAGGAAGCTAGGAAAAATAGTTTTGGGGTTGTTTGTTGAATTATCCAACCAAGAGGTACATAATTCTCACGAGTCATCCACACGTTCTAATCTTCTTTTAGTATTTTTCCTATGATCGTTACATTATACATGACTCATATAAAATGGTTAAATCAAATCATGAACGTAAATATTGATCGTGTTAATTATAATAGCGAAAACGTGAATAAAATCCATAATGGTTCATACGATTTTTCTGGGTTGCAAACCTATTTTATTTGGACTCTATACGTATCATAGGATCTAGTAAAAATGATATTGGTAATTGTTGAAGCCTAGAATTCGCTTAGTAATTATTGGTTTATAATCGGGTTTTATAAAAAGTAAGAAAAGAAACGAAAACCCTAATCATACGATCTAGGTTTAGGGTTCTTGGACTAGATCTGGTGTAATAATTATGTATTAATGATGTTTTGATGATTTGATGATGATTGGCAAATTAGGGTTAGGATTTGATAAATAAAAGTGTATAACGATTTGGTTTTAAAAACAAAAAGGGTGTGTTTTGTAATTAATCAAACTTAAGGGTTATTTTTATAAGATAGTGTAGACCTGGGACAACTCGTAAAAATTATAATATGGGGGTATGTTGTGTAAAAATCGTAAGTAAAAGGTTTAATGGGTAAATTATGAATCGAATTATAAAAATTATAAATGGTGGGACTAGTTTTGTAAATTCTGGAAATTGAAGGGTGATTCTCACAATATTAATATAAGGGGTATAATGTGTAATTTTGAATTATTAGAGGCTTAATGTGTAATTTTGGTATTTTGAGAATCGAATTTGTAATTTATTAAAATAAAGGGTTTGATTTGTAAATTAATTAACTTAAGGGACTTGTTGTGTAATTTATATAAATTAAGGGTGTGTTCGTACTATATATTAAAATAAGGGTATATTGTGTAAATTTGGAAAACTAGGGGCTTGATGTGTAATTATAAATGTTATAAGGTTTAAATTGTGAATTATGTAATTACAGGGTTTATTTTGGAATTTAAATAACTAAAGGGTATAAAGTGTAAAATCGTTAAAGTGGAAGGATTGGAATCGATAACATCGGTAATTTATGGATTAAATGAGTAATTTGTAATACTTTCATTTTAGACCTTTAACTTTGGTATTATTACATTTAAAACCCTAAGATATGGAAACTTGTTATATTTAACCCTAAACTATTATGACTTGCTAAAATGAACCCTATTTCCATAATAATTTTTAGTTAATGACTTAACCTAATTACTTTGTGGAATTTGTCTACTTATGGAAATTTGCTATTTTTGGAAACTTACTAAATAAGGAAACTTTCTAAAAATGGAAACTTGCTAATTTTGGAAACCTGCTAAAAATGGAAAGCCGACTAAAATGAGAAATCTGATTTGAAGAAGATATTAATAATAAGACGACCATGTATTCGTGTAGATTCGCTGAAGATGGAGTTGTTTTCGATCTTTATATTTCTAGATATGTTTGCACGTGCGGTATAAGGTACATATATTCTACCCTTTTTCAGTAAGGGTGTCTTCTTCCTCATGACTCATAGATCTTGATTCGTTTTAAGATTCCCTAAGCCATTGCTATGTTTCCCTACACTTTGGTTCGTTTGTTTGATTCATTTGGACTTTGATGTTCGATATGACCCTTTTGTTTTGAGCCTCTATAACAACCCATTTGATATTCCTTCGTTACCTTGTAATATTAGTATTCGAACCCCTTGATACTTCGAGGGTTCATTTGATTTTGGTAACTAGATGCGGAAACCTTTTTAAATTATAACATGGAAAAGTTTTGAGGAAAACTTATATTGAAATGATGTTTTTGAAATATGCGATACCACTTTTATTTGGGATCTTACTAAACTTTTATGAAAATTACTTTTGAAGACTACTTTTGTGAAAACAGTTAATAAAGATCATTTTTATGAAAACCACTTGATAAAGATTTCTTTAAATGAACCATTTTATTATGAATCTTTGATCCGTTCATTTTGACTCAGTTGACTTTGATATTGGATATGAACTCTTTGCCATGAACCTTTGATATTTGGACTTTGACTATTATTCGATGACTTTGACTATTTGAACCTTTGCTATGATTTGGACCTTTGACCTTTGACCTTTCAGTTTGATACCCGAGCCAAAATTTGTTTCCTAGCCATGAAGGTAACATGGCCATGACATTGATGCACCAATGGCATGACTCCAGTGTGTTCGAGTGATGTTACACACCGTCCCCATTTGCTACTACATGCGCGCTTTATTATTTATTATGGCCACTATTATTGTTCGGGGGGCGTATGGATGCATCCTAGATTTGTTTTGTTTCGAGGGATATATCATGATTTGATTTGATTTGATTTGATTTGGTGATTGATGTTGTGTGCTATACACGTCCTTCACATATTTGAGAGGTCGCTCCTCTATGGTTACTATATTTGATTTGTTTGGGCTCGTGGTGGATTACTGACCTTCCCTTTTCCCTTTCTTACTTTGTACTCTTTGATTATACCTTTGTAAACCCAATGCACTAAACTATACATGTTCTTTTTCTTTTGCTTTCGTTTCCATTTATGTATATATCTGTTCACTGGGCTTTTTAAGCTCAGCCGCATTTCTTTTCCTGCGGCAGGTTTCTAGTTGGAAGCTGGGTTATGAGTAGAGAGAACCTCGGACTTAGAAGACTTTGATAGCTATTATGGATTAGCAATGATTAGAAGTCATTATATTTAGACTTAGTAGTTATTGAAATTTTAATTTGTAACCTCGTATATTCAGTATTTCATTTGTATCCTTGTATTACTGTTGATGTATGCTTCGTTTTGATTCTGATATGAAACCATTATTATAACATCTTTACCCTTTTCGGGTTGGGGTGTTACAATTATGGTATCAGAGAGACAGGCTGTGACTCGTAATACATTTACCCTTGGCCTGTGTAAGTTTGGACCACTAAGTTTCCATTTTAGGCGCTCATAAGACAACCTTTTGAAAATTTACTTTAGGATTTCGCTATAGGAACTTAAGTTTTGACCAGTGAGGAATGGGTAATCTATAAGGCATTTGTTTAAGTATCATTGCTTCCGCATCACTCTGATTCGTGCCTTGCTTTGGTTAAAGCTTACTGAGATCACTTTTGGAAATTTAAAGCTTATGCTTTGCACCACCTAAGTTTTGAAACCTAAATAAATCTTGTAGGCATTGAGAATTGCATAGTAATTGCCTGACACTATTTGATCCTTATCTTCAGATTCCGACTCCGACCTCTGATCCTTTTGTTAATCATTTTGACGCCTCTTCGGGCACTCTGAGAATCTCCATGGCGATGACGTACTTGATATATTTTGTTATTTGTCTCTTGCTTTAGATAAACATCTATGAATCTTCCGAAGCTATTTGATTTCGTCTTACCCATCTCTGTCCCTATGAGAAGTCTTGTGGTGTTTAACCACGAGTATGAGAATGTTTCCCTCTCATTCTTTTGAACGATAAGATTTGCTTTGTCGATCTGTCTTTCCTTGGTTAGTTAACTTTGAATTTATTCTGATAAGGGAATTGTTGATTGAGCATTCAAATATTGACAACTATCCTCCTATGTCTCATCTTTGGCGTTTGAAACAATTTTGAACTCTCTACCATGATTACCGATTGTTAAACTTTTGCTATCACTATTAATTTGGAGACTCTTGTGTTACTTTCGCGGTTATGAAGTTTTCCTAGAACCCATTTCTTACACCAATGAATGAACCTTACCTTGAGAGTCTTTTGGCACCCTGAGTTTCTGAATATGATTCATGGTTGAACCACCAAGTTTTCCACCGGAGTGTAAAGTAGGACTTGACATGATACCGAGAGATTGTCTAGTCACCAAGCGAAGATGTCTTTCGGATCATACCAATTGATTTGAGCAACCGGGAAGAGCAGCAACCGAAGACCAGGAAGTGAGTTTCTTAAGTTTATCTTCTGGACGTATTTCAGTTTCGTTCGCGATAAAGAAGGATGGTGACAGGGGATATGTATTGATTACTGGAAGCTGAACCGTACTGCTGTTAGGAACCATTATTGCTCTACCTTGAAACGGCTACGTATCTGTGTAATTTCAGAGCGCGAAGTTTCCTTTAGATGGAAGTATGAATTGAGGTTATTCTTGGAATCACTTTCCGTATTCGTAACGACTGCTATGACGGTTAGTGATGCTAATAGTGGTAGCTAAAGCTCTGACTATTTTGTGAATTTGATAAATAATGTTTTCTCGTGAGTACTTGGGCAAATGGTAATTGTATGACCTAATAGCACATCCGGAGACGAGGAAGAGCATGAAAATCATTTTTGCACCTTCTTAGAAAGTTGATGATCATTTGTGCATTCTGGGAGGTTGATATTTGTTGAGACAACTGGAAGCATATCAGAAGAATTACTTCACTGCATGACCTGGAGTTGACAACAACGGTGGCTACCCTGAAGAGTGAAGACATTCCTTACAAGGCAGAAGTGTTGGCGATGCAGAAGAAGAAAATCTAGTCAAGATGGCGAACCTGGAGCTGATGAAGATGTGCAGTCTCACTTCCCTATCCATCTTAGTTGTACTAAGATGAATTGAGAGCAGAAGCAGACTGGATGATGAAAAGATTTAAAGATCATGCCAGAAATCCACCCTACTCTATCACATTCCAAGAAGAACTGCAGGAGGCTTGACGAACCAGACACAAGTTTCTGATTTTGGTTTCACTTTCCGAGTGATGGACAGACGAAGACAGAATTAACCGGACTTAAGGAGATTGGATGTGTTGAATGAACGGATTTTTTTTGAAACAGACCCTTTATGTTTGGAAGAGTTGATTCTATGAAGGCCGAAATTCTTGACGACTAATTTTATTTCCGTTGACCCTCTTAAGTTTCGTTATAAGATCCTCTTATGATTTAATTCCCTAGAAGCATTTCAGTTCGCGTTTATTTTTTCGTATGTTCGGTGATGGCTTTGTTTGAGAGATTTTGGCGAATTGTGGAAGATATGATGCTTGTGACGGCACACCTTACGTTTGCTAGACAATCTGGGATTTTGATACTCTTGCGAATAGTTTTGTTTTCCCTCTTGGCTATGACATTTGATCTTGTTGACCTTTGAGACTATAGAAGTACTAGGTGGATTAAGATAGGTGGTTTTGCTCACGACCCGAGATAAAGTATGATCATCATGAAGGCATAATTATGTGGTGCTAGTATTATGACGCCTGATCAACGTGATAATACTTACACCATATAACGTGCACTCATTGTGGACATAGGATATCTTGGGGAGTACCTAAGAAGTTTAGAATCTGGATATCCGTTGGATTATCCGTGATTAGTGAGACCTTAGGTCCTTTCTACCTATGCGTATACTCTACCTTCGTTCGTTAAATATCTGGATGAGTTTGGACTCTCGTTTTTCATTTTGTTGACCTCAGTTATAAATCTTGAACTCCTTTTATAACTCCCTACTGTTGATACAGTTAATTCGATTTGAAATCTTGTTCGTATTCTATATGAGCTTTCTAAAGATTTGCCTATCGTCCATTTATGTTGCATGGACCTTTTGATCAGAATCAACTTATTTTGTCTCCTTCTGAGAAATCTGAACCCACCTCGTTTTGGATTTGAGTCATGAGAAACTATTTGGTCTGAAGACCTTTTTGGAAGAACCTCCTCGGGCATGAGAATGATTGTGATGATCTTTTACGACTTGCTACAACTTCATTAACTTTGTGACTTCAAATTTCGAGGACGAAAATTTTCTTTTAGAGGGGAAGAAGTTGTAAAACCCAAAAATCTAAAACATGCAAAATGACCAAATTGCCCTTGTAAATTTAAAATTTGATTAATAAGTGTTTGAAACCTCAAATAATTACCAAACCTTTAAAAATTAACCACATATGAAGTAACGTAAATTCTACTACAACATTTTAACATTTTTGCAATGTACAAAATATATTGGTCACACACAAAATTATATATACACCGAAAATATTAATGTTACTTATTTTGTAATTTAAAAAAAAAAGAAAAGAAAAAAAAACCTTTTAAAATAGGATAACTACAAACTAAAATTGGAAGTTTTTCAAAATTAATTCTTTTGATCCCATATCAATTTTGCCATGTAATTTGGTCCTTGCCCCCTTCATCTCACGGAAATCCTCTTTTATTTAGCTAATCCCATTTATTTTTCCAACCTATTTCCCATTCGAAACTTTAAACACACAAAAATCCATCTCTTCATCTCATGAATTTCTAGACGCTTGTGATCATTTTTTTGGTGTTAATCTTCATCCAAGGAAGCTAGGAAAAATAGTTTTGGGGTTGTGGAGTCGTTCGTTTGATCATAAGGGTTTTTGTTTGTTGAATTATCCAACCGAGAGGTACATAATTCTCACGACTCATCCACATGTTCTAATCTTCTTTTAGTATTTTTACTATGATCTTTACATTATACATGACTCATATAAAATGGTTAAATCAAATCATGAACGTAAATATTGATCGTGTTAATTATAATAGCGAAAACGTGAATAAAATCCATAATGGTTCATACGATTTTTCTGGGTTGCAAACCTATTTTATTTGGACTCTATACGTATCATAGGATCTAGTAAAAATGATATTGGTAATTGTTGAAGCCTAGAATTCGCTTAGTAATTATTGGTTTATAATCGGGTTTTATAAAAAGTAAGAAAAGAAACGAAAACCCTAATCATACGATCTAGGTTTAGGGTTCTTGGACTAGATCTGGTGTAATAATTATGTATTAATGATGTTTTGATGATTTGATGATGATTGGCAAATTAGGTTAGGATTTGATAAATAAAACTGTATAACGATTTGGTTTTAAAACAAAAAGGGTGTGTTTTGTAATTAATCAAACTTAAGGGTTATTTTTATAAGATAGTATAGACTTGGGAAAACTCGTAAAAATTATAATATGGGGGTATGTTGTGTAAAAATCGTAAGTAAAAGGTTTATTGGGTAAATTATGAATCGAATTATAAAACTTATAAATGGAGGGACTAGTTTTGTAAATTCTAGAAATTTAAGGGTGATTCGTACAATATTAATATAAGGGGTATAATGTGTAATTTTGAATAATTAGAGGCTTAATGTGTAATTTTGGTATTTTGAGAATCGAATTTGTAATTTATTAAAATAAAGGGTTTGATTTGTAAATTAATTAACTTAATGGACTTGTTGTGTAACTTATACAAATTAAGGGTGTGTTCGTACTATATATTAAAATAAGGGTATATTGTGTAAATTTGGAAAACTAGGGGCTTGATGTGTAATTATAAATGTTATAAGGTTTAAATTGTGAATTATGTAATTACAGGGTTTATTTTGGAATTTAAATAACTAAAGGGTATAAAGTGTAAAATCGTTAAAGTGGAAGGATTGGAATCGATAACATCGGTAATTTATGGATTAAATGAGTAATTTGTAATACTTTCATTTTAGACCTTTAACTTTGGTATTATTACATTTAAAACCCTAAGATATGGAAACTTGTTATATTTAACCCTAAACTATTATGACTTGCTAAAATGAACCCTATTTCCATAATAATTTTTAGTTAATGACTTAACCTAATTACTTTGTGGAATTTGTCTAATTATGGAAATTTGCTATTTTTGGAAACTTACTAAATAAGGAAACTTTCTAGAAATGGAAACTTGCTAATTTTGGAAACCTGCTAAAAATGGAAAGCCGACTAAAATGAGAAATCTGATTTGAAGAAGATATTAATAATAAGACGACCATGTATTCGTGTAGATTCGCTGAAGATGGAGTTGTTTTCGATCTTTATATTTCTAGATATGTTTACACGTGCGGTATAAGGTACATATATTCTACCCTTTTTCAGTAAGGGTGTCTTCTTCCTCATGACTCATAGATCTTGATTCGTTTTAAGATTCCCTAAGCCATTGCTATGTTTCCCTACACTTTGGTTCGTTTGTTTGATTCATTTGGACTTTGATGTTCGATATGACCCTTTTGTTTTGAGCCTCTATAACAACCCATTTGATATTCGTTCGTTACCTTGTGATATTAGTATTCGAACCCCTTGATACTTCGAGGGTTCATTTGATTTTGGTAACTAGATGTGGAAACCTTTTTAAATTATAACATGGAAAAGTTTTGAGGAAAACTTATATTGAAATGATGTTTTTGAAATATGCGATATCACTTTTATTTGGGATCTTACTAAACTTTTATGAAAATTACTTTTAAAGACTACTTTTGTGAAAACAATTAATAAAGATCATTTTTATGAAAACCTCTTGATAAAGATTTCTTTAAATGAACCATTTGATTATGAACCTTTGATCCGTTCATTTTGACTCAGTTGACTTTGATATTGGATATGAACCCTTTGCCATGAACCTTTGATATTTGGACTTTGACTATTATTCGATGACTTTGACTATTTGAACCTTTGCTATGATTTGGACCTTTGACCTTTGACCTTTGACCTTTCAGTTTGATACCCGAGCCAAAATTTGTTTCCTAGCCATGAAGGTAACATGGCCATGACATTGATGCACCAATGGCATGACTCCAGTGTGTTCGAGTGATGTTACACACCGTCCCCATTTGCTACTACATGCGCGCTTTATTATTTATTATGGTCACTATTATTGTTCGGGGGGTGTATGGATGCATCCTAGATTTGTTTTGTTTCGAGGGATATATCATGATTTGATTTGATTTGGTGATTGATGCTGTGTGCTATACACGTCCTTCACATATTTGAGAGGTCGCTCCTCTATGGTTACTATATTTGATTTGTTTGGGCTCGTGGTGGATTACTGACCTTCCCTTTTCCCTTTCTTACTTTGTACTCTTTGATTATACCTTTGTAAACCCAATGCACTAAACTATACATGTTCGTTTTCTTTTGCTTTCGTTTCTGTTTATGTATATATCTGTTCACTGGGCTTTTTAAGCTCAGCCGCATTTCTTTTCCTGCGGCAGGTTTTTAGTTGCAAGCTGGGTTATGAGTAGAGAGAACCTCGGACTTAGAAGACTTTGATAGCTATTATGGATTAGCAATGATTAGAAGTCATTATATTTAGACTTAGTAGTTATTGAAATTTTAATTTGTAACCTCGTATATTCAGTATTTCATTTGTATCCTTGTATTATTGTTGATGTAAACTTCGTTTTGATTCTGATATGAAACCATTATTATAACATCTTTACCCTTATCGGGTTGGGGTGTTACACTCCATTCCTAGCATGGCTTTTTCCCACAGCCACCTGATCCTCTTCAGAAAGTGCCATCCGTGCACTAACTCTTATTTCCTCATCCGAGGAAACCTCTTCATTATCCCAATCATATGCTTCAGCTACTAATACCTTGTTCTTTGTCTGAATAGGTTTAGATGTTTGAGCAGCCTGAGGTAATATGGGGTTAGTTTCAAGAAGTGCAAGTTTAGCTTTGATATTCCTATATTTTGTTTCAAAATCCTTTTGACCCTTGTTTTGAGATTGTTGGGTGGACTGAAACTTTTTAGGTTGAAACTTGCTAGTTCCTGAGAATTTGTAAGAGGGTTCTGAGATAGTTTTAGAATAACAGTCCCTAGCAAAATGACCCTTTTTACCACATTTAAAGCATTCAGTGGTCTCATTTGCTTTTGGTTTTGTAAAGTTGGACTGATTTCTTTTGATGAAACGTCTTGAACTAGCAAGGAGTGCCCTTTCTTGGAATTCCAAGTTCAGGTCGTTCAGGTACTCCTCACCAGTCCTTTCATCAATTTCTTCTTCAGAATCCTCTTGAATATCCTGCACAACACCATTAGAATAGAAAGCAGTTGATATGGGTGTGGAGGTTAAGGCCTTTTTGGACTCAAGAGCTTTTGAGTCAGGGTATCTCCTTGAGATCAAGTTGTCCTCATAGACAAACTTCCCATAAATTTCAGGGAGCTCAAGGTTCTGAATGTGGTTAGCATTCCTCAGGCCTTGTGAGAAGTTGAGCCACTTCTCAGGGAGACTGTTGACAAATCCAACATTTGTCTCATGCTTAGACAATACAACACCATCATTTGATAATTCATTTATCAAAGTCTTGTATCTAGTGTAGGTCTGTGAGAGACTTTCAGAGTCTTTTGCCCTGAAAGTATTATACTCAAGTTTAAGGTCCATGACCCTATTTTCCTTGGTATCTGAGGGACCCTCAAAGCTGTTTACCAAGTCATCCCAAGTTTGCTTGGCTGTTAGACAGTTGATGACTGATTCCATTATATCGTCAGGAAGACATGATATAAGGATGCTTTTCAGGCGTTGGTCTTGATTGACCACCCTCCTCTCATCAATGGTCCATTGGGCCTCAGGCTTATTTAGCCCTGCGGCTGTCTTAGGGACAAATGGGCCATCCCTGATACAGGTGATGTAGTAGGGTTCCATACCGGTAAGATAACAAATCATACGCTTCTTCCATTTGCAAAATTTCCCAGCTTCAAGTCTGGGTGCAACAGCGGAGTAGCTGCCACCCTTTTTGTCGACTAGCTGGGGTACATTGATATCAGTCATAGTAGGATCTTGGTTTTAAAAACCTAGAGCACTCTTGGTTAGTTTAAAAGGATTTTATAAACCAGAGGCTCTGATACCACTTTTTGTTCCCTCTAACACGTTAGAGTTAACTAGAAAGTTAATCTATTTGTGTTTATGACTTAATACAATGTAATGATTAATTCTAACAGTTATAAAACGTGAATATAAAAAAAACAATATTTTTCAACGTTTAAATTCTTATTAGAAATAATTCCAAGAATCTATTACCCAAGTGTTTTGCGGAACAAACACTTGAGATTGAATAGACAAGGGTATGGGGTGTCTCCTATCGAAACTCAAGTTTTGCTTGAGTGGTAACAATATACCCACTGAGCTATCTCAGTGAGTTGTATACTCTTTGTAGGAGAGAAGTTACTTTGTAAAAGTTCTAAGCTTTCAATACACAAAGCACACTTTAACTTCTCTCCATCTGATCTATTTATACACAGGTAATCTAAGTATAAGTGATTAAAAATATTACAAGTTGGTGAGGTTGCGTGTCTGACAATTACAAATAGTAATTGTCATTTCCAAGAACCAATAGGAAAGGGCTAATAAGACTTTGGGAGTTGTTGGCTGACACTCCATGACTTTTAGCCGCAATAGGGAAGGTTGGATCTGACAAGAGAAGGGTCTTTGGTCTGACACTTTTATCTTCTCAGATCTTTTCCCTATTGTTCCCGCCTTTTCTTCAGGCGTTGGTTCCTCAGTCTTCAATCACTTTGTTGTTGAGGAGACTGGGGTTCAGTGAGTTCTTGTCCAACACTCACTGAACCATCATCTTCTTCTTTGGCTTAAGTCCTACTCAGGGAGTACCGCCTTCCTGAGTAGTGAATCCTTCTTCTTGAATTCGCCTTAAGCATCCTGAAGATGACTCACTGAGAGGTTGTTCTCTCAGTGACTTGAATTGTTCTCGGTTTAAGTTAACACTTAGATAATTTGTGTCCAAATCATGTTTTAAGTATTCTTGGGTTTTTCATGACCCAACAGTATCCAAGAAGATACAAGAGTTATAGTTGTTAGGTTGTTTGTAACACTTGTTACATACTTGATTGTATCATAGCATACATCAAGATCATTTTTCTTTTGTGAGAGTGTGAGTGAAGATCATTGTGATATTATAAGAGAGTGAACATCTCTTGAAGCCATTGGGCTTGTGTAATTGATCAAGAAGATCAAGGGTCATTAGGATACTATTAGTTAAGTGAGTGTTGATCATTGTGATCGTGTCGAGATCTTGGTGATCTCTTTAAGCCATTGGGCTTGAGTGTTTGATCAAGTGGATCGTGGTAGATTGGTGCTAGCTAAGATTAGCACTCGACATCTAGCTTAGTGTCAAAAATAGGATAAACGACGTGTACAGTTTTCTCTGCCTTAAGGGAGGTTGTTGACATAGTGCTTGAAACTCTCGAGTGTGGTACTCGGGGAGTAGAGTAGGGCGAAGAGGTGCTTCGTAGCCGAACCACTATAAATCCTTTGTCCCGGTTTGATCTTTCCATCTTTTCTCTTTACTTACTTTACTTATTATTAGTTAGTTTAGTGTGTAGTTCATATTGGTGTTGATTGATTACACATAAGATTCGAATCAAGGTTTTTAATAAGTAAACTTTTAAGAAGATTTTAAAAGAACTTAAAAACCGGTAAAACTATTCAACCCCCCTTCTAGTTTTCCACAATTGGTATCAGAATCCACGTCAGTCAAGGTTTTCAAGTATATTGTATTTTAAAACTTGAATCGATCAATGGATTCTGACAAATATCTAGAAATGGCAGTCTATGCAAAGACCACCACTTTTCGAAACCGATTGTTTTATTTATTGGAAAACAAGATTCGAAACGTATGTGAAATCAAAAGACATTGATCTTTGGCATGTTATTACCGAGGGTGACTTTAAACTGATTCAAATGAATCCGGAAACTAAAAAGGATGAAATAGTTTCTTATGATAAACAAAGTGATGAACTTAAAAGAAAACTAGCCAAAAATAATGAGGCTAAAATGATGATTTACAATGCTTTGCCTAAAAAGGAATTTGAAAGAATTTTCATGTGTAATACGGTAAAAGATATTTGGAAAATTTTGTTAGTCACTCACCAAGGTAATAATCAAGTCAAAGAGAACAAGACTGATCTTCTTGTTCAACAATATGAACAATTTTCCATTTCGGAAGATGAGTTAATAGATAATGCTTTTGCTAGATTTAATACCATTATCACTAGTCTTAAAGCTCTTGATGAAGGTTACTCTAGCAAGAATTATGTTAGGAAGTTTCTTAGGGCTCTACATCCTAAATGGAGAGCAAAGGTCACCGCCATTGAAGAGTCAAAGGACTTGGCGACATTGTCACTCGATGAACTAATAGGAAACTTGAAAGTTCACGAGATGATAATCAAGAAAGACTCCGATATAGTTAGAGGCAAAAGTGAAAGAGTTAGATCTATAGCATTGAAAGCCAAGAAGGAGTCTAGTGATGAGGAATGTTCGAGTTCCGACAGTGAAGATGAAGAGTATGCACTAGCCATTTGAAACTTTAGGAAGTTCTTTAGGAGAAGAGGTAGGTTCGTTAGCCAACCTCGTGATGAAAAGAAGACATCACAAAAGAACCGAGTTGAAAAGAATGGGACAAGTGATAGGAGATGCTTTAGATGTGGAGATTCTAATCACCTCATAGGAGAATGTCCCAAACCACCGAAATCCAACAACCAACGAGCTTTCATAGGAGGCTCTTGGAGTGATAGCGGTGAAGAAGAAGAGAAGAAGCTCAACGATGAAACATGCCTAATGGCTCAAGCTTCTAATGAGGTACATTCCGACTCTTCTTACTATAGTGATAATAATTCGTCAATAGATGACAATAGGTTACATGATGAATATAATAAATTATGCGAAGTTAGCTCTAAGATTTTAGGTAGAAATACAAAAATAAAATTAAAATTGCAAGAACTTGAATTGCTAATTTTAGAACTAAATGATCAAGTCAAAAGACTTGAGAAAAATAAAGAAGTAGACTTAGGATGTGGGTCATGTATAAGTCTTCAAGTAGAAAATGAAAAACTCAAAGAAAATGCTTTGAGAATCATTAAGTTTGAAAAAGGAACAAAAGTACTTAATGATATACTTGAAGACATTAGATATAATGAACATGACCGTGCGGGTTTAGAATTTGACCCAAATCAGGCTTCCACAAGTAGTACTAAACATGTAAAATTTGTAAAGCCTGAAGTTTCTGAGTCTGAAGGTGACGGCACCACTAAAGGTACAGACGGTACCACTAAAATTAGTGGTACCGTGGTACCGTCTGGTGCTGAAGTGAGAACTGGGTCAATCTTGAAAAATAACTTAAGTCCTAAACCAAGTCACATAGTTGTAAATGGTACTAAAGTACCTATTGCTAGCATAGAGGAAGTCAAAAGCCTTTACAAATCCCCGTCAACTCCTGAACTTGGATTTGTAAAGCCCAACACTAGGTCAACGACTCCTCCACCTAGAAAAATAAATTCACCCAAACCTCGGTCTAGAACTCCTCTACCGAGAGGTAACCTTAGAAGACAAAATCATCCAAGTGACTTTCCCATAAATTGGAGTAACCGTCAATCTCAAAGTTTACCAGGGGAAATGTGTCCTCCATTCTCACATCCTAAACAAATGCAACAAATGCGTAGGATGTTTAGCACTAACAACTTTGGACCCATGAGATATTGGGGACCAGATGTTTGAACTTTTGTTTTACTAGGAGAACATGGTTGTAAATAAACTTGAAGTCTAACTAATGGAGTATGATTTGTGATCAAACAAATCTTGTAACGCAAAGTCAAGTCGTATCTCATATGTCTAGCTTTCAACAAAGGTAGTCTAGTCTTCAAGTTTTAAGGGCAATACCTTAAGCTCAGGTACGCTTTCTTAAAACACCCTTTGTTAGTAGAAATGCTAAGCATATAGTGTATTTAGAATCTAACATGATAGGCACTATAACACAGAAACTAAATTCACATCTCATCATGACAAACTCAACTTGTCCAGAAATGTACAATGATCGTTCAAAGATCATGCGTGACAAGTATGAGATGAGCAATGATGAGTGAATCAAGTTTCTTCCCTAGCCCGTATATAATACTACCTGAAGAAAGTATCCCCATAAACTTAAGTATACTATATGTATAAGATACATAGCTTAGAAAAATCTTAATTAACATTAACGCCCATATCCGCAAAAATGAATCTCACAAGAGACGATGAAGGTGAGTACGCGGATATCACTAGGTTAGGGGCATGATAGGTAAATTGGTTTACCTAACGGCAAGTAGGCCCATCGTCATGTCTAGTGTCTGGCTTTGTACCCACTTGTAAGAAGGATCCTAAAACTTCTTACCTTAAAGTGTTTGATGTATCTTCCGATGCATTAATGGCACTATACACTTGAGATTATGATATCTCAAGGGGACTGATGTACAAATTGTTGTCTATATCAACCTTGATAATGCAGGAAAGAATGTGGAATGAAAAAGAGTGGAGTTTGCACCTTCATAGGTTGTTGCCTAACTTCTTGATTCTTCAAGAACAAACAACTCTTGTTATCTCCACAACCGAAGCCGAATACGTAAGCGTCGAAAAGGCATGACAACAAGCACTATGGATGAGACAAGCTCCAATCAAATGAGACGTCCATCCCAACAACACTCCTATGAAGAGTAACAGCCGAGATGCAAATAGACTTGACCGAGAACCCCGTGGTTTGCTTATGAACGAAGCTCATCAAAGTACGCCATCTCCTCCGTCACGACAATGTCCAAAAAGGAATCTTTTCTTTGGAAAAGTTTTACTCTAAGGACAACATCGTTGATATTCTAACCAACACATCCTTCACATCTCGCTCATGACTATTTGAATATTTCTTTGGAAGTATTAAAGTCATCCTTTACGTCTTATCTCGTGACTTACTCAATATTAAGTCACTCATCTCGTCCTTCTAATGACCACTCAAATATTTCATTGAAAATATTGAAGTCATTCCCGACGTATCGCTTCATGACTTTTCAAGTCATCTCTTTCACTCCTCTCGTGACTATTAGATATTTCACTTGAAATTCTAAGTCATTTCCCCACGTCTCGTCACATGACTTTTGAATATTTCACTGGAAATATTAAATCATTCCTTACGTCTTGCATCCCGACTAATTAAATATTTCATTTGAAATATTGTAGTCATTCTCCAAATCTTAACTCACGACTTTTACTTATTTCACGGGAAATACTGAAAGTCAATCCTATTTTCCTCCGATGACATCTTGGTTATTTCCTTGAAAATACTAAGGTCATTCCTTCTCCTCTCGCTTAATCGTTTTCGTCAAAAAGTTTATTAGTATAAACTTTTTCCTCGCGTCAAAAAGTCTTGCTAAATAAGTAAGATTAATCAGTCAAGAGTCGAAACAGAACAAAAATGGGCCTTACAGACCAACGGCTCCACTAAAGTGGCACGGCACCACTAATGTTTAGTGGTACCATGGTATCGTGTATCTGAGAAAATGCCCGTTTTTCTTCCACTTTCCTCTGCACACTCATTTCAAACAAACAAGCTCATTCCCTCCTGCTATCACAAACCGAACCCACAACCAAAATCCATTTACACACTGGCTAATCAAGTTCAAGGCATTGGAATCAACAAATCCTAATCAATTCAACACAAATTGTAAGTCAATTATCTTTAATTTCTTTTCAATTTGAGTCTAGGGTTTGTTCATATGCATAAATTCGAATTGGGGATTTTCAATTTTTGATGAACTTTTGTGAAATTAGGACTAGGATTAGACAATGTAGTACTTACATGATTCCCTAAACCTAATTTTCATAAACCCACTTATATTGCATAATCTAGTCCAAATTTTCCTATTTAAATTGGATTAAGATTAATTGTTTTCAATGGAATCATGTCTAGGATGATTAAAAATGGATTAGGAATGATTAACTTTGAGGCTTTTCAATTTTTAGATTTTTGGCGCCACATTGAGCCGTTTGCCAAACATCCCAATTCCATTGTTTTCGAAAAAGTTCACGAGTCTAGGATCATGAAACATTTTTTCGTGCATTGTTGATGCAAATTAAAAACATTTTGGGCATGCATACATGAACTCTCAAATATGGATCGACCTACATACTTAATATGTATAATTCGACATATTTGATTGAGCAAAAGTGAAGTTAGGAGTGTTTGGGTAATCTCATTAGGTTTATTTTAGAGTCGAGATTACCGCACCTCCACATCATTTGCATTTAGGCACACACACACACACTCAAAATGTGATCACTAAAATGCAACAAATTAACATGCAAAATATTATATTTTTGTAGGTGACAATGCCTCGTAATGATTATCAAGATACCAAACCCTACATTCCCCGTCTATTAGACGATCCTACCATCCCTGATGAGCAAAAAACTTATCTTGCCAAAGTCCAAGATCGATACATACACGAAGGACGTGTAGTCGATGCTCATTACGTTCTCTTGGATAACATCCAAGTTTGCTTCCCTACTATCGACTTTGATTGTTTATACCAAATAAACGATCAAATTTGTCCTCGTTTTATTCTCGAATTTTATAGTCGAGTCCGCACCTTCAATGACCTTGAAGGTAATGTCTTCCTTGATTTTTGGATCCAAAACCAAAATATTATCTTGTCCGTCTCCGAGCTTGGTGAAATACTCGGTGTTCCTTCGTATGGTCAGTGTTCATACACTGAAGACCATTCCCTAGAGTCTCTTTTCTATAATCTTGAGAGTCAAGGTACTTATCGTACAGAAATCCCCAACATCGAAACCATCAAACAAGTCATCCAAACTCCTCGAGTCGCCAACACGTATAAAAAACGTGATGGTTCCATTGTCCTTCTTGACCCTAACAAAATCTACCTCAAAGAACTCCTTCCCGACCTCAGAAGTTGGGAACTCCTTCTACGTGAGAACGTGTTGAGCCTTGCGGGCAACCGGGATCACATTTCGGCGAGTCTCGCTCACATGCTTTATTGACTTAGTATCGAGGAACCATATAACCTCGCATACTACATGGTCAAAAGGATGGCCAACATTCATAGTCGCTCCGATAAGCTCATGCCATACGGTATGTTGCTTACTCGTCTCTTCACGTGGGTCATGGAACATTTTCCACATCTTACTAATGTCGACTATGTCCTAGTCAATTCGGTCATGAAACCCCTTGGTGGACCACAACGTCACATAAAGCAACGTAAGGACAAAGGGTCTAAACGTGGTCGTAAATCTACTTCCGATGTTCCTCTTTCTTTTTCCTCCTTCAGTCATGGTTCGTCATCTCAACCGATGGATGAGGACTATGACGAGGTGAACAAAGAAGGAACGTCAACGTCTCGTCCTAATACCCCCTCTCCCAAAACCTATTTTCGTAACCTTGACACCTCTTCGTTCCAACGAACCACTGACCTTCAATTCGGCGTAACAAACCTAACCGCCGTAATGAGAAGGCAAACTACGATGTATAACCGACAAGTGTCGATGCATGAGCAGACGATTGGGGGGTTCAAGTCCATTGGCAAGGCAATCAAGGGGCTCGGGAATAAGATAAAGAAGTTGGGGAAGAGAAGAGACTAGATAGGATTAACTTAAGTAGTACTACTAACTTAAGTATTATTAAGCTATTATAAATAAGGTCATGGCAATGTCCACTTGACATAAACTAACTTGAAATGTCTTAACCTTTCCTAATTGAAATTGGTTACTTTTATTAGTTAATCAATCTTGATATTTTATGAGCTTTGCTTAGTTCATACATTCTTTATTGCATGCACTAGATGATAAAAATGCTTGGAATGATGCATGCTTGCTAGTTGCCTATACTTAGAAGATCACATGATAATTTTAGTTGCTAGTTTAGACTAGTGTTAGGAAATTTATGTGATTTTTCTTTAGTAGATTGAGGCTTTGAGATTTGCAGAAAATGGATTCCCTAGAATTTCCCCATTTAGGCAGCCTAGAATCTGCAGACCTGGAAAAATGGTCAACTGGAGGCCACGGCTCCACTAAATTTAGTGGTGCCGTGGTACCTTTAGTGGTACCGTGCCTTTGGAAGACGAAATTAACTGTTCTCTTCCACTTTTTGACTTTCTTTTTCCTGAAAATCTGCAAACATAACCTGATTCCCATACACCCAAATCCCCAAATCCAATATCCCATCCAACTTTGCATGCTTTGATTTGGCTATATAAGCTAACATCATACATTGCCATCCTTACCACTATCACACTCACCATACAACTATCATGTCTTCCACCATTGCTACCACTTCACACAAAGCCAAGACACCAAGACTTAACATCAAACCAACAAATGAAAACACTCTTATTGATCAATGGATCAAAAGTGTTCACACGCCACAAGCCTCAACCAAACCAACCACCAAAGAGATAACTTTCATTGATCTCACCTTGGATGATGAAGATGATCTACACACACCCATAACCTCAACCAAATCAACATCTTCCATATCTACACCCCAAGCTTCATCTAAGGCAACCTTAACCAAACCAACATCTTCATCCTCAACCACCATTAGAACCAACACACCTTTAACCTTCACCCAATCACCATCACCATCACCACTACCTTTGGCTCTCACACTAACCCTATCACCTACATCACCCTTTGAACTTGGCACCAACACATCATCCTCATCACTATCAACATCACCACAACCTTTAATGGGTCATCCCATTCTTTATCCCCTACACTCACATACCTTGAGTTGTGCTTGTTGTCACCACAACCAAAATCTCATCATGAGCCTTAGAGATGATTTAAGCTTTAGATTCTCATACCTTGAGCACCTCCTCACACCACCAATAGGACCCATCATCCTTCCACCTCCACCACCACACAATAGCCCAAACTAAACATACTTATGTTTAGTCGTTCCAATAAATACTTGGAACCTTTTGAAGTTGGAAGCAAATCTTGCAGCCTCATATTACTATTGATGTTTATGTGTCTTCTTGTTATTTAATTTGCTTCATTGTTGTAGTCATACTCATGTATGACATTTGCTTTATGTTTATGAAATGGGCTTTAATATGGTTGTCTCATGTTTATGTGGCTACTTAGCTAATTCTTGTTGGATATTTGTCAAAAGTGCTACTTGTTAGATATTGTATATATGTCTTCTAACTTTGTTTTGTAGCACGAATCATTGCTCGATT
The DNA here is from genome assembly GCA_021014915.2 of Artemisia tridentata subsp. tridentata. NCBI lineage: Eukaryota > Viridiplantae > Streptophyta > Magnoliopsida > Asterales > Asteraceae > Artemisia > Artemisia tridentata. Next base: position 408,910,405 of record CP139509.1, read on the forward strand.
CCTTGGTGTTCTCCAAATGAAGGGGAGTATACATCAAGGGGGAGACTTGCAACCTTTTTGCTTCGACAAAAAGGGGGAGAAATGGGAGTAAACTCATTAAAAACTTGTTAAAACTAATTTTAACTTAAAATGAGTTTATGTTTTTTCATCATCAAAAAGGGGGAGATTGTTGATGCAAATAATATTCTAAAAACGTTATTTATATCTTTCGATTACTTCACGTTTTGAGGATGACAAAATGTGAAATCACGTTACGTTAAAATTAACGTAAATGATGCGTGGTTTTGCAACCTTACAACAGGTTTTACCTCTCGAGGGATCTCAAGAGGCTTACAACCCCACCAGGCAGTGTACCTGACCGATGTAGTATAGTGTAGTGGTAAGTACGGGGGATTGATCGTTCTCCACAGGGAATAGTGTTCGTTAGGTATGAAAAATTACTCTAATAGGTCTAAGGGTGAGAGAAGATTCTTTTTGTGTTTTTATATTTTTTATGAAAGCAAGTAAAATCTCGGGTTTGAAAGAGTGGGCGGAATTAGTTGCTAGTCAACTAACCCAAATTACTACGAATGCAAATAAAATAAAATAACAAAAATGAAAATGTTGGTGAAAACTTATGTGGAGGGAAATGTGTTTACTTAGATTTCCTTACTCCCTAACTATCTTTTACCGGTTGATTAGTGTGTATTAGTTGCGTGGATGACGGGTGTATTCCTTAATACCAGTCGTGGGGTGGCGTACGTACTTCCCCAACTCTACAAGCTCCTACTTCACTCCTATGTCGAGCCGGCTAGGAAGCTCCTAACATGGGATCACTAGAATTCGCTTGTGCATTAAATACAACTATAAAAACCTTTAGTACGCATTGGTTCATGTTTCTTAAGACGTTCAAGCAAGTTACCGAATAGGAAGTTAGCCAGTTTTCTTAAGCCTAACATAGATGAACAATCATCCAATACAACTAACAACACACTAATAACCAATAATCAATAGCTAGGTTTCATTAGATCTAAGCAAACACAAGATAAATCTAGCCTAACATGTTAAACAAAAGACAAGAACAAGATAGAATCAAACAACACATAGACATATTGAATGATTAATTGATAACTTATCTTCAATGTAACATGGAAGATCTCAAGGCAAAAAGCCTTGAAAGAGCTGCCAAATTCGTCCTAGGGTTTTCACACACAAAGTTCCCCAATAAGTTCCACACTAATGACAAAGAATTGCAAAACTATATATAGATTTTTAGATCTGACGGCGTCACGTTATGGAGTGTGACGCCGTCACCTCGCCGTTTTTAGGGTTCCCGGATGACCTTCTTGACGCCGTCCCTCTTTAGCTTTCCAAAATCCGTTCTGGCCTATCAAGGCTTGACGCCCTCAGACTATGAACGTGACGCCGTCCCTCTTTAAATTATAACGTGACGACCTTGATCAAATTAAAGGGTGACGCCGTCAGAATTCCCATGCAATTTTCACTGGCATATCATGAGTAAATTTCACATCCACCACTTTTGCCAAGCCATGACGCCGTCCAGGCATAATCCTGACGCCGTCAAAGGTAATTTCCAGCATGATTTTGAGACTTTGTCGTTTTCTTCACTTTTATGCTCCAAAAACGTCCAAAATGCCTCCTTTTCCAGATTTCTCCTCAAAAGTACCTAAAATGACAAAAGGAACGATTTAGGGCGATATTTGATCAAATAAATACGATTTAGGGCTTAAATGACCCCTTAAAAGCGGTACACTTTTCGCTTCATCAGTAAACAAGTTTTTAATCGGAAGATCCCATTTCTACGCAAATCACTCTAGAACAAATTTACAACTTGACTAATGATCAAAGAAGTAAATTTTGGTTTTGAGATTTCACATTTTAATGTGACAAAACATTTTTTAAAAAATATACCTTACAAATTATTTTTGAATAATTAAGAAATGTTTTAATGGAAAAATAAGTTTAAAATTAATAACAGCTATTCCCCTCCCCCCCCCCAAAATCAGTTCCAAACTTCCCCAAATAAGTTTTCGCCAAAAAAGACAAAATTTGGAGCGTCTTTGTCTGGGACGGCTCCACGGTTCCACTAAATTTAGTGGAGCCGTGGGTGATTTAGTGGAGCCTTCACCTGTAACGTTCAGATTTTCTTTGCCTATAAATACCAACCCACTTCAAAGATTTTAGGCACCCTTTCACACACAGAAACTTCTGAGTTTAAATCCCTCACACCATTTTCTTTTCTTGATCATTTAGTTTAGTTTTTTTTTTTTGTTCAAGAGTGATCCAATCATCCAACTTAGAGATCCTCTTCATTCCTCTTCAATAGCAAGAGAAGAACACAAAGTATCCAAGTTGATACAAGGTGTTGTCATTCATCTTCAAGTGCAAGAGAAGAACTCAAGGTATCCAAGAAGATACAAGAGTTATAGTTGTTAGGTTGTTTGTAACACTTGTTACATACTTGATTGTATCATAGCATACATCAAGATCATTTTTCTTTTGTGAGAGTGTGAGTGAAGATCATTGTGATCTTATAAGAGAGTGAACATCTCTTGAAGCCATTGGGCTTGTATGATTGATCAAGAAGATCAAGGGTCATTAGGATAGTGTTAGTTAAGTGAGTGTTGATCATTTTGATCGTGTCGAGATCTTAGTGATCTCTTTAAGCCATTGGGCTTGAGTGTTTGATCAAGTGGATCGTGGTAGATTGGTGCTAGCTAAGATTAGCACTCGACATCTAGCTTAGTGTCGGAAATAGGATAAGCGACGTGTACGGTTTTCTACGCCTTAAGGGAGGTTGTTGACATAGTGCTTGAAACTCTCGAGTGTGCTACTCGGGGAGGGAGTAGGGTGAAGAGGTGCTTCGTAGCCGAACCACTATAAATCCTTTGTCCCGGTTTGATTTTTCCATCTTTTCTCTTTACTTACTATACTTATTATTAGTTAGTTTAGTGTGTAGTTCATATTGATGTTGATTGATTACACATAAGATTCGAATCAAGGTTTTTAATAAGTAAACTTTTAAGAATATTTTAAAAGAACTTAAAAACCGGTAAAACTATTCAACCCCCCCTCCTAATTTTTCACATAATCAAAACATGTCAAATTTGTATTTCTAAAAATTAGCATAATCAAAACATGTCAAATTTGTATTTCTAAAAATTAGCTCGTTTGTGAGCAGGAGCAAACGCGAAATCAAATCCAAGAGAGCGCAAGTTAAGAACGGCTCGCAAATAAAAATACTGTTAGATTTGACCTTTAGTAATTAAAGAGACGGTATTTCAAATCGAGAATCTATAAGAGTAAGTAATGATCACCAACTCATCACCTATAAATATAATGGTCATCACTAAAACAAACACCAAACTCAATAAATTTAAATAAAAACCTAATTAAAAAACTCACACAAACAATATATCTCTATTTTATATATATTATATGATTAAGATCCTCTAAAGTTAAGTCAAAAACGATAGGTCATGTTCACCAATCACAAACAAATTAAATGTATAAAACATTTCAACACACAATTCACCAACTTTCTCTCAACATTCATCCACTTCTCCAACAAAAATAACGACCGTTTTTTAACAAAAAATGATTCGCCGGCCATTCAATGCCTCGTATTCGAGTAGCGATTCAAGTTCCAACGAATTTGAAGCCGAAGTGGTAGAGCATGTTTGGGCACGAAAGCTACGTAGGGTACGCAATGGTCAAGTTGAGGATGAAGAAATAGCCGACGAAGAGGTTGAAGACTTGGGTGATGAGACAGTTGTAGAGTTGAGTGACGACGAGGAAGATTATTATGCGAGTGACAACTACGACGATGCGGACTATAGCGACGATTGAATTATTTTAGGTTTATGTTGTGTTATTTCTAAATTTAGAATAATTTGTTATTTATTTAATAAAATTGTTTAGGAAAAAAATAATTACGTAATGATTACAAATTAATAAAAAGGGGCGTTTAACCATTACCCCCATTTTAACTTCAATGACCAACTTTCTCTCACTGCCACTTGTCGATATTTGCCCCAACCCACTCCCTCACCACTACTCTCGGTCTAATAAAAATAACATTATTAATTTATCATGTTTGACTCTTAACTTTTGAAAGAC